>CM034146.1:337901908-338391908 GCA_019776745.2 Taxus chinensis
AAAGGAGTTCCCCATTCATTATTAAGGCTCAATGGAAATCCATACCTACTAATGATTTTCTCCCATAGAAATATTTTTATTGTAGTTGCATTGTAATCCTTTATAAGCACATCCTTTGCACACATTGTCAAGTAATTTATGCATGTAATAATGTAATGTGCACCTATTCAACGTGAAACTGGTGCAACTGGCCCATAAAATTCAATTTTCCATTTCTTAAAAGGATCTCCCCTCATTATAGGTCACAGTGGCATTTAATCCCAGTTTCCTAGTTTTCCTAGCCTCTGAAAACGATCACATGCTTTGAAAAATGTCTTGGTATACTTATAAAGTGTTTCCCACCATAATCCATCTAATAATATCTTACATGTTGTTTTTTCTCCTGCATAATGACCTCCAGCTATTCCTTTATGTGCTTCTTCCATGATCACTTCGCACTCATGCTCCAGCACACATCTGTGCAAGACTTCATCTCTAACCATTTTGTATAAGTTTCCTCTAATTATCTGATAGGGCACCATAGGAATCATGAGAGGCTTCTTTTCCAATATTTTCATACCTTCAGGTGCAACCCCTGTGTGCAATAATACTGCAATGTATTCTAAGTCAGATGGTGAGTGGTAAATTTGAAATAACTGAGCATTCGACATAGTGTCCTTGTGCTTTGTGCATCCCCACCAAAGTTAATCCTTGACAAATGATCTGGTTGTGAATTTCTCTTGTCGGGATTCACTATAACTAAGAAATCAAATTCCTAAAACAAAAGGATCCAACAACAAATGTGCCCTTACAAAATTATCTTGTTAACCAAATATTTAAATTCCATGTGATTAGTGTAGAAGATAAACAATGTTGCTAATAAATATTTTCTAAACTTGTGAAGCATGTATACCATTGACAATGCTTCACGCTCCTTAGTGGTATAATTTTTTTCAACTGATGTCATCTTTTTCAAAGAAAATATAATGATCTACATTACCTTCTCCTATTTTTGTTAACACTTCTCCAATAGTGATACCAGAGGCATCTACATGGACATGAAATGGCTTATTCTAACAAGGGAAGCGTAAGATAGGTGTGGTGGTCAACTTCTCCTTAGAAATATCAAATACTAGTTGTTACACATCACCCCAAAAGAATTTTCCTTTTACTTTTAACAATTATTCAAGTGGTGAGACAATATTTGTATACCCTTTGATAAATTTACATAATAACTAGTATGTCTAAGGAATCTACACACTTCACTCTGATTAGTTGGCTTCTCTAATCCCAAAATGACTACAATTTTGGTTGGGTCTACCAATAATCCTTCCTTACATATAATGTGCCTAAGGAAAGTGCCAAATGGTGTCGCAAAGATAAAAATCTTGATATTCAAAGAGATTTTAAGCTTCCTGCATCATTTAAAAATTAACCTTAAGTAGTCACAATGGTCTTTAACTAGTACATACACATTCAAATCATCCAAGCAAAATTGAAGAAATTTATGAATGAAGTCTTGAAATTCTTGAACAACAATATGCGAGAACACCACTGGTGCATTATTCAAGCCAAAGGAAATAACCGTATAAGAAAAACATCCCCACTCAATTGTAAAGGCTGTTTTTTCCTAGTCTTCACGTACAATACTCACATGATGATAACCTAAAAATCCATCTGTAAATGAATATTTCTCACACCATGAAACACCTTTTAGGATCTCTTCAGTGAATGGTGTGGGAAAAGGGTCAATGACAGGTGAATCATTCAGAACTCTATACTCAACACAAATCCTTATCATGTCATTCTTTTTAATGATGATAACCATTGGGATTATCCACTCTCACTCATCAATGGGCTCAATAATTCCTAACTTCAACATTTGATCAATCCAATCCTTTACCTTGACACGTCGATTGAGATTCATCTGGTAAGGCCTCTTTTGAACTGGTTGTGCACCATCTTTAAGATTAATTTTCATTTTACCTAATGATGGATGCACACCCTTTAACTCATGGTATCCTCTAGGACACAAATCCTAAAAATCACGCAGTAGCTCAATGAATTTTGCAACCTCATGTTCATACAAATAATCACCAATTATCACCTCTTTTAGCACATCTTCAGTTCCAATGTTTACTTTCTTGGTCTTCAACAGTACATGGTAGGCACACACTTATCTCATATGTCAAAGAATTCCAATACCTCACATGCACACCTTCTATGTGTTTGATATCCAGATCCTCAACCTCTTCATCATCTATGAGGTAGACAAAGCTTTCCCTTTCTCCTTTTCCTTCCAAGCACGTCCTAAACAAGGTCTCCTCTGATTCCACAATGTCATCACACACTTCAGTATTAACCTCACTAAATAACTGAGTCACAAGTTCCTCAACCTTTATACCTATTCCCCAATGAAATGCACTTCATAATATTGCAGAGGTTCATGAACTGAGTGATTTATTAGAAAAGTAATCAAAAGTATGGGTGATACCTAAAGTAATCTTGTGTCAATTCACTCTCTCTTGCTTCATCTCAGCATGTACATACTATGCACAAGCTTAATCATGTAAATGTAGAGTATAACTTATGTACCCATAGGGATGGTGGCAGAGTGTCTTGCTCTATCATCTAATGCCTCTCATAATTGTGAACATGTACCATAGGAAAATTATTTCCATCATAATCTTATATCAACAAAGGGAGATTATTCCTAAAAAACTTTTGTTAAGAAGGCTACTCTTAGCTCTCACGCCAACCAAGTAAGTTGTCTCTATGCGTAGCCCACCAACGTGTTCATTGTCCCTCTGCAATGTATATACCATCATATTTCTCCTATCCCATTCATCACACCACTATTCGTCCATCACGTGTAAGAATGACTTCGGGATTTTCTTCTCTAGTTGTACTTTCAGAAAACTAACCTTTCCTAACTGCTTGACTGGTCATGGCCCAACCACCCTTGTCACTCTTCCTCAAACCTCATGACCAACCATCTCATAAGTACTATGATCCCAATTTTCACAAGCCACACTAGTAGTATCACTTATAGACTGTGCATCTTCCCACTAAAGTACATGTACCCTCCTTTGATGGCAGTTCCACATTTTTTGGGTCGATGCACCGTATGCACATAGATTCAGTTAATATCTTCTTCATTGATGGGATCCTATATAAGATGCACATAATCTTTGTGCACATCCATCTATTGGTATCACTATGAGCACTCATCATTTATTCTAAAAACTTACATAATGCTTGTTGAAACGCATGTCTACATTATTAACATAACACCAAGGATGGCCTAGCAGTTCAGGGAAATTGTCTACTTCTGTGAGCTTGAGGACCTCAAAGTCACCCTTGAACTTGGCTCCTTGAATGGTGATAGAAGAATCCTTCAGTACCCCAATGGGCATAGCCCTTGTCTTGTTAGCCATGTACAACACATTTGAGGATGGTTTTGCAATGATGGCCTTCCTATCTAGTTCTAAGCATCAAGTGTGATGGCATTTACTTTTGTGCCTGTATCAATGATGATATTACTTGTCCAGTCATCCATTAATATACTACATCTCAATGATTTGTTTTTTCATACTCATGATCTTGAGGTGGTAAGTTGGCATGAATAGAATCTAATGCTCCCTTTCTATACTTGCGTGCATGATATCATTTTCCTGTAACCATTCTCCCAATATGAGGTGTGATATTCTCCTTCCTGAGCATTCTACATACTTTTTAAGGTCATCTGACATCCTTTTAGAGGTTATTCAGTATTCCTCATGTGTTCCTTCTCACTCGCTTTCTCCTTTAAACAATGTATTTCTCCTTAGAGTTCCCTAATGATGCCCATAGTCTCTTGATATACTTCCTTTTGTTTCCCCACATCTAGATACTTCACATGCACAACTAACCTCCTCTTTATGATGAGTGGTCTTGACCTTCCCTTGCTGCACATGCGTGCTACTTCTGCACGCATGTAGTGACCAATAATGGCTGAGGTTGTCAGCTACAGCTAAAGCTTCTTAGGAATCCATTCCCTTGTCTTAGCGTATGTTACTACCTTAATCACAGTTGTTCCCTTATCCTTATTTTTATTTGTGCATATGTGGGCATATAAATCTGGACAATCCTCAACTTTATGCATCTTGCCACAATATGGACAAACCTGATTCTTTGAGCACTCACGTTGATAGTGATCAGGTGACCCACAAGTCTAACATGTTCCCTATATAAACCTTCATTGTCCTTTGCCTCAATATCTACCTCTAAATCCTTCATTACCATTATTGTGTCCCTCATTATTATGCCCCTCTTACACCTACAAGATACTCTCCACATTGGTCTAACACAACCCTATTTCACAAGCGTCATGAATTTGATCAATCAAACGACAATTGGTTATTTCATGAGCATGTGCATCACATATTTTACCATATAACGAAGACATTATTCTATATAGTGCATTACAAAAGTGGACAGTTATGGACATCATGGTTCTTATGATAAATTTTGCAAGTGTGAATAACAGTTGCATGCACATTCCTACATAGAAAATTATCCTTTGAATGCCCTTCTACCTAACAATCAGTACACTCATAGTCCACTACACATCTCATGAGCTGAATTGGAAGATATATTTTCCAACTGAGTGGCCATTGCTGCAATGTGGGCTTCAAGAAATGGACTTACCCCTGTCCATCTACACTTCTAACCACTTCATGTACACAATGTTGCTTCCAAGGCCTTCATGTAGATCCGTGAAGGTATTTATGTGATAGTGCCCTTCAAAAAGGTGTTCAATAAACCCTCCTCACGAACCACTTTGCATGCTATGGATCAGATGGATTTCCTAGGAAATATTGGATAACAAGGTCTTAAAACATGCATCATATTCTCTAACACTCTTTGAACAAGCCTGTACTTAATGTCCTTTAGTGTGCATTGATGCTTATTGCTCAGAATATGGAATGTATATTCTTAGTTCGAAAGTGAGTCACGCAACGCATCATAGTCCATCGTTTTCTAATGTGGATCATACTTCATATACCAACTGTGCATGTAACCCTTGAGTGTTATTGCAAACTGACTATCCTTTTGATCTAGAGCTATTATTCCCTTTTCCCTCCATAAAATCTCACACTTGTGTTCATGCTCAATTACATCTTCCACACCTCTATATTCTAGAAAATGAAGGGACGTCTAAAAAAATATCTAAGTGGTTTATTGTTGCGGTTGATGAGGTTGTTGTGTTGGTTGTTGTGGTCCTTGTCCTGGAGTGGGGTCTAGATCCTTGATCTTGAACCTACACTAGGAATTTCCTCTGTGTAGTGGAGGACCTGAGCCTCCTGATCTTCCTGTCGTGACCTAGGGGACTTGTAGAAGTACTACCTTGCATCCCCATAGTAGTGTTGAATTGTACACCAACCATTTGTCCTACTACTCCACCTATAGGATTACCTCAAATGGGTAGCATGCCACTACTTTTTCCTATTGCCACACATACCGGATTGCTTCCAAATAAGGTTTTTCCAAACATGGGAGCATATTTTACGCTACCATATGCGTTTCCTTAATATGTTGTCACCTTTTGAGATTAATACAAATACCTGCCTACCTGTATCTCAACCCAACGTGGTGATCCTTGATTACCTTCTTTACTCACCCTCACTATGATGATCATTCTAGAATAAACTTTTGAATTCCAAGCACCATGCACAAGGGCTAGGTGTTCGAAGTCTGGGTCATGATGCACGCCAATGGTTCTCATTCACTCTTCAAACATTCTCTCATTAGATGTTGAAGGGGTCCTTCTGTTTCCCTTTCCAAATACTGGAAGGACATGATCATGCAATCCCTCACCTTCTATACGGTTCTCATCACTTATCACTCCATACCTCATTCCTCATCATTATCAGCACCTCTTTAACTGCCCTCTCTCACACATCATTATACCTTGTGTAGTCTTTCTTCCCTCTATCTCTTTTTCTTCGACTTAGATCAAGGTCATACATCCTTCCCAAAATTTCATTCCTTCCCTTATGCACGAGTGGATTTTTATCCTATCCATAGGTAAGTTCTCCATCTCCCATCTCAATCATGAAGATATTTGTTAGTTAACAGTAACGCGCGTGAAAGTATGATCCTCTAGGATCCATGTAAAAAACAAAACTCTTCTTCTCCAGGCACAGAGTATAATCGAGATTGCATACTCCAAAGTATAATTATGCAGAATGCACCTTCCCACCAATGATCTACATACTTGCATTCCATAGTTCATCCAAATCAAGATAGTTCTTGGTACTTATCTTGGCTCCACACTTTGCTTCTTTCCTAGCTCGGACACCCTATGTTTATGCATGTAAGCATACTAACCACTCATACAACTCTACTGGGAAGAAAAAAAAAATCATATAAGAACATCTCATATAATATAATCATATAATATTATCTTCCACCCATTTGCATGCACATAAAATCCTACCTGGTGTTCTATCTTTGAGAAATTTTTTCCTAGTCCATCATCCACCCAACGCTCAATATTCTCCAATGATAGTCACGATGTGCCATATGCACGCCATATCTTGATGAGAAAAATGAAAAGAGGTCCCAACAATGGAACCAAAATGTTGGAGTCTAGTAGCCAGCACTTCACAAGGTCATGTGTGATGGCACTCCACCTAGAGAAATGTCTAAAAACTCACCCGAAGCACATGTAATCTACCGAGTTCCTCATTTGTTTCACTTGTCAAGATTTAGTTAGATTACTTAACCATTATAACATGAATGTAGATAACAACACAATATAGCAAATATAACACATATAATAAGAAAACTAATCAACTTAGACAATTACCAGTAGTATTTAGATCTCTATTACATCACTTTCATCATTAATAACCATAACAATCCATACATAATTTTCCATCATAAGCATAATCCATTCCATTAACAAAATTATTGATTACATCCATAAGCTAATTACATCCATTTACGCATACTTTATTCATCTCTAGCATTATGCACCTCTCACATACATAAGATCGTCAGCATGCCTTTATAAAGAGTGTGAAACCTATTTATATATGATGGGGACTTTCCCTTCACCACAATCAAGCATGTGTGTAAACAAAGTAGACCATGAAAAGTGGGTTTCATACATGAGACATTGCTCACAATGTCACAAGAAAATTAGGGCCGAAGCGACAAAAATCATACAAGCAGTGATCAAACAAGACATAGGGCATAGCCTGCAAATAATGGCATACAATAAAATAAATGGCAAGCATAATGTATCAGACAACCATGGTGGGAAACAGTCATGTAATGCAAATTCTACACATGATGTGCCCGTTAGCATGTTACAAAGATAAAAATTATGTTAAAGCATGTATGTATCAATGGAAATTAATGTGCTAGAAAGTATAAGTAGTAAATAATGAAACAATAGAACCTGTAATGTATGAGAGTAGGAAATGTAGATGCCCCCAACAACCTCGGTGGGACTAGTAAAAGGTACATTTCCAAGCATCATTACATTGTGTAAGAACTTGTAAGATTTTCATTCACAACTAGAGACCAAGTGAACGTGCATGTTTATATGATAAAGATAATGACATACAGAGTATCTGGCTAACATA
The DNA here is from genome assembly GCA_019776745.2 of Taxus chinensis. NCBI lineage: Eukaryota > Viridiplantae > Streptophyta > Pinopsida > Cupressales > Taxaceae > Taxus > Taxus chinensis. The sequence goes on from CM034146.1 coordinate 337,909,525, forward strand.
GTAAGTAAAGTGTGATCATGTAAGTAGTATAGGAAAGTAAGAGTAAGTGCAACCAAGATATGTAAATGCAATGAATGAGTGTGATGGGATGGTATACAATGTGTGAAAGTGATAGGAGTATTGTGCCCCCTAGCTGATGTGTGTGAGATGCATTTTATTTATAAAATGCCCCTCAACAATCAAGAATGAACCACAGAACAAGATTGAGTCATTGGTAAATGGTTTGAAAATGTGCATGAGAAAGATAGATCATGAAACATAGAATGTGAGAGGAGAATTTGGTGAGGTTCATTTCAAATTTAGACCCTTAGAAGTCGAGTATGAACCTTGTAAATAGAGTGTGTCCTAGGGTAATGATGACATAATACATGTATCAAATGGGATATGTGAATGTTAGGAAAGATTTAAACATTAAGCGTGGAGCATGAAATGTAGAAAAATACCCATTAATAGTAACGAGGGGGGGGGGAGGAAGTTCTTATGCCCCCCAAATGTATGTGTGTTGGAGATATATGTGGCTATGCCAGAGAGATATTACGGTGGTGACGAAATTTGAAATGTTTCTTGACCATCAATGTATGGATTAGATTTTTTGACAAAGACAATTGGATGCGGAAGTGGAGTAAGGTGGGGAGGGATCTTGAATGGTGGTAGCTTCTGTGGGTTTGATAATGTTGTAGAAGACTTGATAGGAGTAGGATATGGACTGATTTTTAGAGGAGGCTGCTTAGTAGGAATCGGTATCACTATAGAAGGCTTGAGAGGAGGAGGGGATTGACTGATTTTGAGAGGTGTTTACTTAGTTATAATGGGCTAGATAGGTGGCTCTTAACTTACCTAAGGAATAACATTAGTAACAATGGAATGATGCTCATTAGACATGGAAGGACCGGATTTAGGAGTGTAATGGGGCTTAGCAATTGGAAATGTAGTAAGGGATTGTAAAGTAAAAGAAATAAAACCTTAATGCACAAGATGCTTAATCCTTTGTTTTAAAGAATAGCAATCATTATCATTATGTCCATTTATTTGACGATAATTACAAAATGAGAGACTATGGTATTTGGCAAGCTAATAATGAGGGTAGTAATCGTTAGTTTGCAAATTGATCAATTGGTGAGTGAGAAGCTAAGTAAAAATATCATGTCGTTTAGCATTTGAATCAAACTTGAGAGGTGTGGGGAGCAGTAAGACTTGAGGTTTACTTATATGATAACATTTAGAAGACATATAAGTAGGATGAGATGTAGAAGAAGAACTAACATGGGTTTGAGAAGCGGCCTTAAGATGTTGGATTTCATCTATGAGAGATGTGATCATGGATTCCATAGCCTAAATTTTATCTTGAAATAAATAATGTAAATCTTGAATTAAGTTTCAAATGGATTGATTGACATTAGGACAAATAGAGTCATCAAAAAGATGATCAAAGATGGCACTTACTTGTGAATGTGGCATATTGTTACGGAGATACATAGTTTCTAGGGTTTTTTGGAGAACATCTTTGCAAGGTGGGTGCATTTGAAGTAATTGATACAAGAAGACTTGAGAAACCTTATGATCCATGAAGAAAAATAAATGTGCAAAATAAGGATCTGAAAGACCGATCATGAGTGGGGTTCACTAAATGATTTAACAAAAATAAAATTTTATTAAACCCTATTAAAGAGTAACTGATGTATAAATGATAAAGTACAGCAATGACACAATCAAATAAGATTCAAAATATGAAACCATGAGCAAGAGATGGAGAAATAAGACTTACATGATTTACACTCAACCTAGAACTGATCTGAATGAGGAAATGTGATGCACATACTGGGAAGATTTTTTTTACTACATAGTAAATTCTGACATGCAAGGACGAAGCTGAACACGGGCACCTGGGTGCTGGAGACCTCTTATGGGTATCACTGACTATGCATGAGATTAGAATCAGATATTTGACATGTTAGAATTTTTTCATAATTACTTCCTTTTGATCACCTGTTGTTCACACTTTGATCGCTGATGACACCTGTAACCTACAAAATAGAAGCTCACCTACACAAAACCCAAAAACCACATCAAATCTAAAAATGAAAGATGTAATATGGAGAGTCATACTGACCCCGGGGATCACCTCAAGAGTGAACTTACAACTGAGCACTTCACTACATCTTTGACTCCATGTAGTTTTGGTGAGTGTGTGTAGAAATGGTGCTCTAGGTTTCCCTAGTGCAAGTTGCACTTGATAGCAGGATAGACCTAGAATGTAGAAATGTATAACATGTGTGGATGGAATAGAATGAAATTCCCTTTCCAATGTAGTGTATGTAGAATATATATTCCCTTATCCCTTGAATGAATGCTAAATGGATGTCTTTAGTGCTCTTTAATGCCTTTGGATGCAAGCTTAGGTGATGATACTATATGCTTAGTAATGATAATATATGAAAACATAACTATGTATTTATATGATTCCCTTGTTTGAATTTCATAATTGACAACTGGAAGGATGACCTATAAGTGAAAAAGATTCCCAAAAGATAATAGAGACCTAAAATGAACGAGTAAGATAGAAAAGGGACAGGGATGCTGAGAGGGGACGGGAGTGCTAGGCACTACTGTCCTGGCTAGGCATTGGTGTCCAAGGCCATAAAAGATAAATAAGTAAAATATCAACTAATTTATAGGGTGTGTAAGACTAGAAAGGAAGCAAGAAATAGAAAATAGGCTCAAGATAGTTGTCAACCACTAATTTTCTTGCTTAGGAATCATGTAAATACTAGTATGCTTTTAGGACCTAGAAATGTACCCAACTGCGTGATTTTGTGTCTACAGTCAGTGCTTTTCCTATTTCTAAACCTTTCTTACATGTTACACCATCTGTGTTTTCCCCCTATTTTTATCTTTATCTCTAAAATCAGTTAAGTCGTAAAACCCCTAAGTGTGTATGCGCGAACCCCTTGCGTGTTCAGTCATTCTCTTTATTAGTACACCTTCACGCATTGACCTATCTTTACTCCCTACTTGTGCACATAATTCTACGTAGTCTTGATCTTTGCATATCTCTTTTTTACCTATACATGCCCTCCTGTGCACAATCCTCAACCTCTACGCATAGCTAATACTTAGTCATTTCTACTGCCTAACAAAGAAATTCATGAAGGATTGGGTAGCTTATAATTTTCTATAATATAAGAGAGAAAAACATAGGATTTTAGAGACAAATGTATAAGCCACTTAAGACCCTATGGTGTCACATCTAAAGATAGAGAACCCAACTACAAATAGAGGTCTAAAAAAACCACTTGAAATGTAAGAAGAGAAGCCACCTACAAAGAATTCTCAACCCAAAATGTATTAGCGTATGATCAAGAAATTTAGGAAGGATTGGGTAGCTTATAATTTTCATAAATATCTTCTTCTGTGTCTAAATAATGTGGAGAGGAAGGCCAATATCAATGTCATAATGTGGGATTGTTTGGTTATACCTACCCAAATTAAGTTGTTATATGAAGCTTTAAAGAAATTCAAGCATGCTCTAAATTTTTAGAAGGAACCCAATTCAATACCAACCAATTTATATAAGACCATGTGATATAATTGAGTAACTTTTCAAAATTTTCACCTTTTATGCATCTCTCATTATTAACAAACACTTAGTTTATAATTGTATGATTAACTTTGGTACCAATAACTCTATTATGCCTAAATAAATAATTGATGTGTTAGGAATCAAGTATGACCCTAAAAACAAGGGATTGTTTTACCTAGATGGGACTATTGTAAAACTAATGGGATTTATAAGGGTCCTCAATATGACTTTAAATATTTTCCCTAGTATCATGGTCTTTCAAGATATTTTAGTCATTAACCTTCCTCCAATGTTTTCCATTTTCCTAACTTGAGACTTCGTATTAAAGGTAGAAGGTTCCTCTCATTTGATTGGTCTCATATGCTCCTTAAAAAGGTATGAATGATAATTATTATCAAGGTAGAACTCATCTGTAAATTCCATGTTGAAACTTTTGAACCAAGGCCTATGAAGGCATACTATGACATTAATTTATAAGTAGAAAAAGAGATAGTTGATGAGCCACTTGAACCAAGGGGAATGATCCTCAATGAATATTTGGATGAATGGCCCCATGAGAGGTGGAATTCTGACCCTTATAATGCTTTTTAAGATATTGAAGTAAGTACTTATTTCATCTAAGAGGAGGACAACCCAACTCCTAGTTTTGTGAAATAAAAGGAGAACTTGGAATGCATGTGGCAATTATACTTTGATAGATCTAAATAAAAATAGTTATTGGTGCATGAGTATTGTTAGTGTCACCATAGAAGGAGATGACCTTATTCTCACATAGACTCTAATTCAATGACACCACTAATGTTGCAAAATATGAGGCCTTGATTTAAGAGATGTAAATTGAAAAGGGGAAAGATATCAAGTTCTTGTAGATCTTTAGAGACATAAAGCTAGTTTTCCATCAAGTAAGATCACAATTCTTTGTGAAATATTATCTAATTAAAAAACACATGATATGGGATCTTGTAGAGGACTTCGATGTATTTAACCTCCAAACTTTCCATAGAAGTCAAAATGTTGAAGCTAATAGGATGTCATTCAATGGATCCTAATTTGACACTCCCATATACCTTATGAAGAGCTCAAACCAACATGTGAAGTTTATTATTAAACCTTTTATACCTGAGAATGATTTTCATTGGAAAATATTTGAGAGTGACCAACATATTTTCAACTTTATATAGCATGAGGAATATTTATCCCAAGAGATGCAACCCAAGTTACAGGAGTGCTATGGTAACTAAATGATTCAACTAAAATCAAACAAGTTGTTTATGGGGATGGTCACTTTGGAGAATGTCTTTACCATAGATAATCAGTATAAAGGGGATAAAATAAATACAAAGATGAAATAAGAATACTACCAAGAGGTGGAAATTTCTCTAGGAAAGCATCTCAAGATTGGAAAAGTATGCACTCTTGAGCAACACCAAACATTTTTCTACTTATGTAAAAAGTATAATGATATAATTGATTAGACTATGATGATTTGAATCAGTACAATCCTAAAATAATTCAACGTACCATCTAATTCTCCTCTAATGCCAAACCAGTGAGATAAAGGCAAAGGCCTATCGACCCCAAGATTGAACCCCTCATGAGAAAATAGTTGTCCAAGTAGATTGAGGCTAACATCATCTTTCTAATCAAACATTCAAATTGGGTAGAAAATTTGGACATTGTAAGGAAGATAAATGGTGAAATCAATTTGTGCATTGACTATATATACCTAAAAAAATCCTCTCTGAAACACGGTTACCCCTCTCCCTCCATGGACTAAATTTTACAAATTATGTCTGGGGTTGAAAAGTTTTCACTTGTGGACATTTTTCCCTTTATAACCAGAACCTTTTTGGGGTGTCTAATCAATACAAGACCCAAAAAGTGGGGTACCTATGCCTATGCAAAATTCCATAGGGGATTTTTTTTTGTCATAGGTATAAGTAATTACCTATATCTATGACTATGTTGGTTCTACATTTCAAAGATCCATAGAATTAGACTTCAAAGGTCTAATAAATGATATAATACTAGTCTATTTGGATGATATTGTTATTTTTTCAAAGAGGTAAGAGGCATCCGGATCATCGTGAGAGAACCTTCAACAAATTTAGGGAGTTTGTAGTATCCCTAAATCCTAAAAAGTGCATATTTTTGTTTATGAAAGTAAACACTTAGGCTATGTTGTGTCGAAAGAGTATTTATCCATTGACCCTAAAATAATTAAAACTATCCTTTCCCTTTATCTCTTAGACCATAAGAAAGTAATTCAATATTTCCTTTGCAAAATCAATTTGGTGAGAAATTTTATTACTAGATTTACAGGTTTGGTAAGGCCCATCACCTTAATGCTAAAGAAAGGATTTATTTTCATGTGGGCTCTGGAGGGGAAAGACAGTTTTGAGAAAATCAAGTAAGCCATTGCTCAATACCCAACTCTAATCAACCCCAACTTTGAAAATAAATTTATTCTCTATGTTTTTGGGGGAGATAACAACATTTTTGTTATTATAATGTAGGAGAATCACCATGGTTCAAAGCAATCCATTGCTTTTACTAGTGAGATTCTAAAGGACTATGAGCTGAGGTATAAATTTGTCTTGTGTAATTATTGGATATCTTAAAAAATTTAGGCATCTAGTCTCCCACAACAAAATCAAATTTTTGTCACTCACACAAACATCAAGCAAAATAGAATGATTATATAGATCAATGAAAAAGGTATTTTCTTAGATCACCAAGATAATGGAGATTAATGTGGAGATTAAATCAACAAATATTATTATAGGGAGATCCCTTTTCCAACACCTTACTAAAGATTTACAATCTCATGAATTTTTTATGCCCAAGGAGAATAAATTTCAATAGTCAAACGTGTGAAAAGTAGCTAGTTTCAAAACATGTTAAGGTACTTAGAGACAGGTGAGTTACCAAGAGGATTTGATTGAACAAAGAGGATAAATTTAAGGTTATAAGCCATCAAATATTATTTACTTGATGGAGTTATCTTCAAGAAAAATGTGGATGGCATGTTACTCAAGTGTGTAGAACATGAAAATGTTAGAAAAGTGCATAGAGAATTCCATCAAGGCTTCTCGAGAGGCCACTTTGTAACCTAGAAAACCACAATAAATATCATTAGGGAAGGTTAATTCTTACCTATGTCATTTATAGATGCATTTGAATGGGTGAGGGGTTATAAGGAATGTTTTTTTAACATGGAGGAATAACAAGGTAGTCATGCCCCTATAACCTATTGTTACAGACCAAACACTCTCTTGGTTGAATTTATACTTAATTTACATGGTGAAACTCCTTATAATGTTAGTCACAAGTGGGTGATAACCACGACTGACTATTTCACCAAGTGGGTTAATGTTGTCCCATTGAAAGAGGCAACTACAAATATTATTTTGGACTTCCTTGAGGGGTTTGTCACAAGGTTTAGAGTTCCCCACACTGTAATTATTAATAATGCTAAGGTGTTTTGGGGGGAAAGGATCATTTAATTTACCTTGAAGTGTGGCATATATCTAAAAACATATTCCAGCTATTACCTTGAAGGTAATGACATAGAAAAATCTGTAAACAAGAAACTTTTGGGGATCATGAAGATAACCATGGAGGAAAATTAGAGATAGTGGCATACCAAAGTCAAGACAACATTATGGGTTAATAGGATAGCACCCAAAAATTCCATTGGCACTCTCCTTTCATTTTGGTGTATGGAAACAAGGATTCCACTCTCACTTGAGCTCCTATCCCTTGACCTAGCTCATAGGTTAGAATTGGAGCATCATGATGCTAGAACATTTAAAGTTATAGATCTTGTGGAAGTGGAAGAAATCAAGGAAAGAGCTAGGAGAAAAATTCAATATCACCAATAAGTTGTCAAAAGTTGGTTTGAAAATAATACTTATTGTCAAGAGTTTAATAAAGGAGATCTAGTGCTTAAATGGGATGAAGATAGAGAAAATCCTAAGAGGCACCAAAAAATTGACACAATTTGGATTGGCCCATACTATGTCACAAAGTGTAAAGAAATTAATTCCTTTGAATTAACAAAGCTTGATGATGATCCTTTGCCTATCTTAGTCAAGGGGATAGTCTTAAGCAATATCCATGAGTCTACTACCAGTATTTGTATCATTATTAAATTAGTTTCCACATTTTTTGTTGTCTCCCTTGTGTTGTGTTTCTCCTTATTGTTTGGTATGTTTTTTATCCTACCTCATGTAATCCTAGCTCTAGTACATTCTCTAGTCATTTTCCCATTTTTCCAATCACAAATGTTTTGCCCAAGATGGCTTACTGTTAGGAAATAAGGGATAAAATATGCGGAATAATCCCTCACAGAATCGCAACAGTAGAAACTAATATGCAGAAAATATTACAGATCTCAAATAAAAGTGTAGAATAATAACACAACACAAAGAGACAGTATTTAACGTGGTTCACCCAATTTGGGCTACGTCCACAAAAAAATCACTTGCTCAGATTTTATTACAAGCCATCGCTCTTTAAATACAATACCCAAATCCATTTGGAGCTATGCTCAACAAACTCTATAGAATTCACAGCCGAATTTAAAATGCATCTGCAATATTTTCATTATATCTACCATATGCACAAAACCATACAAATAGACAATTGCTTAAGTAGTTTTACAAAACTGTGGGTATCAAAACCATGGGCCAAAATCGTACCATAAACCTATGGGTCAAAAAACCCACCCATATGACAAAATCATGCTTCCCAATATATCGGGCATGTTTTAAGGCCCAAAAAAATAATTCGGGGGTTGCACCCCTGAACCCCAGTGAGGCAACTATGGAAAGTGTATAGTCTTCAACACTTTCTCACATGAAAACCAGCTCCACAACCTAACACTTGTCATTTTCTTAAGGGGCTATTATTTTTGCATTATAAGTGTTGTTGTACAATCTGCATGTATTTCCTTTAAAGTATGTATAATTTTTCATTTTGAACATTATTTTTTTTGGTTTATAGTTTGGATAGTTATTCAGAGATCCCTATTAGTATATCATCATAATAGAGATGGGTAAAACATTTAAGGGGTTTTCCATGCTTTAGGTTGCAGATATTTCATGTAGTTCACTTCATTCCCAATGAATGAAAAGGTTATTGTTATTTCCATTTAGTAAGCAAACGACCCCTTTGAGTCACCAAAAATGTTTCCAAAATGATCCTTCTACTCCATTTTATGAAACTAGATCACATTTCACTTTTTTCTCGCATTTCCAAGAGATTTCATAGTTGTTATCTACTTGCATAGGCTTCTACTAGTCTAGAAGGGATCAAATTTTTTAAAATGGTTGTGTTGGATTTCCCTTTATTTCACAAAGAATCAAACTGTTGAAGCACGTGTTCAAGTAAACTTGCAAATCACATCCTAAACTACGAAGTTGAATCAACACTATGTAGTGTTAACCAAAATTTTGGAATTTTATTGCAAACTAGTAATTTTCATGTAAAATACTCACCAAATTTTGGACCCTGATATATTTTGTTCCATTTTTTCATCAGAGTTTCAGATCATGTGAGCTATTTGCATACAAATTTCAAGCTTTCTTTTGGGCCCCAAAACACAACAATAGACTATGGCGGAAAATCGGTTACACAAGCAAGGAAAACTCCTGCCAAAGTCTAATGTGGTTATTTTATGTATATGTGTAACACAAAATCACACTTGATTCTATTTATGAGATTTTGTGTACATCAACAACTCAAAATTCCATGAAGGTCTAAGTGAACAAATAAGGTGCGTGAATAGGGTGAAATTTTGGGGTAGACTACGATGGGGAAATTGAGTGCGTAAGAAACCCTTTCAATATTATATTTTAAGGAGCCGAAATTAAGGATGAAATTTACATGAAAATTTTGCCCCGAAGTATGGATCTTTATTAAGTCTATTTTTAGTGCTTTGTGGACTTTGAGAACTCCTACATATTTTTACATGCAAATTTCTTGCATGCTCCCAAGTCTCAAAAGTACACAACATACATGACATGCATTCCATGTGTGTTGTTAGTTTCAAATCCCAACTAATTGTAGGGTGAATAATCTAAGTGTTAAAGCAAGATAGAATTCCTTGAAAGACCACGATGTATATTTCACATGTGTGAGCAAGCAAAAACCCAGCCAAATTGGAGACAAGGAAATCACATGCATATGTAACTAAAAACCCAAGAGGGTCTACAAGTGGGAAAAGTGAAAAGGGTGGCCACATTTGATTCTAAAAATCCAATAAAAATATTCCACATTGCTTAATAGGGAAAAGGGGAGAGGTAACTGTAGTTGAAATTTTAAATTTTTGCCTCATGTTTAATGACTCGGTGGGTAGTAAAACTTTCGTTCTCAAGAAATATATTCTAATCCAAGGCACCAAATCATGTAAGGGTGGACTCCAAAATAGTTCCATTGATTAGAATGTATCTTATGTCTTAAACCTTTTTGTTTTACAAGCATATTACAATCAAATCCTGGTGGTCATTTTTCTCATTAAAAGGGTCAAAAGAATATTTAGAGTTACAATGGAAGAATTTGATCTCTTGGGATCAAAAAACACTCAATTGAGTATCATATTCACTAGGTAAATACTCATTTACATCAAGTTATAAATATGATGTTCTTCCAATAAGGATTTTATAGTTTAGAGTTGGATTTGCAACATTTAACTTTTGCAACCATATTTTGGGTGAGATTTTAACTTACAAGATTCAACTTCTCCCTCTCTTATCTTCGTCTCCTCTTCTTGGCTATATAAAATGTAAATTAAGTTAATTGTAAATAGTTTCTCCCCCTTGGGATGTGAGGAGGTTTTTCTCTTTTAAGATCTAAACATTTCTAAGTGTTTCAACATTTGTCTCTGACTTCTATAAGGATGCAGTGCCTCTCTCACAACTATAATGTATTGTGAATTTTAAGTTAAATATGGATCATATATTCCCTTTGATGTTATGTTTTTGAGTTCTTTCCTTTAGTTTTTTTACTGAATATATTATGTGTGTTTCTCATGCACTATGTTATAAAAAGAAAAAGGGAGAGTGATCCTCGATTCATATAGTGCATCACCATTTATAGTTTAATTTCTTCCTTATCCCTTTCCCCCTTGCAAAATTCTAGGTTAGGATTAGTTTAGTGGTTATATTAGAGTAGTTAGGAAAATATCCAACTTTCTCTAGAGGTCTACCTCGAAGGGGCCAAGGTCCCACACTTTATGAGGCATTCTTGAATGTTTTTATTGGAGCACTAAATCCCCATTCTTTGTGTCTTTGGATTTTCCAATAAAAAATGATCCTAATGAAAATATGCCTTTAGCCATTTTGATTATAAAATAACGTAGTGGATTAGTAATAACAAAAAATTCATTTAAAAAATTATTTCAACATTAATAGGTTACACAATCAAGAAAATCACCAAAAATTCAATCATACAACATATAATGCTCTAAAATGAAACGCTCAACACTACAACATTGCTTTCATAGTTCAACCTCCCTTTACCCTCTCCCATACCCACACATAAATATTATTTTAGTAATCTTCACAATAACATATAGGTCATTTGTTACGCTATGGGATTTCTAATATAGAGTTAAATTCCACAAACATGTGGCATAGAACCAAATCCTTCTTAAACCACTTTCCTAGATTAAACTCCCTCATTCTTGTAATTGTAATGATGTGTTTATATATACTTAATCACTATTTTCATAATAATTTCCAAGACATCTTATTCGTAAGAAATTAAATGAAATATAATGTCCCTACTGACCCATACATTAAACTAAACTTGATGCAATAAAAAATTTCCCAACAAACATAATTTAAAATTGGTTTAGCCTTTTCATCCTTCACTTATGATCCTGATATAACTACTTTACTAATTCCACCCTCCATGCCATCAAAAAACCTCAAATTACATAACATTATATTTTTCAAGAACTAATTACATGAAAGTAAAATGGTTTCATGGTTTCATAAATAGTTTCATGGTATCAAGATGATTCTTTGATCATAACACAATCCTCTTGGAATGTACCTTATAGATACACATGCTTCAAATGTTTTCATTTTTGTGTCATGACTCCAATTGGTTATGCCATCTCTAAAAGGGTTGTCTATATTCAAACCAATACCATGCATCTCTTTGGGATTCTAATAATTTTACACAAATAGATATGTGCAATTACAACACTTACACTAACACATTACACATGCTTGGAAGAACAACATAGTATATATATGTACAATTATATAAAAACACTTTGATATGTAATGAATTACACATATCTTGACTCGGTTTATTCCTTTATTATACCATAGTTTTGGTTTATGCAAGATTTCACGTGATCTTGGATGTTCCTACATCAAAACATAAGTCATACATAAAAAATAGAAACATCTAGGAAAACACAAGACATGTAGTAGTAGTGCATAAAGAAAGCACAAGTAATGAAATCATATAAATGAAATTAATGTAGAAGCATACAAAAACACAAGAAAACAATCAATATAAATTAGAAACATGTCATAATAAACAAATAGTAAGCATGGAACAAACAATATCAATGTGTGTGTGTGTGTGAGGGAGAGAGAGAGAGAGGGAGATATTAATGTCATCATTGAGTAAAGAATGGTATAATATATGTAATAAAGCATCTGTCAAAAATATAAGCTAGTGTGAGACATTGTGGAAGTAACTCTATATCACCAATGGACCTATAACCTAAAAATGTTATGTGAATATATCCCTTGTGTACACATGCCCCCAATGTGGAAGAAGTTCCCCCAAGTGTAGGACTAAAGAGTTGTGAAACATGTATTTATCTATGACAATGTCTAGCTTGCATGTCTTTAGCTATCTCATATATATTGGTAAAAACAAGTGCACAAAGAAGAATATAAGTAAAGTGATAACAACATGATAAATAAAAACATTTGAATTTATGTAATAATAAATCAAGTCACAAGAAGGTCCTGGTTTTGGATTTTTGGAATATTTGCATGTTTTTTGGATTTTGATATGTTTGATTGCTTTTACATTTTTTAATGAAGTTAGAATTAAACATGTAAGGTTTTGGATGACATATACTATTAAAATATAATAACGGGTGGTGACTTCTATATAACTATGATTTTATCAACAATCACATCAAACCCATGTATGTGATGCATCATGGAGTAATGCATATATGTATATAGTATGATAGTTTAATCAATTCATAATTTAAGAAATGATGAATAATCAATGTGTAAAAAAATTGAAATATATTGCTTTTGATACAAAATAATGTAGGATATAACAACTAATAAAAGAAGGTAATGAAACATTTAACATGTGATAAGAATATATGTACACTAATTTACACAAGGTGCCCCAAGTAAGAAGGAGCGTCAGAATACTATCATATGGTCTTGTCAATATCATCATAATAAGGTCATGTATCAATATTTGTAATTCCTATATGCCAAGATAGACGGGTAATGGAGGTAACGAAATCACTTCATAATATGAGAAATAATCATGTGTTGTGTAGTTTAGTGCTAGAAGTATATTTATGTATAATCCATGGGTCATCGACACTCTTATTAACTTGTGGCCTCCATTATATGCTAGGATAATGCATTAGTTTCCTTTGTGGGATACACTCATAAGGTTGATATAAGAATATCATGCACCATGCATGGATAGGTAGAAAAAATTAGGCTCAAATAGGAGATGGTGTCAATAATGGATCTCCAATAGTAAATATTGATTAATGTTGTGAAATATGTCTACTAATAGACTCAATTATATGTAAAGAATGATGATAAATAAGTTGTGATTGTTTTACTAATGTGATAGATGATATAATAGACTAGATAGGATACTCATAAGGAACAATCTGAATTATAATAACTCTAATGTGATGTATATAGTTCAAATATCTATGTAAAGTTAGAGGAATAACTCTCATCTCATGGATACATAAAATATGCTAAAAACCAAGTAGTAATATTCTTACTTCCGACATGTAAATAAAATATGATGCCCCTTAGTGGGTTTTGACATTGTCCATCAAATCCATTCAATGTAATCGTTGTGTTAACTAAATCATGTACAATATATTCAAGACTAGTAACTATTGTCATGGTACATATGTTTTCACTATATTCATTGTCAACCATAACACTTTATATCAACTCATTACTACATAATGTGTGATTAGATTTGTTAATTGGATTAATTTAGCATTTTTTTCCTCTAGTGGCACAAAAGTGATGCAAAAAGTGGCACTAAAATTAGTGCCACTTTTGCATGACCATTAAGCCACATGAAAAAGCTAATAACAAAAATTTAATTTATCATCTTTTATATAATTTTATATTAAAATATTTTATTTACGTCACTGTTGCATCATCTCCACCCTTGAAATTAAAAATTAAAAAATGGGCATAAAATATACATTTGAATGTCAGCTAGGCAGGATAATTTTAGGGTTTGCACGCAAATATTAAAATTCAGGTTTGTGTGTGACTATTAATACTTGTTTTTACTACTGGATTTTTATCTATGCGGTGTTCCATTAAAGAAATTGAGGATTGATAATGCACTAAGTATTTTTATTTCCTTCTTTCTATAAAATATTTTTTCTTTTCTTTACATGTGTCAACTTTGTGTTTGTGTTACACTTTTGTCACTAAAGGGATGGAATATGATCCAAAAATCCATTTCACCTAAATAGCCTTAACATTTGAGTCTATACAGTAGTGGTTTTTTGACATGGTAGAGGAGATACATATTTGTGCAAGTGTAGGAATTTGATTTACCAAAATGGATGTTCGAGATCAAATCTAGTACCAAGAACAGGAAAATCCCATGCGCACGTCAGCCTATCACCTAGCAGGTGCATTGGGCACTCACCCGAGGCATGCATGTGGCCACCGATTCTCTCCTTTATGTGAGTTTTGTGAGAATGCATCATCTTAGAATAGATAATCAAATGTAGGATAGAAAATAACTAAACCACATTCTTATGAACTTAGGAGTTATCATCTCATTGTATGCAGGTAAGAGAAATAACAAGCAACACATGGAGATGATTCATACAGAAAGGAAATGCATAAGTATTGAACACAGATGATTTATAACAAAGCATTATATTCATACTATTAAAGTTAATAACCCACATTACATCCCTTGAGGTCATAACAGATCCTCATATAATTATGTAGAGCCAAATCATGCATCAGAGCTATATTATGTTCATCATATTACAAAGAAAAATGAGAACCCATCCCTTTCTATGCTAAGCACTCACAGAGCTCTCCTAATCCCTAACCCATAACATCCTCCATTCTATTTTCTGTAGGGCTTCACCTCTCTTACTATACTATATATTTTTCTTCTACCGGGTGCTTGTATATATAGCCTTAGCACCCACCGCCATGCCTTCCAGAAGTTACAGATCAGTTGCCAAGTGTCGAAGTGGTCCTCCATGGAAGCATGCCTTTCCAGATCCGAGCTCTCCATTCCTTGCAATGATGTCTTCTGGAAACTTCCATCACATGCCTGGAATATTCCCTTTTTGATCCACAGTCGCCAGGATGGCACCTTATCCATAAGGGTCATGCTTTTCTCGTGTGCTTGCCTCAGATGCCGAATGTGGCTAAGTACAAAACCCATTTTTCCTTACGCATGCACGTGTCGTGTGTTCTGCAAAACCCTACAAGAACCCTTTCCCTGCGTGCCTTCAACCCACACGCCCTTCTTCAACTAGGTCCCGCATGCCCATGCACCTTCTTGTACTTAGTTGATATTTTGGGGCCCAACATCACCCCACACTACGCCTGTTCTCCGTCCCCAGAAACACTCTTCAATAAAGAATTAAAGAATGGTGGATCCTTACAAATGGTTGGAATGGAAGAATGAAGGAATGAAGAAATGGGGAAAAGAATGAAAGAATGGGGAACTTTATTTACTTCTGGAGGAGGAGAGGGAAATCCTTCCTTAAATCAACTTCTAATTTCCCCCAAGTGTCGACCTTGTTCTGTGCTTGCTGACAGAGGTTACCCACCAGGGTGCTCACTTCTTCAAAACTAAGCTCCTCTCCCTTAGTGCTCATTGTCTCCACAATCTCCTCCAGCTGCTTTGCCCAAATATTCAAGTGCATCCATCCTTCGAGTGATTTGAGGGTACAATTCCTTTAGCTGGTTCTTGATTGAGCCCCGCAAGGTCTCAATGGCCTCTGATTTCTTTTCTACCTCGGCTAGGATCTTGTCTCGCTCTGCCTTGTTCCCCTTGTTCTTTTCCTGGAACTCCTTGAGTTCTGCTTCATGGGTGGCAACTAGGATACTTTCCACTCTATCTCTGTCAGTGTAGTTATCATAGGCAGCCTCAACAGTTTGCATGGTGGCCTTTACATCAGCGAGGATCTTGTTGTACTGAGCAACAATCTCCACCACCTTCATCTTATTTTCTTTCTCTTGGTGCACCAATGCCTCCTTTACTGATTCTAGGGAAAGTGGTCACCTCTCCATAGTGAGTATGTGGGTCAAGTCCTCTAGGCATTGCAAGGATGACCCATACTTTTACGCGGGTGGTGTTAAGTCTGGATGCTTTAGGACAATGACATCTCCATGATCATCTCTATCTTCTTGTATGTCTCGTGCACTCTTGCCTTTTCATCTTTTAACTCACACCTTAACTGAGTGCTGATTAGATATTCTTGCTTCAAGTCCTTGGTCTTTTTAATGAGCTCTTCTTCCTTTTTCTCCATCTCTACCTCTAGGAACTTTACCCTATCATTTCTCCCGAAGAGCCTGGCTTCAACCTCAACTGAGACTTTGTTGAGTGCGTTGCAGATTTTCTCATCTGATAGCCTCTGAGCATTCACCAAGGGGTTTATCCCTTTTGTTTTTGGCACTTTCATCAATGCCCCTTGGCTTACTTCAAATTCTGGCTCATCAATGTGGGACTCAAATGCCCATGACAACATTTTCCTTGTTCGAGGGTATGCACCTTCCTCATCAAATGAAGTCATGGCTAGAAGTTGTTCCATTGGCATGGTGCTCTGGAAGCACGCAGTGCAACACCTTGTTTGGATCATCAATGTAGCCCATTCCTTGAACTTGTGATGCTTTTGTGCTCTTCCTCCCTATGTGTGGCCTTTGGAAAGCTTACAGCCAAACTGGGATCTCCTCCCATGCTGCCATATTATTTTTCTATGCTCTCCTTAGCTTCCTTCATCACCACATCTGCGCTGCATTCCACTTCTTGTTCCACCAGGTCCTTGATGATTTTTTCCACTTCTTTCTCCGCGGCCTCATCTACCTATTCCTTTGTGAGGCTTGGGGTCCTTTGTTCTTTTGTAACTTCTTCCCCGCCTACCCCCTTGCCTTGGGTCTCAGCTTCTTCTTCATCCTCCTTCTCCTCATCTCCTTCGTTATACTCCTCATCTCCTTCTTCTTCAGAATCATGTATCTCATAGATGGGATGGTCTTCACCTCCTGGTTCATCTTCATCATCATCTCTGTCACCAATGTAGGCATCTAGGTCTTCTGTTTCCTCTGAATCGGCCTCATCCGTACCTTTTGCTTCTTCCTTACTGGGGATTCCAGTACAGGGGATTCTTCTCTTTCTTTTTCTTTAATAGGTGATGTCTTCCTTGGTGATTCCTCCTGAGTGAGGGGCTCTTCATGCTCTGACACCTCTTCTTCTGGAGTCTTTGCTTTCACTGGGGACTTCTTTTCCTCGCACGTAAGTACTAGGCTTAGCGCTTGTCTCCGGTGCGCTTACCGTTTGTGTGTTTTGAACACTTGGTGCCTTCTGCACAACTTCTCTTTCTCTCTTTCTAGGCATGGCCTTCTTCCTTCTGTGGGGTCTTCAGGAATGGAGACATCATTCTCCAAGTAAGCACCTTTTTCAAATTTAGGCCTTATGCGTAGATACACCCTTGTTGCGGTCCTTCCTGCAATTGGCAGCGTCAAAGGCTTCATCATTTGGATCTCGTGGGAGACATATCTCTCCACGTACACACACTTCTTTGGGTAGACTAGCTTCTAGCGCAACTCATGGTGGTCTGCATCTACCTCACTAAGGTCGAACCTTAGTCTCTTGGCCTCCTTGAACTGATTAACTCTGGCTTGGAAGTATAAAGTGGTGAAGGAGAAGGGTAGTTTGCACCATGGACTCATGTTCCCATCTGTCATCATAAATCTACCAATGCAAAAGTGTTGGTATACTGCAAACTCTACCTCTCCACTCACAAGCATGGGAAACTACTCTGGGATCCTCCACTCAGCCCTGAATGTGTCACACATTCATTTATACCATTTCTCCAGGCATGCCTTGTGAGCGGTCGTCATGGTTTCACAAGTATACTTTGCAAACCTCTTTGCGGGAGAGGGATCCTCTTCTGGATATTCCCAAATAAATTTTTCTGGCCCGTCGGGCACTCCAATCTCTGAGAACACAATAGTGAGGAGTACATTACCGAAGAGTATCTTCTCTCCCTCCTACGCGTTGCTTATAATTTCATCCGTGATGAAAGCAGACAAGTTGTAGATGGTCCCTTCTGATATCTTCTGGCATATGTTTAGCCATGCCTTATTTACTTGTGTCCATATTTCTTGATCATTGAGCTTGGTGACTAAGCACACAACCATCCTCATCACTAGGTCTGGTATTTCTGAGATGTCAAAGTATCTCGAACCCTTCTTGTAGTCATACATGGCTACAGTCTCCTTGATGGCCTCCTTGTCACTTAGATCATCATCAATGCTATCTCCTTCACAATTGAGGCCTGTGAACTTGGATATCAGTTGTGGTGTGATGTGCATCTTGCACCCCATGAAATAAAAGTGATCTTCATGTATGTGTGACATCAGCCATTGATAAAGGTGCTTAGGTTTTCCAAAGTAGGGTAACTCATAAATTGCAACAACCCTGCCTTCTCCAATTTGACCTTTACCTTCATCATTGTAAATGGGCATTCCATCTGACGTCCTCTTGTTGGTTGGTTGAACCAACTCCAAAGCCATATCCTTCTCCGTTGTGCTGTGTGATGATTATAATCACTTACGGCCATCTTCCGCAGGTGTGACTCCCATTCTTTTCCTAGCAATACCCCATCTGGGTACTGCATTTTTGCATACCATTCTTCATTGGTGCTTGTGACAACAATGATCTGCTTTCCCTTGCCCTTGCCCTTTGTTTTCTTTGGTGAAATGGTTGGTTTCCTTGGTGCCATTCTTCTGATCAGTGCTAACACTTAAATCCTCTTCCCCTTGCTCTGCTCTATCACTCTGTCCAATCCCAAAGCTCAACCTTGTGAAGAAACCCTTCTAACTCCGTGCCCTAGCCACCAAACCCTAACTGGAAAAATCCTTCCACAAGATGGTGCTTCCTCAACAAATTTTCCCACGCCTGTGTACTCCTTCCACACTGGTTTACGGATCTACCCTAGTCACACACTTTAGATTTCTTGGATTCTCCTTTCTTCGCACAAATCTCTCTGGATGCCCTAGTTCGCAAGAGCTTTTTCTTCTTTGTAAATGCAAGGTAACAAATGATTTACCTGACCTTGTATTTATAGTTTTTGCTTCTTTCCAGCATTAAATGCTATACCACCTACTAATGTAATTTACCATTAAATGTAGCTTTTTTCACTAAGCCATCTTTAAGCACTTTTATCCACTCGCCACATCCTACATGAAAAACCTTTTTCAACCTTCTAGCGTGTAAAAATCCAACCCGACCGAAGACTCTTACGTGCGCATCCACAGCGCCGAAGGCACTTCTTCTGTCCTTTACCTGGATTTTTTCCCTCGCCTACCTCATGTTGTTCCTATGCTCTTCATCCTTTCTGTATATGGTTTCCACAAAGCCTTTTTGACACCAACCATTCTCGTCCACCTTCTCTTCTATGTGCTTCTTAACCTTACACGCTTTTTATCCTTCAATTGGTCCATTCACTGCAACTTCTACTTCCAGCTCAAACTTGTATTATGGGCCTACGTATCACTCCACCCCACACTAAAACAGATGCGCGGTCCTTTGCACATACACAAATTTAGAAAATAATGTGGTTACCGGTGCACAAGGTGCAAAAGAAAAATGAAACGAACAAGAAACGAGAAAGGGAAACACAAGAAAAGAAAAAGCATAAAGGGAAATTCTAAGCTAACTAGCAATACTGCCTTATTACAAACACCAAGAAGACTTATTTATAGTAGGGCTTCAGCCTACTCCCATTGAAGTGACCTGGTAACCTCATCCCATCCAGTGCTTGTAACTGGCAAGCACTTGAATCAAGAATGTATGAGATGATGTAAGGTCCCAACCAATGGACTTTCAACTTCCCAGGATGGCGCAGATACTTGGAATCATACAACAACACCAACTGCCCAACCTCAAACTTCTTGTTCTTGATATGATGATCATGTCATGCCTTTTGTCTTTCTTTTTCTGTCTTCTGACTCCATCTAGCAAGTGATCACCTTTCGTCTAACTGCATCAACTTATCAATTCTTTCTTCCAGTGCTTGCTCATCAGCTAACCCTCCTATGCACATTATACACAGTGAAGGTAACATGAATTCCACTGGTAAAACAACCTCCATGCCAAACACCAATTGAAATGGTGTGGCCTTGTTCAACCTATTATAGGTTGTCCTGTATGCCCATAGAATAGGTGATACCTTATCATCACAATCTTGTCTTCCAACATCACAGATCTTAGTTAACGTGTGACTTAGTATTTTGTTAAATGCCTCAGTAGTTCCATTTTCTTGAGGGTGATATGGGGTAGTCTTATGATGGGCCACCATAAATTATGCTAACAGAATCCTGACTATTTCATTGAGAAAGTGTGTACCCCTATCACTTGTTAAACTTAAAGGGAAACCATACCTGTTGATTATGTTCTCCCATAAAAATCTAGCAGCTGTTGCCATAGTACAATCCTTTATAGGCACTACATCTACCCACCGTGTCAAGTAACTAGTGCAAGTGATGATATACCACGAACAAGTCCTTGTGTAACTGGCGCAATTGGTCCTACAAAGTTGATTTCCCATTTTTCAAATGGTTCAACGCTGGCTATTGGTCGCAAAGGCATTTCATCTCTCTTTCTAGGTTTTCCAAGGCACTGGAAATGGTCACAGGCCTTGCAAAACTCAATACAATCTTTGTAGATGGTTTCCCACCAAATCCCAGCTAATAAAATCTTCCACGTGGTAGCATTTCCTGCATAGTGTCCTCCTGCAATCCCACCATGTGCTTCTTCCATAATGGCTACATGCTCATGTTCCAATACGCATCGGCACAGAACCTCATCATGACCTAACTTATATAGGTCTCCACTAATCAACATGTAGGGTGCGACGTGTATTTCTAACTACTTTCTCTCCAGAGCCTTCATTCCTTTTGGCACCACACCTATTTTTAAGAACACTACGATATCTTCCAAGTTTGAGGGCACGGGTCACAACCTAAATAGTTGTGTGTCTGGCATGGTATCCTCAATGCTTTGCGCATCCTCTCCTGAATTAATCCTTGACAAGTGGTCAGGTCCTGAATTGCTTTTTCCTGGTTTCACAACCACGGTGAACTCAAATTCTTGAAATAGTAGGACCCAACGACATATGCGCCCTTGCAGAATGGGTTTTTTGACCAAGTATTTCAATGCCATATGGTCCGTGTAGAATATAAATGGTGTCACCAATAGATACTGCCTAAACTTATGCAGTGCGTAGATCATAGACAATGCTTCATGCTCAGTAGTTGTGTAATTATGCTCTGCTGGTGTCAACTTTCTACTTGCAAAGCACAAGGGATGATCAACAATTCCCTCTCCAGGTTGTGCTAGTACTGCTCCCATAGTTGTTCCTGAGGCATCAACATGCACATGGAAAGGCTTATCCCAAGAAGGAAAACGTAATATGGGTGCGTGACAAGCCTATCCTTCAAAGTGTCAAATGCCTTCTGCTGCGCCTCTCCCCAATGAAAGGCACACTTGTGTTTTAATAATTCTTCTAAGGGCACGATGATCTTGGCATATCCCTTGATGAACTTCCTGTAATACCCTGTATGCCCAAGGAATCCACGCACTGTGCTTTGACTAGTAGGCTCCCCTAATCCTACAATAACTACAACTTTAGTGGGATCTACTAGCAAGCCTTCTTTACATATAATGTGTCCTAACAGGGTTCCAAATGGAGTAGCAAAGACACATTTCTTAATGTTGAGGGATATCCTCAATTGCCGACATCTCTCAAACATCAGCCTTAAGTTGTCACAATGGTCTTTCACCAATCCATACACAGTCCAGTCATCCAGGTAAACTTGAAGAAACTTATGGATGAAGTCCTGAAATGCTTGTACCACAATGTGCGAGAACACAACAGGCACATTCTTTAATCCAAAAGGCATAACTGTGTAGGAAAAAATTCCCCATTCAGTGGAAAAAGTTGTCTTTCTCTGGTCTTCCTTTGCAATCCTGACTTGGTGGTACCCTGAGAACCCATCCGTGAAAGAGTAGACTTCGTGCCCGACTACTCCTAAAATTTCTTCAGTAAAGGGGGTTGGGAAGGGATCGATGACACATACTGCATTCAAATCCCTGTAGTCAACACAAATTCTTATCCTCCCATCCTTCTTAATACTGATAACCATTGGGCTTATCCATTCTGATTCTTCTACTGCCTCAATGATACCAGATGCTATCATTTTGTCTATTTCTTCCTTAACTCGTACGTGTAAATTTGGATTCATCTGATAAGGCCTCTTCTGAATTGGGTGTGCACCTTCCTTCAACTTGATCTTCATCTCCCCCAAGGAATGGTGAATGCCTTTGAGTTCATGGTACCCACGAGGGAACAAATCTTGGAACTCACACAATAGATCAATGATCTTTGAAACCTCCTTTTTCTGACCAATAGTCACCGATGATAGCTTCCTTAGGTTCTGCCTCCATCCCAATGTTAACCTTATTTTATTTTTAAGGGCTCATGGTAGGCGCGTTCTCGCTCATCAGCGCAGTCTATTACTTCATGCGTACCCTCTGAATGGTTAACATCCAAAGTCTCCATCTCTTCTCCATCTATTACATAGACCATTTTTCCTTTTTCTTTTTCCATGCACGTGCGCTCAAGCTGTACCTCCTCTGATTCTTCTTCATTGAGGTGCATCTCCAAAGAAGGATCACCTAGCAATTCTAGTAGCCTATCCTCTACCATAGCACTATCCCCCATCATAAGGCACTTGATCACTTGCAATGCCTTATCCACTGATGGTTTGGTACTCCTATACTCGAAAGCTTGAATGAGATCAGCCGCCAACTCTTGCCAATTACCCGTCTGATGACGCATCTCTGAATGAATGTACCAAGCATGTGCACAACCTTGTAAGGTGGAATATAACTTATGCACCCATAATGAAGGTGGTAACACTTCTGCGCTTCCCATCCAGGCCTTCTCACATGCTTGGATATGAAATGAAGTGGTCTCTTTACCATGGTAGTCTTGTATGACCGTGGGTGCATTGCTCCTGGAAAACCTTACAGAGAATAGTTGATTCTTACCTCGCGCCACTCTAGGAGGTTCTCCCAATGTGTAGCCCACCAGCGCACTATAGTTCTGAGTAGGTTGTAACTGAGCATTCCTCTTCTTTCATCCTCATTTTTCCACTGAGCTTCCATGTCCCGTAAGAAAATTTCAGGATATGCCCCTCCAGAGTAACTTGGAAACTTCTTTCCTCCTAGGCACTTGACTGAGTGTGCCTTTGTCACCCTTGTTACAGATCCTCTTAACTGTCACCCAATTAACTCATAAGTCCCATGCACCCAATTGTTGCATGCCACACTAGTGGTATCACTCACGGACTGAGCATCTTCAAATTGGATAACTCCCTCCGTGGGGTGAATTATCTCAGGATCTTTGATGGAGCACACATAGATTCTATCAAGGACTTCTTCTCCTAAGGGCTCAGTATAGGGTGCTGACTTCCCATCTATCAAAGGAATGACCACCCTTTCCTCCTTGTTCTCAAAACTGATATACCCTTTGTTAAACCACAGGTCAACATTGTTCTTATAACACCATGGGCACCCAAGCAATGCTAGAAAGTTGTCTTCCTTGGCGAGTGCCAAGAATTCAAAGTCTCCAGTGAACTTGGCTCCTTGAATGGTGATAACTGCATATTTTAGGACTCCAATGGGCATTTCCTTAGTCTTGTTTTCCATATACAACACATTCAAAGATGGCTGTAATGCGGGCCTTCCCATTTGATGTCAGGCATCTAAGGTAAGAACATTGACCTCTGCTCCTGTGTCGATGAGAATATTACTCAGAAGCCACCCATCAACAACCGCATTCAAAGTAATCTCCTTATCATATTCAAGGTTGTGAGGAGGAAGGTTTGCATGTAAAACCTATCTTTCGTGCTCTACTCCGACATGTGGTACCTTCTCTCTCAGCCATTCTCCTAGCAAGGGAATAATATTCTCTTGCCTTAACATTTTGCATACTTCTTTGACTTCATCCAGGTCCTTTTGTGGAGCCTCAACATTCCTTCTTTGCTCCTGCTGCCTGGACTACTCCTTTAGACACTGAATCTCTCCTTGTAAACTTTGAATGACATCCATAGTCTCCTGATATACTTCTTTCTGATGAGAAGGGTCTGGATAATTTCCATGTACTACTTCCTCTCTTGAAACTAGTGTCCTTGGTCTTGGCATCTCCCTGGTGCACATGACCTCTCCTCGTGCCGTCACTAGTATAGGTTCTAGCCCTGACTCACGCGCCACTGATGGCATCCATTGTGAATTGACCTTCTTGATGCTTACCATCCTAGCACCTTTGTCCTTCCGGTGCTGCTGGTTCATATGCTCATAAAGTTCTGGACACTCTTTGTACTTATGTTTCTTTCCGCACCATGAGCATTGTAACAGGTCAGGACACTCACATTTGTAATGCTCTGTAGATCCACAATTATAACAAGTTCCTTGTGGGAACTCACTTTGTCCTCTGTCATGGTTACTGTGACCATGAAATCCTCCATGAAAACCTCTTCCACGCGTTCCTCCATCTGCACACCTTCATAATGACGGTCATCATCCTTTGAACTACTTGCAAGGCTAGTCTGGCGCACACCCAGATCAATAACATCATGGATTTGATCAATCAGTCTACAATCCTTGGTATCATGGGTCGTAGAGGTACAAATCTTGCAATAGCAAGAAACATTCTTGTGGATTGCATGCTAGAGTAGAGGGCATCTACTTGCATCATGATCCCCATGGAAAATCTCACAGTCTACCACCATAGTGTGCACCGACTTCTGAGGGAAACTATCCTTTGCATGCCCCTCCACTTCATAGTATGTACACCAAAGCCCACTACAAACCTCATGCACTGAGTTTACAGATAGATTTTCCAACTGCTTGGCCATTGCAGCAATTTGAGCCTCCAGAAAAGGGCTAACACTAGTGTCAACGCTCCCAACAGCTTCGGCACGTAGGGCAGCTTCCAATGCCTCACGTGGGTCTGTGAAATTCTTGTGTGACAGAGCCCTTCTAAATGGTGTTATCAATCCTCTGAAAAACCATTGAGCATGTTGAGAAGGATGAATGTCATAGGATAAATTTGACAAGAGAGTCTTGAAATGTGCATCATACTCCCACACACTCTCTGTCATTCCCTGCTAGATCTCCTTAAGAGCATTGATGCTCTTCTACTCAAACTCTGGGATATGGAACTCTACTAAGAAGGCATTCTTCAACGCGGTGTAGTCTACCACCATCTGATGGGGGTCATACTTCCTATACCAACTATGCATGTGCCCTTGCAATGTTGTTGCAAACTGACTTGCCTTCCGCTCTGGGGTAGTGATCCCCTTCACACGCCATAGTAACTCACACTTGTGCACATGCTCTGTAGCATCTTCAATACCCCTATAGTCTGGTAAGTGCAAAGACATCTCAAAAAACACTTGGGGAGGTGGCTGGGGTCCTTTTCCTCCTGATCCAGAGCCTTGGTTCCCTCCGGTGTTTCCTATTGACCCACCAGATCCACTGGATCCACCTAGGTCCTATTCCTCTTGACCCACCAGATCCACCTCCTGTAGTCAACAAAGGACCAGAAGTGGTTGTGCCTAGTGTTCCCAACGTCCCACTGAACTACGCGCCGATGGTTTGTGATATTGTCCCACTACCAGTTGTATGTCCCGTGCCACTCTAGACGCGATACCCAAATTTTGCCTACTTGCACCTTGTCTGAAGATTCCTCCAAATACAAGAATGGCTTATGCAACCATGGATGTTCCAAATGAAAAATTATATCTCCTGGGTGCCGATCGGTCACTCCCACCGATACCAACTGGGTTAACAATACTTCTCCCTTGATTTGGAAAACCAAGCACCAGGGGTTGGTCACTAGGTGGGTTCAGACATGCACTGACGACTCTTCTTTCTCCATGTGACAAACTCTCATCAGAAGCTAAAGGGGCCTCTCTCCCATGCTTGCCAAGATGGGGTAGCACAAACTGCTCAAGCTCCACGTCCTCTGCATGAACCTCAACTCCTTCCCGTAATGTCTGCCTCCATAGATCCATCACACTTGCAACCTCATGTTGTCTAGTCATCTCCCTTTCATGAGATTCACTATACTTGAGTTGTCTCTCCTCCCTTTCCTTTTCAGCCACAATGTCCACCATCTTCCTCCACCCTAGCTTCCTCTCCCAGCACTCAAAGAAGCTTTAGCGGCCATGGGAAATGATTCTAAACTCAAAGTAATGACCAAGATATTCATAGCCAAAGGAATAAAACACAAAAATGATCCTCTAGGCTCCCTTAGAAACTCAAACTCAACAAATTCTGGGAAAGAATATGTCAAAATGGCATATTCCAAAGTATAATTGGCTAGCAGTCCCTTCCACCAGTGATCAATAGCACACATCCAAGTCAGATCTACATCCTGCAGCCTCTGATAGTCATCTTTGGTCCACACGCATGATCTATAGTACCAGCTTGATCTAGATGCATATGCTGAAAGCCATTCATATAGTTCTACTGGGAAGCAACAAAATAATGTCTCATATAACTCATGGTATACATTCTCTTCTACCCACCTATGCACATTGAACTCAGGTCCAGTGCTGAATCTTTGAGCAAACTCATCCTCCGTGCTCTTGAACCATGTTTCAACACTTTCTAAGGTTAGGCACTCTGTCATCATGCATCACAGGGACAAAGATGCATGGCCATTTCTCACAACTTCGAAAAGAGGTCCCAGTAATGGAACCAAGATGTAGTCATTTTTATACCATTCACAGAATAGGAAAATCCCATGCACCGACCTATCACCCAGTGGGCGCTGGTGAACTCACCTGAGGCACGCATGGGCATAAAGTCTCTCCTTTATGTGAGTTTTGTGAGAATGCATCATCTTAGAACAGATAATCAAATGTGGGACAAAAAATAACTAAACCACATTCTCATGAATTTAGGAAGAGTTATCATCTAATTGTATGCAGGTGAGAGAAATAACAAGCAACACATGGAGATGATTCATTTAAAAAGGAAACACATAAGTATTGAACACGGATGAATTATAACAAAACATTATATTCAGACTATTAAATTTAATAACCACATTACATCCCTTAAGGTCATAACAGATCCTCATATAATTATACAGAGCCAAGTCATACATCAGAACTACACCATGTTCATCATATTAGAAAGAAAAATGAGAACCCATCCCCTTATGTGTTAAACACTCCTAGAGCTCTCCTAAACCCTAACCCATAACATCCTCCATTATGTTTTCTGTAGGGCTTCGCCTCTCTTCAACTATATCCTTTTCTTCTATCGGGTGCTTGTATATATAGCCTTAACACCCACCGCCATGCCTTCCAGAAGTTACATATCGGTTACCAAGTGTCAAAGTGGTCCTCTATGGAAGCATGCCTTTCCATATCTGAGCTCTCCATTCCTTATAATGATGTCTTCTGGAAACTTCCATCACATGTGTGGAATGTTCCCTTTTTGATCGACAGTCATCAGGCTGGCACCTTATCCATAAGGGTCATGCTTTTCTTATGTGTTTCCTGGGATGCCAAATGTGGCTAAGTACAAAACCTATTTTGACTTGCGCGTGCACATCATGTGTTCTGCAATACCCTACCAGAACCATTTCCCTATGTACCTTCAACCCACGTGCCCTTCTTCAACTAGGTCCTGCGTGCCCATGCGCCTTCTTGTGTTTAGTGTATTTTGGGGCCCAACAACTTGCATTAATATAATTGAACCATTGGAAATTTACATTCTTATTCAATCTAATCTTACCATAATGACAATGAAATAATGAAACCATGTTTTATAAATATGTTTATATTTATGTATGCAAATATGTATACGAAAAGAAAACTTTAGACTATCCAGTGGATCCTCCACCCAATTGTGTAAGTATTTACACCCTTTAAATTATAAGTGCAATATAATCAATATAAGATGTGAGGGTTTGTTATAGGGAATTATTCTGAATTAATTAATTTATATTAACCTTGCACATTTATAATAATGCATTAATACTTGCAACTATGCTAAAACAATAAGATGATTACTTGAAATACACAAAGGGATAAGAAGTTAGTTGTGTATATTGTTACATGGAGAATTTAGGTGTACAGACTGGATGGATGAGTTATTTTGAACTTGGAATTACTTCATATTTGAAACTAAAACTTAAAACTGCCTCTATCTAAGATTATACTACTCTGCCTAAAATGCGGTACGATTATGATTGCTTGTGTATGGTTTTGGACCTATTGAAAATAGGGTTTTATAACTTCTCCTACCCTTCACTTTCCTGGAAATGTTTATCGTTGTATTTCACTCAAGCTTTCACAACCTATTATGACATGCAATAAGTGGAAACCCTATATACCTACAATACCCTTAATTAAAGCATTATATAGAAAACGAGAAATCATTTTGTTGGTGAGGTTTGCATACCCTTTATGTCAACCCTTGTTTAACTAATCCAAATGTTTCCCCACATCCCATTGAGTGGGAGAAAACCTCATGTAGTTCTCCTAGTGTAGGTGTAAGTAGTGCTTGTAATATAAGCCAACCCCAATATGTGCTCTCATGTCTCTTGTCACAAATATATTGAGCTACCTATAGAGTAGATAATGTACCCAATGTGGCAGTAGTGTGATATGGTGTGTTTCAACTACTAGACTAAACCTTTTATCCCTTGAAGTCTTTTGACAATTCATGGAGTGACTTGTTCTTGCTAAGAGGTGGCTTTAGGACTTTTGGGTACTTGGAAGTGGAGGAAGCTAGACTCTTTGAATTAGATGAGTGCTTTAAACCTAATGTAATGGCGGCTCTAAATGATGTGTAACTATTTTAGGTAGATTTTAGAGAGCCTTTATTGTTCTATTGTTGATATTGAAAAGTTTGGCTCAAATTCACACATATTAAACACACTTAATCACATTAATATGAGTGCATATATATATGAATGAAATTCCTATAGAAAAGGAGTTATTCTTATCAACAAAT
Source organism: Taxus chinensis (assembly GCA_019776745.2). Taxonomy (NCBI): domain Eukaryota; kingdom Viridiplantae; phylum Streptophyta; class Pinopsida; order Cupressales; family Taxaceae; genus Taxus; species Taxus chinensis. Next base: position 337,938,677 of record CM034146.1, read on the forward strand.
ATCCACAAATCACTCTCCATGAATCTCTCTCAAACACTATTCTTCATGAGTATTTTTAACCAATACTATTATTTTCCCCATACATACAATAACCAATTATTACAACTCATATAATATCATAACCCCATACAAATATATTTGCTCATAAATTTGAACACTAAACCTTATTTTCCTAATATTCCCCCTTAATGTGAACATGGTAGAAAAATAATCACACTCCTTTTTTAACTCGTCACCTCTACTTGATCATTATATTGGTCCACAACTCAAATTGAAGGTAGAGAAGGAACTCATTAACCTATCATCAATCATGCATTGTTAGGAGCTCATCTAACCAGAATAGTGTGGGAACCACAAATAAGAATTCTAAATCTATTCAACCTTTAAAAATGGTTTTCACATGATGACCACTAACCTAGAAATGAATAGGGATACACACATTTGTTCATCCTCTTCAAGTATCATGATATTGTAATACACTTATGCTTTAGCTTTCCTACTACTTTTTTCATCAGGGTATAACATTAAAATTCATCACTTATTGTATATTCAAAAAGTAATGCACTTTTGTTGTTATTTTCAAAATCACACCAAACTGAAAAACATGAAAAATGAAAAGTGAGGACCAAGTCCTCATCAACTCATGTATCCATTGTACTTGATCTTTGTTACTTGATCTCGCATAACATAAATGATCTATGTTGTTGTTGGATTTAAGTCTTGGCATATTCATTATGCATACTTTATTCATTACTATTGTGTTCTATGACCCCATCGCCAGTGACTTACCAAAGGACATTGGTTGTCTTCTAACCTCTAATGCCTCCATCCTCTATTTGATGTTGTTAACTCTATCAAATGTAAACATGTAAATCATTTTGAGGAGAGAGAAATCCCTTCCAGAAATTTAAACAACTTACTAGATGTTGGATTCCACCGAAAATGTGTTTGAAAAGCTTTTTTTTGGCACTTATTAGTGACACAACATTAACTAATAAAAGAATTAAAATGATAATTAAAAAGTAATATTTAATTAATTTTTATGCATTTAATTCCTAAAGGACTTTATACAACAAAATGAGACTCTATAACAACTATGATATTGACAACACAAAATGATGACTTTTGAATCTTGATTTTGACAATGGCAACATACAAACTTTGTCCACACGACTAAAAGCAATTGCCTTTAACTTAGGTTTATTTAATAACAAAACTTTAACAATTACAAACCTAATTTACCCTAAGAAAAAAATACTTTCTTTGGACTAACCAAATTATTATGAATCACATAAAATTTAACAATTGACAAGCACTCACATGACATTTAATAATTGACAAGCTATTATTGTCATAAATCAACAAACTCACATAAAACTCAATGTCACAAAGCTATATAATATAAAAGAATATTATTTTCCCAAACTCTATAAAATAATTAAATATCAATTCAGTTGTTGACATGTCAAGAACATATTTGCAATAAATATGATGTCTTATGAGAAGAATAGTACCTTAATGGCGCTCATAAAGTTTGGGTCGAGAGCTAAAATGGAAAATATCACAACATACATGAAGGTAACCTTGGTCCACCACAACTTAGGTTGTGTCTTAATTGGTTTTATCCACCGATGGAATCTATAACAAGTGGTTTTGATGGAGTGGATTGACCCATTATGGGCTTCTATGATTCATAAGAGATGAAGATAACGCACAAGTTTCTAATTTTAGTTGACGTGCATAAGAATATTGAGTCTAACAAACCACACACCTAATGTGTGAGCCTAGAATTTGAAAAAAATCCTGGGTATCCCTATTTGAATATTAATACAACATGTAAAACCACCAACATTAAACTTTGTAGATATGGGTCGAATACTATGCAAGAATTGACCTGATGCTACCAAGTCCATCAAATGTGGAGTGAAACACACCAAGTATTTAATGTAGAAAGCACAAATCTAATGTGTCACTAATGTGATGCATGTTTAGAACATATCAAATGTGTTTGTGGGCATGCCTATGGTGGAATCTGTAAGCAATGAAAAATACCAGATAATGAAAGATAAATGAAAAGCACGGCAATATACCTCTCAAGTAAATTTATTTACAAACCTCAAAGAATATTGTGAAGCTCTTAAACTTGTATGATCTTGAAGATGTTTGAAATGTGGATACTCTTGATTATTCTCCAAATGATGAATACAAATTCTATGAGCTTTGATACACAAGGATGCAGATGTAAAATTGGCAGAAGTTGGCTATAATTTACATAAGCTTCCAGGCATCGGTTTGCAAAGGAATGACCTGCATTTTATAGCTGAGGGTAAGGCCATAAGAAGTGGATCTTAGTTTGAATGGGCTCCAGGATAATAATTGCAATTACCTGAAATAGTAAGAAGATTCAGTCTATGCATTGTTACAACTTTTGCAGGGGCAATGATGATCTTTGAATTCATCCGAGAAGTGGTTGCACGGGCATTATTGTTGCCCCCACCATTGTAGGCTTCTGGAAGTGGAGTGAAGTGGAGTGTGAGTAGATAAATAGGATTAATTAAATAACTAATTTAATTAGTTATTAATTATGAGGAGATAATTAATCATTTAAATAAATAAATGTTTAATTATATTAGCTAAAGGGTGTGGGAATTAATTTAATTAATTCCAAAAGCATGATACAATTTAATTAATTAATTCTAAAGGTGTAGGAGTATGTAGATAGAATTAATTCTAAAATGGTGTATTATAACTAGGATGGAATTAGGTATGTAATTTTGGGGTGTCTACATTTTCCCCTCTTTAAAGGGTTATTATGAAGTAATAGCATTTTAAAGATAATAGACATATGCAGATCGGTGAGCGGAAGACAAGGAAAGCATAGTAGATGTTTATATTTTCCCCAGTGAAGCATTTAGATGCCCCATCGAGTATGAATGGTAAGGGAATGCCATCTCAAGTGGGTGAGTGACGCGGAAAAGTGGTGGATGGCCGCTTGATAGGAAGAAAGAAAGGATTTGAATAAGGATGGGAGGAATTGTGCTCGTAGCATGAACATCATTTGGAGAGTAAAATTCAACGCAACCTTATTTTGTTATTGCACAACAGAGTTATCACCATGATTATGAAAGAATCATGATGTGTAACCCATATGCATGTAAACAAACACACACACACACAACAAAGAAAAGATAAAAAGGAAAACAAACCCAATATACACAATAGGTGTAGGCATCATGGTTATAAATGAACCAAGATGTTATCATACTACTTGTAATTGGTCCAAAAATTAAACATCAACAATGAAACATAACTTTGAAAAAGAAGACAATTAGTTATGCCCCTAATACATGCCACAATGATGATTAAGCAAATGTAAATTCCCCCAAGCACTAAAATTATGCAATGTGTGGGAATAGGATCAGACTGAAGAGTGGAGTGATGTTTAGATACTCCAAAAGATGCTCTTGTTGGATCAGTTTTGTGAATTGATTTGAGATAAATTGCCCCTGGTGAAGTTATATTATGAAGGAAAAGCAATTATGTGACTTACCCCAACCAGAGTTAATAATCATGCAAAGGGAAGAAAGTGGAGTGATAGTCGTAAGATTGGAACGATCACTAGGGTAGTAGATAAAGGTATGACTTTATAAAGATTGTGTTGAAATGTTGAAATATCAACTTCATGGATTTTCCAATTGTAGGATTTCTATGATAAGTGAATGTTTGTTCGATTTTTAATAATTTTTTTGAATTTTTGAATATATGATTTTTTTGAATTTGGTAAGAATTTTTGTAATTTTTAGGATTTTGTGTAAGTTTTGTGATGTTGAAGATTTGTTAACATGGGAAACAAATGTTCCCCATTGAAGCATTAAGGTTGCCCCAAATAGTCGAGAAGAAGCCGAAGAGGGAAGAAAATAGAAAATTTAGGGTTGGAAAGGGGATAAATAGAGGGTTGGGAGGGCTAAAAAGCATCGCGACCCATTTGTGTTATCAAACCCTTTGTGTTATTTGAGAGATATTTGAGCTCTTAATTAGTAGAGAGATGGTTTGATGAGTGCAGAAAAAACACCATATCAATCACGTTCGAGAGTATGGATGGAGGGAAAATGAGGGGGCATGGTAAGTAACTAAAAAAAATTGATTTTGAGTGCATTAAATGCTAGTTTGTTGTACAGGAAAGTTTTCTTTGAACGCTAGCGCATGCACTTGGGTGCACTATCGTAACCTGACAAGTGTGCTAGCATGCATATGCATGTGCTTGCATGTCAGTAACAACATATGCATTAACCGAAAAATGTGCTAGCATTTTGAATGTTTTAGCATGTAAGTACGAGCATATGTGTTAATGTAAGTGCACCAGTGTTCATCTAGGTGTGCTAGTGTTAAATACATTGGCATGTATGTGTATGCATTAGCGTACCAAAAAGTGTGCTAGTGTGTTTAAATGAGTTTTAGGAATAATTTAGAAGGTTATAATGGAAGAAAAGAGATTTATTAGTGTTATTGTGTGATTCGCAGGAGATACTGCTAACACTAGACATATGAGAGTGTCATGGATGACTGCGCTCATTTCAGAGAACATTTTCTCATCAAGAGGAGAGAGGGTTGGTCATGATATTAGAGGCTAAAAGATTGACCTATATTGTGGATTCACCACATATTACTCTAGATCATTGTTTTTTGACTGCATTGGCTGAGCTGTGGCATAAAGAGAGCCAGACATTCAAGCTACCCACAAGGGAGATGACTGTGACATTAGAGGATGTGTATCAGATCCTTCGAGTACTGATACAGGGTAGTTTGGTGGAGTATGATGGGAATGCAGCTCGAATATGAGGACACATATAGGATGTATTCTATTTAGAGGATATACCCAGAGAAGGGATGACGGTACACTTATATGAGTGTTTTGATGACATAATAGTTGCATGACTACCTACATATTGATTGCTCTTATCAGTGGCTACTTGCTTCCTAATAATATTGGGACACGTTTTTCAGCTTGGGCTGATAAGAGTCATGGCATGGTTGATGGAGGGAGAGGTAATTACATAGGGACAGTGCATCCTAGCACATTTATACATAAATATGCACTTGATTGTGTACAGAGGGATGAGGAGTTTGAGTCCAAACACACTATTACAGATATGGGCATGAGACCACATAGTCATTAGATGACCACTGGGGGTACTCATAGTTAGATAGTTGGATGAGCCTTCATCTGTGGGATGGGAGACAGTAGGTGTAGGCCATAAAGGCCACATGGGTGACATCACCTTTTACCAGCGAGCACTGGACGACTTACAGTTATGTATGGTGACTTGGAGACCATACAAGTTATATTAGTGGGTGACAGATGTTGTAGAGTTGTGCACTGCAGAAATAGACCACTTTATTATTGGCAGTCACAACCACATCATGGAGATGTATAGATTGGACAGAGCCTACCGATAACTTAGTGTGGTACAAGGTATACCTGGTGGAGACTAGTGGTATGCACGTGTGGTGTTCAAGAGATATAATTTTGGGCCACGTATCAAAGTGCATGTGGCAAGGCAAAGCTTCTTTGGGGTCATCCCACAGGCATGGGATGCAAAGGCACAGATAGTAGATCCAGGCACTAATCTTGATTACACTGCATGGTATGTAGTGATCATACATAGAGAAATTATTATTCTGCATATAGCTCTAACGACAGGTATAGAGGTAGCGGTGATGGGTGAGTCATAATGAAGGAGAGATAAAGATATATTGGGATAGGAAGAGGCAGAGGCAAAGGGTTAGGGCCAAGGACAGGCACAGGCACAGGGTCCATAGATTCATGTGGCACATGGGCCTCCAATGAAGGTATAAGGTGCACACATTCCAGTTATACATATTGCACAAGTGGTAGTGGTATAGGTGGTGCAACAGGTTCCAGTGCACACAACACAATAGGTGTTACATCCGGTTATACAGTAGATGCCACTACAGGCACTAGGGAAACATATGTAGGTACCCGTATGAGGACCTATAAAAATGCCACCATCACCACCTAGACCAGTGATTCTAGTTGTTGCGGAAGAACAAGGAGGATATGGAAGAGATGGAGGAGCCGGGTTATAGGTGATACAACATGTGTTAGCTCTAGGGTTAGTAGGTGGGCCATCAATGGCCACAGTACAGGCTGAGAGAGATAGAGAGGTGCTTTGGGGTGATGTTGCTTTTATCACCATACAGACTCTACATAGGTAGCTAGACCAGAGGGCAAGGGATCAAGGTAGCCTGAGACAAAAGGTGTAGGAAAATACTGCAGAGAGAGACTAGGTGACTGTCTAGAGAGACCAGCTGAGGATATAACTACAGTAAGTGACGACAAAGTGAGACACTTTACACAATGTGGCTACAACTAAAAGTATTGGTGATGTTATTCCAGAGCTTGTGGTGGTATCTAGGGAGGTCAGGTACTACACATCATTATATCAGGCCATAATACCAGAGGGTCAGAGAGCACCAACTTACAGCCAGTGTTCATGAAGCCAATCTAGTAGGCCACATACGCCATCGAGATCATTAAGGTCAGTGTAGATGCCCCCACCTAGAGATAGGTCGGGAAGTCCTAACATAGGAGAGAGTAAGGGATGACTCGGGCTATATGGAATTGTATATGTATTTTTTGTATATGCCTCATGATGAAGGAACATTTTGTAAATTGATGCCCATGATGGCATCTTGAGATGTATATGACACATGTTTTTGATGCATAGTCTACATGGACATTTTATTGTTTGATGATGTATACGATAGACATTTTGGACACCACATTTGATGATGAGATGTTTTTATCATCATATGATGTAGTGATTATATGATATGATGTCATGATTGTAGAATAGTAGATGATTTGATTTTTGAGTTATTCTCTATAGATGATGATGTTATACGTAGCTTAGCTTTCATGTTCTTATCTTAGCATTGATTTTAATGATGTATGTTGATATATAGATAGATGATGTGATATAGGAGTGATGCTGATGAGTAAATGATAATGAACAAAGTACAAAGAAAAGTTAACAAATCTAATACACACACATGCTAAATAAGTAATGGCTTATATAATAAACCAAGAAGAAAAACACCAAATTTAAAAGCAAACAAGTCAGAAAAACCCAATATGAACATGAATTATCTACACCAAAGTTATATATGAACTAAAGTGTTAATAATTCAATTGTAATTGGTCTAAAAACACAGTAGAATTCTAGATACATAGTACATTGATTAAACTAGCTACCTGCTTACAAGAGATTGAGCCAAGAATGCATAAAACAAGTCTTACATGCACCTACAATAAATGAGGTTAGTCACAAACAAACAATCTAACAATTGGTACTTGTTTCAAAGATAACAAACAAAGCAACAATATAACACAATTTGTAATAACAATGTCTAAAGACACCCCTAATGTGTTCCAATTTGAATAATACACAGAGTCGAATGTTCCTAAGTGATGGCTTAGAAATGTGAGAGGAATGAATTGATATGTATTGGGTTGAAGCCAAGTTTTCCCCAATGCAAAGTTATATTGCAAAGGGTTACATGAATGGTTTTTCCTCAAGCATAGATATACACCACGGGAAAGAAAAGTGAAGATGATCTGGAATGATCGGTAGGGTTGTCGTCAGAAGGTGAGATTAGTGAATCATTTATTCAATTGCTAAGGTTTTTTTGAACATTTTCTTAATGTTTTTTTTGTATTTTAAATGTTGTGATTTTTATAGTTTTTATCAATTTTACATTGTTTTTGTGTTTTGGACATATTTCAATGTTTTTGGTATTTTAAGACCTATTTGAATGTTTTTGGGGATTTTTGATTTCACGCACACGCATGGTATAAGTGACAAAACCTTTTTGGAAACAAAGTGTGAAATGAAATTTAAGAGGATGAATAAGAGGAATGAAACAAAGGATTCCTAGGTTGACCTAGAAATAATACACAATGCAAGCATACGGAACAAGGTGAGGTACAAAGAAGGTGGTTTACACTGATACACCCCCAGCATAAGGGATACTCTTTGTAAGCTTAGGAATGGAATTTTTTCAAATGAATAACATTCAAAGGCACTTTAAGATCTTTTTCATCCTCATCATATAATTTATACGCTCCAAATCCATACTTAGTAGTGATGATGTAAGGCCCTAACCAATTAGGTTTAAATTTTCCCTACTTCTCACATGGCTTTGTAGTATTCTTTTGATTTTATTTTAATACTAGGTCACTGATCTTGAACTATCAAGGTTTGATCTTTTTATTGTAGTTACGACACAGTCAATTCTAATACACTTGTAGATGATCTAGAGTGCAAACTCATCTTTCGTCTAGAATTTCAAGCTCTCCAAGGTATGCTCGACAATAATCTTTCTCATGCACTAGGTGTTGGAAGGATACACGAAGGGAAGGGAGTTCAACTTTGATAGGTAGTATGGATTTGAATCCATATACTATACCAAGGAAAAGGTGTGGCTCCCATTGGAGTGCGGAAGGATGTAAGGTAGGCCCAGAGGGTGGGATATAATTGTGTATGTTAGTTATGACCATGTTTATCAACTGCCTTTTCCATTATGGATTTGATAGTCTTATTAGAAGCTTCAGATTGGCCATTGCAGTGTGGGTAATAGGGAGTTGCCCATTTTAGGTAGATATGATATTTATTGGCTAAGGATTTGACATTTTTGTTATTGAATGAGGTACCATTGTCGGTGAACATGGTAGTGGGAATACCAAAATGGAAAATGATATGGTTGATTATGAATTTTTCAATATTACGCCCAGTGACATAAGTAAGAGGCATAACCTCGATCCACTTGGTGAAATATTCAATGGTAGCTATTATGAAGGCAAGGCCATCAGAGGAGGTGGGCTTTATTTCTCTGATCAAGTTGAGTCCCCATTTAGAAAAAAAACCACGATGAAGTGATAGGCTGCATAGCTTGCTAAACTGCATGAATCAAATTACCATGTCATTGACATGTTTGACATTTTTAACAAAATTACATGCATCGGTCTCCATAATAGGCCAGTAGTAGCCAACGAGCAAGATCTTCTTAGCTAGAACCATTCCGCTTGTGTGCATGTTGCGAATGCCTAGATGTACTTTAACTAGTGTCTAATTAGATTCGTCTTGATTGAGACATATTAAGAGAGTCCCATCATAGCCTCTTCAATGTAGGGTGTCAGCAAGGATGGTATAGTGTGAAGTACATTGTCTTAAGGCTCTTTTGTCAGCTGAATTTATATTGGGAGGGTAGGTTTTAGTTTGGATGAATGTATAAATATCATGATACCAAGGATGCTCAAGACCAACAATCTCATAGACCATAGCGGACTTCGATAAATCATATGTGGGCACCAAAAGATGTTCTACGAGAAACTCGTTGTGAGTTTGGTTTATGTCAAATACAAGAAGGAATGTGATAATTGTCATGACATCCATTGCTTTATTTTACAAACGATGAACTTTCTCAAATGTGATTATCCAAAAATAACCCTTAAGACTACCAACAATAAGCTTATAGGGGATGATCTTATCATCTTTAACTTGATATTAACCATTTACATGTTTGATGATTAATAAGGAGTCACCGAATACTATAAACTCTTGTAGTCACCATGAAATAACAAAACTTAATCATGTTATTAGTGCTTCATACTCGACAATGTTATTTATACATGGAAAGTCAATGCGGTATGATTTAGGGATAACATCCCCATCAGGTGTGCATAAGATGATTCCAACTCCTAAGCCATGTATGTTACAAGAACCATCAAAGAAAAGATTCCATGAAGGAATTACGTCTATATATAACAAATCTTCATCTGGGAATTCAAAGTGTAACAGTTGAGAATTTGGTACTAGCAATGTCACTATAGTTAGTTGATCTTCCAATGCTTTCCCTTTGATAACGCCTTCTCATTAATGAATCCAATATAGAACTCACTTAGGAGCATGATCCATCTAGACATTTGTCTTGTTATAACTTGTCTTTATAGAAAGATACTCAAGAGGATCGACTTTGGCAATAAGCTTGGTAGTATGGTTCAACAAATAATGTCACAACTTCTAAAAAGTGAGTGCAACTGCCAAACAAACATTCTCAACTTATGATTATCTGATTTCATGCTCGAGGAGAGTCTTGCTTAAGTAATATACCACTTATTTTTTTCCCTTGTCATTATGGTATGTCAGTAATGCCTTGATGGCATGTTCAGTTACAGAAGTGTATAATAGCATAGGTTTATCTTGGATTGGTGACATGAGGACTGGCGGAGTTGATAGGTACTCTTTCAGCTTGGTGACAAGAGTCTTGGCATTCCTACATCCACTTGAATTGGATAAATTCCTTTTTGAGCAATTGATTGAAATGATGATACTTATCCGCAAGCTGGGAAATGAAGTTCACTAAATAGATTGAATTTTTCCTCATAACCCTCGTAATTAATGGAAATTCTATAGAGGCGGCATGTACTATTATTACTTTAACTTTAATAGGATCCACTTCAATTACCCTTCGTGAGATAATGAATCCCATAAGTTTTCCCAAAGTGACACCAAAGCTACACTTTTTAGGATTAAGGTAAACCTTGTATTCCTTTAACCATTCAAAGATACGCTGAAGAATGGCTGAGTGATCAGCTCTAGTTTTTGATTTGGCGATTATGTCATCAACATATTCCTCCACGATGTCATGAATAAGGTCATGAAAGACAACAACCATTGCGCGTTGGTATTTAGTGCTTGTAATTGTTAAGGCCAAAAGGTATGACCTTATAACAGAAATTCCCCCACGGGGTTGTGAACGTCATTTTTTATTGATCTTCCTCAACAATATGAATCTGATTATACCCTGAAAAACTATCCATATGAGATAACATCTCATGGCATGTCTGTAGAATCAATGATCATGTCAATATTACGAAGAGGGAAGTGATCTTTAGGACATGATTCGTTGATGTCATGAAAATCAATACAAATCGGAATTTCAGGAGTTTTCTTAGTAGCAGGTACCATGTTGGATATCCATTCAGAATATTCTATGGACCGTATGAAACTAACCTCTAGAAATTTTTGGAGTTCTTCCTTGACAAATAAAGTGACCTTAGGATACATTTTATGGATTTTTTGCTTGACAGGTTTTACATCTAGGTGAACCACAAGGTGATGGACCATGAGGGATGGGTCCAAGCCTAAAATATCTTTGTAAGAATAATAAAAACATCTTGAAATTCTATGAGAATTGTTGTGAATTCCTTAATTCCTACCTCTGATAGGCTCACACCAAGTTACAGCAATCTAGGTTGATCATATGTCTCAATGTTGATACTGGTGGTCTCTTCTACCAATAGCTTTGTTAGTGCAAAATCACAGCACCCCCAAAATGACCTTTAGATCTACTTTTCTAAGGCAATGTCATTTGGTGTGATTGCACAACATTGAGCTTTCCCAAAGTGTGGGACCTTTGAAAATGGGTAAATCTCTCCAGAGAAGGTTGGTTCCTCTTCCTAAACTACCTGTCAAAAGCTATTCCAGTGTAGGCAAGCTAATTGAATCCTAATCTACCTTCCAAGGAGACAAGGAAAGGAAGAAAACAAGGGAAAATAGAGCCTACACTAAAATGGTGATACACCAGAGAAGGAAAATGTTGATCATCTATCAAAACTGTCATGGAACAAGAAGAGATGAGCAATGGAAAGGATGGACAAGTGCATCACAGACTAAAGATGGATTTCACACAGAAAATGTTCCAAAACTCCATGAACATGGCTCTAAAACCTGCAATGGACATCCAAACATGCACAAATACCTGCAATGAAGAGAGGCAAGAAGAAAATAACCAAAAAATGAGCAAGGATGGACAAATGCATCACAAAACACATTTTTATGGCTCCAAAAGTTTACACAGAACATCATTTCACGGGTAAGAGGCAAAAATGCCATTACAAAGTAGGGGAGGAGGTTCAAACTCCATTTTCAAACCTAGGGAAGAAAAGAAGGGAGAGGCAGAGAAGAAGGATGAACAAATTTTTACAAATGAGCCAAAACTGGCTTTTATCACTAGAACAGAATAAAGGAAATGAGAAAATGTGGGAAAATCAATTTTAAAACTCAAACCACCAATAAGATTCATTAAAACAGTAAGTGCACCCTCAAAAATCCATTTTTCGATGCATTCGGCCATGCTAGAGAAGAAATGGACGCCATACTTCATCAATTTTGGTGGTTGGGGGTCAGTTTTGCATTTTTTCTCGTGCCAGAGACGTTTTCCCATTTTTCTCTTGTAAAACTCCATTAAAAAAATTAAAATTGAATAGTCCATCATGTAGAGGATTTCAACAACTTTCGATTGATACCAAAATCGTGAAAATATGAGCTATGGGTCGAAAGATATGGCGGCCCTTTGAAGATTTAGGGAAAAAATGGTGAAATTAGGGCAAAAATCGGGTTTGCGGGCCGAAATTTGAACTTTTCCCCTCTTTTTTCAAATTGGGAAATTTTTCCAGAAAATCTCTGCACCCCACTCCTCCGATGACACATGGTGTCCTCTGGTTGATCCACAGCTTCAAAACAACATTTTTCCCCTTTTCATAAAATTGGGAAATTTTCCCAAAATTCTCCGTGCCCCCGTCGCTCCGTTGCTGATGTGGACATGTGGCACCATCCTATTGGTCGATGGGAATATGGGTTCAATTCATGCCTTTAAGTTTTTGCACCAAAAAGGGAAAATCTTCAAATTTCCTCTGACCCCCGCCTTGGTGCTGTTGACGTGGACACATGGCGCCTTCTGATTGGTGTGGGGCCTTGACCATTTTCCTTCCATTGTCCTTTGCGGGCTTGCGGGCTAGATTTTGATTTTAACCCTTTTGCCCCAAAAGGCTAAGTGGCGAATTTCTCTCTGCACCTCTGCCAACTCACCAAATTCCCTTGGCAAAATTTCCTTCTCCGCTCCGCCGGCCCAAGCCTCCCTGGCAAAATTTCCTCCTTATCTCTGCGGGCCCACCCAGGGAAAATTTCCCCTCCAAACTCTGTCGAGCCATAACTCAAAAATACAAGGAGTTAGGAGGAATTCCTTACCTTTCTGGAAAGGGGAAAAAGTTCTCTATCTGATGAAGCAATACCAAAAAATTTTGAGTGCCTAAAATGTGTAAAAATTTGACTGAGGCACAAAAGGAAGCTAGTTAACCCAAAATAAGAGGGAGCTTATTTTGGTTAACAAGCTTAGAAGTATCATTTTCCTAAAATGATGTTGTATGTTTATGTAGATCTGTTGATACTTCCAAATTAGAGTCTCCTCTCTCTAGTGCCTCATAAAGGAATTTTCTAGGAGATGCATCCTTTTCTTTTTCTCCTTTTTCAATTTTTACTTCTCGCATAGCGCCTCAAAAAGGTTTTCAATATACAAGATTTGATTTTTATTTTTTCTATTTTTTATTTCTTTTTTTATTTGTAGATTGGAGAGCTCAAGTTCCTCGCCAAATTATGTAAAGTGTTAAGGTTTATATTGAAACCCTTCTTGTGATCTAACAAGGAAAAAGGGCTCGAGTCTTGAGGAACTCTTGGATGGCCTCATCATTCTGAAAGATATCCATGGAAATATGACATTGTTGATCTTGATTAATGAGGGAAGGGTAGACAATATCAAGGGTAAGGATGGATAAGTCTTCAAAAAGAGGGTGATTTTAGCAAAGTTCTCAAAGAGACTAAGTGTGGAACCAATCTTAACTTAAGAGTTTGATTCCTCATCTTTAGTCATGACATCAAATATTATAGGCCTCTTTTCAAAGGTCAAATATCCTAGACCATATTGGTAGAGATTTGTTTTTCATAAGATAGGTTCAAGACTACCTTTTTGTTTTAGGCTAAGTCCCCTAACTTTCCAATTCATATTCTTTATTATTTTGTGTGCCTTGGTATAATTTATGGATTCAAAGCATTCAACCATCCTATCTTCATATAACCAAGAGTTATCGGAGCCTTGAATATGTTCATCCTCCAAAAATCCATATCGCCTCTAAAGAGTATGTCCAAGATAATAATTCAGAGGTTCCCGTAAATGGGGGGAATTAGGACATCCATAAATGTGAGGGAATGGTGGGAGTTGGCCAACATGAACAAAAATTTCAAGGATATACTCGCCAAGATCTTTATGGGATAATTTAAATTCAGGTGACGTCTTGGATGTAGATGGTTGCAAAGTAGATGTAGAGGCGTGCGAGCACAAAAGCATTTCAGGGTCAATGTGAGTGTCAGAAATGGGGATAACATGAAGTTCAACAGATCTATCAGCAGATGAGCAGTAATTAGCATTATTATACCTTGCTTCTAAGAGTTTACAGTACTCGAATGGTTTTGTGTCGACAAGCAAAGTGAACTCTTTTCCGTTATGTGGGAATTTAATGCATTGATGGAAGGGTGGAGGGAAAAAAATTGCATCACTGTGTATCCAATGATCTGCCCAAAAGGATATTATACAATGTTTCTACATTAACCACATGATAGAGTATTTTAAGAAGTCGAGGGACCCACTTGTATCGGAAGGGTAATGGTGTCAGGAGGATTTTCGTCTCACTGTTTTCATAACCACATGAATGGTTATAACATTCGCTCCCAAGTTTCCCTCTATATGCCCAAGACAACATAACATTTTCATGGAACATATGTTTTATGGGTGTGCACCATTATCAATCATAAATATTTTGAATTCATGGCTAGTTATGTACACTTCAATGTATAAAGAGTTATTATTTTGAAGATTTGGGTTCAACAGATCTTGTCAACTGAATGATAAGATGGGACTTTCTGGCGAAAGGTTAGCAATCATGACTTTGAATTGTTAAACATTGAGATCCTCAGGAACGTGTGCTTTGTGAAGAGCATGAGTAAGAATCTCTTGGAAGTTAGGTGATGCTTTTAATAACTCAATAAGAGATATGTGTGCAGGTGTCATTGCTAACTATTTTAATAGGCCATATGGACCATAGGTAGGAGTTTTAGCATTATGAGGTTGACCTTTGGTTTGATGGGGCCATAGGGTTGGACACTTGACGCTCAGTGGATGACGTAGACATTTGGTTTATGGAGGGAACCCAATTTTTTTTGGAGTGTGTCCACCGTATTATTTCGAGGTTTACACTTGATGGTAGCAATAGTAGGAGGAATTTCTTCAACAAATGAAATAATCGAGTTAAAATCAACATGATTTGAAGATTGGCCTTGTACAGTAGTTTTTATTATTTGCACCATGTTTAGGAAACATGGATTGGAAAACAATTTAAGATTATCTGTTGGGTGCTTTGTTTGATGTAGGGGTCCTTCAACTGTTATATATTTCATTATCAATAAGGTCTTGTTAGATGTAGGTATGTACCTTAGCACATGTTCACATCTAGGTCCATTTGGTGACCATCGATGCGATGATTTATCCGCACCCACCTTATGTGTTGTGGAAATTTATACCAAGTGGGTTTAGGTTACCCTTCAACGAAAGGTTATCTAGTTAATAGGTATAGTGCTTTCCTTGATATATGGCATTGGCTAGTTTTTGGCACAAGATGCTATGAGTAGGGGTTGACTCCAAAAGGCGTGAATTGGCATCATTTTTTGTCGCGAGGATCTATGAGCCTCTGACTAGTTCTTGGAATGGACGATAGGTTATTTTTCTTGAAGTTATTGCTTCGGATCTATTATTTTGGACATTGTGCTTATATTACGGTTATTCCGTGACACTGTCATTATAAGCAAGGCCCTCATTCTTAATGTATTACATTGAGTTACATAATAATTTTTTATATTGCTAGCTCATTTGTTTGCAAAGGTTTTACTGTAAAGCTATGCTAGCAAATTGATTTAAATACCCATTGATCGTGGTGTTAAATCGAGCATAAATCTGTAAGTTCATATGGCTCATGTTTCGATCTGTTTTATCATTCCTTTCATGATTTATCAGAGCTGGACATCATGCTGTTGACATCCATCTCTAAGTTCTCATGATTTATAACTAACATCATCTTAGTCAATCCATCCTATTTAACAGTTGGACGTATATTGTTGCAGCGTGTATGAGTTGATTTAACTCTGATCCCTCCATATGGATTACTCGTAGAGTAAGTAATACTAAGTATCCTTTACTGGGTCTTCTTTGGATCTTTGCAATATTTAAACATTAGGTTGTTGTATAGTGCGGAAGTATCTATTTTCGGGTATCCATGCATTGAATCCCATTCTGATTCTTTCCTACAACTTAGATCAAGGGTCCAAGGATGCTGTGCACAGTGTAATTAGCAACTTACGGGCTACTCTGACCAGGTTGCTAGTTTCAGCAGACAAATGTCACTATCTACACATGCTCCAGTTCCATGACAATTCCATAGCCCTTCGTCAATATGGAACTGGGTCATTTCAGGGCATTACAGCTTGTGAATCCTACTATTAGGTGCTTGGATTCAGCCCCCTTTAGATAGTTACAAGTTGTGGTACAAGGTACCAATTTGGATCACTGCGAGGGTAACTACCACTATGTCAACTTAGGATGACTAAGAGAGAGTAAAAAGCATCTCCACAATGATTTACATCGGTTACTTGGTTTTCGAGTGCCCTTTCCCTTAGTCATCAAAAGATGACATTGTTTTACTTGTGCTCTTTGCGATTAGAAATATTTATTTTGGGACTTGCACTATAATTATAAAGTGCCAAATATGGAGGAGTGTTGTAATCAATTGTGGACGCAATTTCGGCTGAGCCCGACATCCTAAACTTTTGGGAGTTGTAGTTTGTACCTATCATGGATTCTGAGAGTGATATGCTTTTCTCTGAAGTATGTGGACTTCAAGAGGATATTGTAAAATTTGTGGAAGAAAATAGATTGCTCAAGAAGTGAAATTCTCTTCTACAATCACTCATTCACGATAAGGATACAATAATACACTCCCTACATAACAAACTTGCTAGCCTACAACATCACCATCATAATGTGGATAGTCATATCTATGCTCCTAGTCCAGTTGTAGCTATTGCTCCTGAACCCACTGACATTAATCTGTCAATCATTTAGTCTTTTCCTACTCTTTATGCTCATACACCTATGAAGCTTGTTACTGCATGCTCTTCCACATATGTGACTATTACAATACCACATGTTGTGTATCCTACTTCTGCTCAGTTGCATGGATTTTTTGGGAAGCATACCACTGCATTTAGTTCTCGCATGCTCCATTCTATGGGTATCACTAGCAAAGTCATTGGAAGCCATTCACAGGGTATTGTTTCCTCTATTCCACATGTTAAGTGGAATTCTCATCATGAAATTGGTTTTCGAGTAGATATTTCATTGGGATCACACATTGACAAAGCTCCTTTCTTGTTCGCTCGACTCTTTCTAAGGATCATGAGCAACACATGAGTCCTGCACCTTCACTCAGGCTTGAGAAACTTGAGATTTCAGCTATCAGACATGATCAACCTTACACACATTCTGATGTTCTTTTGCATGCACCCATTGTGCATTTTGCACCAAGTCATATGCAGACATCTTCTTCATCCATCAGTGTTGATTTGGGGTGGATATTTGATCACTCGTGGTGGTGACATAGGCATTCGTTGAGAGGACTCTACAGGCATGGCTCCTCCACCATTAGGCCTCTTGCTCCACTTTCTATACCTTATGCATTGTGATGCTTCTTGTTTTGAGCATTTTTAATTTAGTAGGTGTAGTGTATCTCTCTTATTTGTTGAGAGATTTTGTATCTGTATTTTCGACACTTTTGGCATGTTGACAGTATCTCTTATGGGGGATCTATTCTGGTAGAGCCCATTCTAGTGTTCAAATAGTTGTTTTGACAACTCATACAGATTTATAGTGTCACTCCACCCATTCAGCAGTATGGGAGGGTGTGGTGTTGATCCTACTTCTTCAAGTTTCATGTCCTTGCCTTGTTACCTTGGATTTTCTTGGATTGTGACACTCTGGATTTATGTGTCCTTGCCTTGTTGCCTTGGTTATTGTTCTTGGATTATGGCACACCTATTTGTAGCAGTTAATCAAATTATGTTTGGTGTTTTTTTACACTTTTGACATCACTCCATTAACAGTGTCCTTGTATGGAGCTATTCTGGTAAAACCCAATGTCAGTTGTTTTTGAGTTTTGTGATCGAGCAATGGATTCAGACCACAGTCCACACCAAAATTCTTCATCATTATACGATTTTTTTGAGCTGAGATTCTTGGGATGCCTTAGAGTGGGTCTTTACTCTTTTCACTTTTTTGTTACTGGTTTTGGGTATCTTGCGGTGTCCTTTTTTTCCCAGTTAATTGTACATGAGTACCTCATCAAGACCTAGTTATCGGGACTCATACTGTGGACATGCCATTTCTATTTTGGCCCCTAGCTTCACTTCAGGGGGGGGTGTTAGAGTAGGTAATTACCTTAGCTCATGTTCACCTAGGTACTTTATTTACCTTTATTGTATTTATCCTCACCCACTTATGTGTGTGGATATTTATTTTATCTTATTTAGATATTAGGAGATATTATCTAGTTGTTAGGTATAGTTCTTTCCTTGATCTATGGTATTGACTAGTTCTTTCCTTGATATATGGTATTGACTAGATCCTTGATGTCTAGTTCTCTCCTAAATCTATGACTAGTCTTTGATGACTAGTTATTTCCTTGATTCATGGCTTGATCTACGAATTTGACTAGTTCTTAGATTATTATTCCTTGCCTATTTAAGCAAGACCCATTCCCAATGTACTGCATTGAGTTCCATAATAATATATGATATTGTTTCTCATTTGTTTGCAAAGGTTTTATGTAAATTTATTTTGGCAAATTGCTTTCATTTTATTAATCGTGGTGTTTGATTAGCATCTGTATTCTTGGCTTGGTATAAAAGATTTGGTTATCGTTCCTTTCAAAACATGACAATGAAATGGCATAATTATTTTTGTGAAACTTATAGAATAAATTTATAATACATCTAAATAAAATCACAATCCCATGAAAATCAGCTTTATACCAAGTGATCCATTAGAAGATCCCCTTCAACTAGCAAAAGAAAGGTTTCATAATAGGGTAGCATGACCATATTAACATTGGCTAATGGTGTAAAACACTAGAGATTTTTTCACAAAGGTCATGAATCCCTGTCAACATTTGGTCAAGGAGGGGGATCTCCACTTGGAACAAATAGGTTATTCTCACTCATTATAACCACTAACTACTTTGGATGTTATGAGCCCTTAGGGTTATTGTGACTACTTCATTAAGGTCAACGTGAAATTTTTATTGATGCTCATAATTTTCATGATGAGAACCAATTATTCCTATGATGCCCATTATATTTTGAATGAGGTTTGATTAAACCTTTTGAAATAAGGGCAATTAGCTCATTTGAGACCCTCATATCTTAACCTGACACCTCAAAGATATTGAGGCATCCATATTTTCATATGAAAGGATAATGTAAGATTTGGAACAAAGATGGTCACTACCTTATTTTTCTAGGATAGAGCATGGTCCCCAAATCACTCCCTATAACATTCCTCTAACCATCATTGTACGAATTTTGTGAAGCTCAAGAAGCTCCAACCATCATGCACCAATTCACTTTGGCACACTAAATCCATCATGGTGATCTAAGTCTGTTGAAGTAAAAGTGTCTAACGAACTTCTCAAATGAGGTCTAAAAAAGTTGTAATTGAACCCTTGGAAAGGTGTAGGAACCAATCCAAGGCTTTTCCTAATCTCATCATCTTATTTTTCAAATGATACAATAATCAAGATATCATTATATTCCACTTCTTATATCAATGTCATGAAAAAATCCTTAATGGTCTCTCATCCGTGGTTCGTTCTTTCCCTTATATTTATCAAATTTTGGTGTCTCAAAAGATTTATGGATTTAAGGGTATGTGTAAGTTTTCCTTATCGAAGGGGTAAGGACTACAATTTTCTTAAAGTTGAATTTTTTGTATATTGTTACATACCTTGAAAAAAATTCTTTCATCATTTTCCCATTCTTGAGAAAATGGTGAATTATTTTGTGGGACAAAGAAAGGTGTTATCATTCTTCAGGCATTATTGTTCTCTTTATTTCCTCATAGTATAGGTTTTAGATGGATTATCACTTTTCTTTTCCGAATATTTATCATTAGGTTCACTAGTGACTTTCGAGGACATAAGAGCCAAACTTTTTTCAATACATTGATTTGATCGATAAAAACTTGAATGGGGATCATAAGGGGATAAAGCACTATATTTACCTTTATCCTTGGTATCATAGTTTTACTTGGTCTAACATTATCATTTTATTTGACTTGGATGGTATATCCTTTGTGGATTTAGGTTGACCAAGTAAGGTTTTAAACACTTCTTTGTCAAAGTTCGAGGGGTAATTTTTCTCCCATCTGTGAGGAATATAAAGCAAAAATTGGTCCTTGAGATGTTCATAAAAATATTTTTCAATTTGGCCTTGTTCCACAAAAGAAACATTAATTTTGTATTCTTCATCCTCTTCATCGAAAGTTAAGATGAAAGGGGTTATTGGAGATATATTCTCAATGTCTTGTTCCCACCATTTTTAAAAGAGGGGGGGATACTAAGAGAGAGGTGTGATAGATTACTCAACCCTTAACAAAGTGAATGCTAAATGGAAGAGATTTAGTGATGAATTTTTGAAGGTAGCTCTTAACCCTTAGCAAAGTGAATGCTAAGATGGAAGAGCTTAGGGTTTGATTTGATTGAACATACTCAACCTTAGAAAATTGAATGATATAGATGGTGAATGGTGACAAAAATATGTGAACGTAATCAACATATAGTAAATTGAATGCTAAAATGGAGGAGAGGATGAAAATTTTTAAACGTACTTGACCTATAGAAAATTGAATGCCAGAATGGAAGAGGGGATGAAAATATTTAAATGTAATCAACCTCTAGAAAAGTGAATGATAGAATGGAAGAGGGGATGAAAATATGGAAGCCATGTTTTATGTTCTCAACCCTTAACAAAAATAAAGTTAATATGTACAAGGATTTAATGATGATACTATAAGATTCAAGTATTAACAAACGTGAAATGTTGAGAAAAGAGGTGATGCAAATGATGATGCCTAAAATTTAACAAAGTGATTGCTAAATTTATAGACACAAACAATGGACAAATGCTTAAAGTTTAACAATGTCAGATGTCAAACTAAAAGACATAAGAGAAAGATAAAAATATGAAATCTTTAAGGAAGATAATATTTTAAATACTTTATCATGATAAAGTGGATAAGACAATGTCAATACTTAGATCGATATTTGAAATTCTAAACTGAGGACATGGATATCCACAACTCGAGACTTAATTTCAAAGGGAAAGAGAAAGCTTAAACTTTGGCAAAGGGGATCCAAATATTTAATACTTAAATAAGATAGGAAGAAAATCAAGATGAGAAAATCCAAAGGTATAAATTTGGTGATTTCAAAAAGAAATAAGAGGTGAAAGGTAGATTTGAAAAGAGAGAACGAGAGCTCCAAAGAAAGGATGAAAAATCCAAAAAAGAGAGGATAGAAAGGTCCAAATAAAACAGACATTTGGAAAGGGATGATATATAATGATGAAAATTATAAATAAGGGATATATGGATTTCAAGAAGAGAGGAAAGAGAGGACCCAAAAAATTAATATTTGGAGATTGTGAAGAGAGATATGATTGATCCAAATAAGGGATATTTGGAAATTTTGAAAATAATGATTCCAAATGGAGGAAAAAAATTTGGAAAGGATGGAAAAAAGGATGAAAGATCCAAAAGAAGATGTGGAAAATTTCAAAATAGAAATAGTGAACATTTCCAAATGGAGGAGATGGAAAATCCAAAAAGAGATGAATGTAAATCCAAATAAGGAATGCTTGGAAGTTTGGAAAGAGACAAAAAATGAGTCCTAGTAAGGAGTATTTGGAAATTTGGAGAAGATACAAAAATGAATCTAAATAAGGAGTCTTTGGAAGCTTAAAAAAGATATGAAAATGAGAACATATGATACGATTGTGGAACACAAATTCCTAACATGAAAATAAAGAAAAGAAATTAAAAAATAAAATAATGTTTGTTTATGGATTTTGGACCTCTACCATAAATTGTCTTGGATAAGGCATGGCTTCCTAAAATAAGTTCTCTCCCTAGGTGTCAATAGTATATCTAAGGGATCACAATACTATTTATAGTTTCTAGATTTACTTTACCACATGATACGATAAGCCAAATTATACTCCACTCAAAGGATCAAGCTAGTGACATCACTATGGATATCTGTGACTCTATGCTCTCATAAAGGTTTACTACTCATTTAGGTGGGGCTAACCATTTTTTTAGCCAGTTAACTCAAGGATTTGACTACTTTGGGAATCTCCTATGATTCTCATCATGGTGAGAATCTATCCCCTGACCATGAACTTCACATAGTTATAGTCAAAAGAAGGGAATAATCACAACTCTGAAAAGTTTAATAAAGTTAATTTTATAAAAATTTAAGAAAGGTGATAAAGGGTTTTACTTGAACCAATCAATGACAACCTACAGTTAGTATTTTTATTTTTGTTAGAATGGCCTCCTTTAGAATTGTTCCTGTAAATAAGGATTAGTAAGTTTTCCTAAGATAGGTGGAAAGGAAAAGACACAAGAAATAAGCCCACGTGTTTTATTTCCAATATCACTTAAAAAGTGTGAGGAAATAGCATACACATGAGATTAATTTGATTAAATGAAAGATATGTTAATTTCTTGATAAAACTTGAAATAAATAAAAATATATTTATAAAAAACAAAATCAGAAAGTATCCTAAAATAGTGCGCTAAACAAAGAAGAAAATTAAAAGAAAACAATTAGTGTACACTAGCACATACATAAGGATGTTAGCGCATATGCTTAAGTTCACTAGCATTACAAATAACACTAGCGCATGAAAATGAATGTGTTAGTGTTACATAAAAAACTTGTAAACAAAAAATGTTAAACAAATAAAAATAGTTGAACGATGACATGTTCAAGAGGACGCTATTGCAAATTGGTGGAAAACATTGCATTTTAGGAGAAACCCTTTATTACGCTAATATGTATACTTGAATGGTAGTGCGGATATAATGAATTTAATATGCATAGGTTAACACTAACACACACACAAGTATAATAGTGTAGAGATTGGTAATACTAGTGCAAAGACTTTTAGAAAAGTTTAAATGTGAAAAATACAAGCAGGAAGATGATTTTTTTGGTTTTTCTACTTTTGTGCTTCACTTGAGAACATAAAAGTTGGACATCAAGTTTAAATGAACAAAAATAACACAAAAAAAAACATTATATTACTAAAATTTAAAATACAATTGTTAAGCTAAATGTGGGATGTCCCACTGGGCATGCCAAATATACAAGCATGGAAAATCTCTGTAGAGGTTGAAAGAAAAAAACACATTATACCTTTCTTCTGAGTTTTCCCTTCAAACCTCAATTAAGACTTCAAAGCACTTGAACTTGTTGAATATTATATTAATAATGAATGTATATGCACTTTATTATTTCTCCAAATGAGGGATGCAAATGCTACAAGATTGTAAAACATGAGATGTGGGTGGAAAATTTGGCAAAAGTTGGCTACAATTTGCATAAGCTTCCAAGGATGATTTTGCAAAGGAAGGAACTAGATTTTATAGCTAAGGGTAAGGCCATGAGAATTTTATCTTAGTTTTAATGGGATTTAGGATAATAATTTTAATCACCTAAAATAGTAAGAGGATTCAATCTGTGATGTTACAAATTTTACAGGGGTAATGATGATCTTTGAATTCATCTGAGAAGTGGTTGCACATAAATTATTGTTGCCCCACCATTGTAGGCTTCTAGAAGTGGAGTAAATTGGAGTGTGATTATATAAATAGGATTAATTACATTACCAATTTAATTATTTATTAATTATGAGGAGATAAGCAATCATTTAAATAATCAAATATTTAATTATATTAGCTAAAAGGTGTATGAATTAATTTAATTAATTCCAAAGGCATAATAGAATTTAATTAATTAATTCTAAAGGGGTAAGAGTATGTAGCTAGAGTTGATTTAATTAATTCTATAGGGGGATAGGAATATGAATTAAGTAATACAATTAATTTAATTAATTATAAAAGGGTGTATTATAGTAGCATGGAATTAGGTATGTAATTTTGGGGTGTCTACAACTACCAAATACGCCAAATTCAATAAATGCATATGCACAACTTTTTCCTAGGTAATAGTCCTGAAAAAGAGCCACAAATATTGGAAAATACAAGGTAAAGATGTTATTTTCTAGAATAACACAATACTAAATGCTAAAAAAAAAATTGTCTAATGTGGTGATGAGAAACACATATATCTAGGAAGTTTTGGGAGCCAAGGATGCAAGCTCTTCACAATGTCTGGAGTGAATGTAGGTGATAAGCTAAACAAGAAGGCAACATGTGTAGCATTCAAGATCATTAATGGTCAACTACTGTAGATAGAAGACAACTATTAAATGAGCACATGAAGGACAAAGATAGGAAGAAGCGGGTGGGCTATGAAAAATGATGATCTATAATCTACAAAGGATGTTTGATATACTGTTTCATTCAATTTTAGAAGGTGCAGGTCAAGGACAAGGATCCGCACATGCTGCTAGAGAAGATGTAGGTTGTTGCCAAGTTATTGATGAGAAATGCACATGCACATAAAACTCAAAATAATCTTAATCTATGTTATAATAAGCTTACAAAACTAAATACACTACCTTGTGAACTCTTCACAATAGTTATTTCTCATTCAATGGGGTAGTCAATAATTATAATGGTGTTACCTCATATAATATCTCAAGACTACATTATACCTACCATGATACCAAATGGAAATTTTAGTTCAGATTCACACAGATTAAACACAATAATAAACTCTCTAAATTTATTGATTCATATTAATATGATTACATATATATATATATATATATATATATATAGGAATGTACCTCCTGTAAATAAGTTCTTCCTATCAACAAATTTCCACAAATCACTCTCTATGGATCTCTCACAAACATTGTTCCTTGTGATTAGTTTCAACCACTACTATTATTTTCCCCATATAAACAATAACTAACTAGCAAAAGCATCCATCGGTGCTTGTGAGAGGCCAATAGGCATATAGAACAAAGCATTTGTGTGTGTGCATGCGCGTGCACATGTTGATTAAGCTTATATTATAAATTACATTAATACATATTCTATGAACTTGGAAAACATTGAATAGGTAAAATGTTATATAGACAAATGTCGTTTTCATGTGATACAAATCTTAATCTTGGAGATAAATGGTTAGAAATAGGAAATGCAAAATAGGTACGAAAAAAATAGCTTTCATTAAGTAAATTTAATTATGTACTCTTGATAACTTTTGGGAGCTAAGTATAAGTCTTGTAAATTTACAATCAGAATCAAATGAACATTGATGTATTCATGCTTCTCTCAAATTACACATATATTGGTGTAAATTAACTCAAGAATCACTTTTATCTATGGATCATGTGGATATTTTTATTTATTGGGCATGAATTAGGTTAGATATGATATTTGAAAAGTTGAAATTGTGCTTTCATTATATGGTTGTGTTATTGTTAGTGTTTGAGCTATTAGATTTACCAAAATTTATCGTCTAGTTTTTGTGCCACTTTCTTCTAACACCCTTAGCTACTTTACTCCATGATTTGGGTTGGACATTCATGTGTAAGTATGAGTGGAAGTTTCCTTGAAGATAAATTCATGTACTTCAAAGTTCAATAACGTATGTATAGTATCATATTTTTGTAGAGTCACAAAATGTTTGAAATTAAGCCAACAAGCTTTCATGATACACACACACACACACACACAAAGTTTTGTTCAATAAGCACATGAATCAATTATTTTAATTTACACATCATAAGATATGTTGTAGACCTTGAACTCAAATTAAAAGATAGTTAGTTGTGTGAAATGACCGAATGTAGATACCATTGTAAGTGTCACAATGTATGCCAAATGACCTAATGTAGATACCATTTTAAGCTACATATATTCTAACCTAACGATACAAAATATTAAAAATATTGTACTATGGGTCATTTATATCTACCTGAACCAGTGGAAATTTCAATTTTTATGGAAGGATTGCAAAATTGGGCTAGTAATTATATATTCTTCTGCATGGTTTCTGCTCTTATTCTTGAACGTTTGATCTGTATGTATCTATTATGTGTGCTCTTTTAGTTCTTCCTCCTAGTGATTGACACAAAACTTGTGATTTTAGCTATTTTCGGAAGTATTGTGTAAATTATTTTTGTGTCTTGATATTCCACCTTTTTCCAGACTTTTTTGAATTACTTCTAGAAATCGTGATCGTTCTTGTGTGTGCTTTTTAGAATTTTTGGTCTTTTTACTAAATTAGAGGTACATGTTCTAGGTTTTGGTTTGCGTTCACCTACCACAAACATTCATGGATGATGGTATTATAAATAAATAATATTTTTTCTACATGTAAATGCATTATCACAAATTAATGAATCAGTCCATAATATCTACTATTATTTGGCTGAATTCAAATTTTGATTTAATAAAGTACATATAAAATATAATTATTAACAATATAATACTTCTAATCAATCGTTTTATATGCCTGTTGACCTCTCACAAGCACCTATGGATGCTTTTGCTAGTAATAATTACAACGAAAAAGTTGGCTCGCTCGTCTTCAACCACTATTTTAAGCACTAAAAAAATTCCTTCAAATTACCACCACACAAACCAAAAAAAAATTGTAAAGGAAGAAAATAAAAGGAACCCTAGGAAAAAAATATTATAGCTATAATATGTATTATTAACGTGTCCTTAAAACCACCTCGGACAAACATAATAACCACTTAAAGTGGAAATCTTGTTTGTGTGAATACCAAGGTCAAGTGTTCGAATCAAGAAAACACGCAAACAAAAGCACGTTGAATTTTAAAATGACGTACCCATATGAATGGTAAGGTCAAGTGTTCGAAACACATGCCGCCCAAACCTCAGAGAAGTGATGGTTTTGGATGTGTGGATTCGCAAGATGGGGAATAACGTTAGCAACAATCTCAAAAAGACTGCTCTGTTGAGCTTGGATTTTAAAAGAAACAAATCCAAGTCCCAAAAACTCATTTCAAAATCCTTGATCGGCATCCTTTCTTTCGAGGTCGCAAGCATAATGTCGAAGAGCGTTCAGCTATGGCAATCGTTGAGTGAACATGAGGTCTGCAGGCTTCGAACTGAGGTCGTTACGAGCAAGGGAGTGAAGTATTTGGTGTCAAACGATGAAGACTATTTTTTAGGGTTTGTTTGCGCCGAAAATTTTGTAACCCTATTATCTTCTCATTTTACTATATACAAATTGATTGATCTGTATATGTATCTAAATATGGAGGAGGCTTGATTTTCTCTAAGAGAACTACTGCCTACATTTTGCTTTTATCCCACTTATGTCTCCACAAGATTTGTATCTTTCACTCTTCCTATGCGCAAAACTGTCTCTTTACCCATTCTCAGCCTAGTTTTTAAGTTAATGAATTATGTTCTCCTTAACTTTCTGGAAAATTAAGTGTCACCTAATTTTTTGTTGTTATTGATAAAAATGCATTATTTTATATGAAAAGATGGAATATTAGATTAAAAAAATAAAAATTACTTTGAATGAAAATAATAGGAACGACTACGACGATGCAAACAACGGTTACAAAGAAAGTTGGCTCTATTGAAGCCTATCAGCCAATTATTACAACTTATATAATATCATAACCCCATACAAATATATTTTCTCATAAATGCGAGCACAAAATCTTATTTTTCTAATAGATATTTGTGATAGGAGCTCAATAAAATGTTAAGTGAGTAATGAAGTGCATTTGACTTGCTTATATAGGCTTTAATCGATTAAACATTCACATTAAGGATGACCTAGGAAGTTGAAACAACACATATAAGATATTAAAATTGGAAAAGGGGTCATTATATGGAAGGGTCCAAGATCATACTCCACTATGGCCCTAAGTTATACAATTTTTCCTAGGCAAAAAGTGATGCAAAATCTAAAGTTCATGAATGATGCTTGGGGTTGAATTTTTACTTTGGATAGTTAATGTTTCTTGTATGAATGACAAATTAAAATGTAGAGATGAGCAAGTCAATAGAGAGATAGAAAGATGTATTGATTGGGCTTAGAATGTGATAATTTGTCTTAACATAGAAACAAAGTCAAACTTGTCATTTCCAAAGGATAAGCTACTGAATTTTAGTGTTTACAACAGGCTTGCAAATTTATTTTTTTAATTTTTTTTATATTTAGAAGGTGAAAAAAACCTCTAAAAATTTACAATATTTTAGTATAGATAATAATTTTTCTTTTTCTTTTTTAAAGTTGAGTGGTACAAAGATGACACAAAAATGTTGCAAAGGTGACTCAAAAGTGGCACAAAATTTGACACAAATGAAAATGGTTAGTAACTTCATTTTTGTATCACCTTTGCGACACTTAAAATGATGATAGTTCCTCAAAGAAACACGACAAAAACACCAAAAAAGGTCAATTTGTGATGTGATTTTGACCCTAAAAGTGGCACTATTTCACTTTATATATTAGTGGATGTGTATAAATAAGAGAAAAAATGAATAAATACTTGTCAAAAGCATCATCATTTTTGGCAATATCTGAATCATTAAATGTAATCACAACTTAAGGTGGATGCATAGTCAAAGTCATGTCAATATTTCCATCTATAGAATGAGAGTCACTGGAATAAGACTTGGGAGGAGACAAAACATGGTATCTCATGTGTATTTCATTGTTATTATGAGTATAAATATTTTTTAAGTAATGGGTCGCCAAATACTTTGAGATGTAAATTGAGTTAAGCCATTGTACACACCAAAAAGCGTAAGGGATCTTTGTGTGCACTCAAATCCTCATGATTTTGGGCTAAGGTAGTTTACATAGAGGATTGTAAACAAGAACGGAAGCCTGAAGATTTTATTAATCAGAATCAACCAGTTTACATTAGCAGAACTACAATACTTATAGGTATTGTACAGTCATGTGCAGACAAAAGAATAGGTTGCATAGGTACAACGAAAATTACAACAACTTCCATAAAACATCCGGGAAGCACACAAAAATACAACCAACAAATTATATTGTTAAAACAATATAACAGCATCCGTGAAAAACAAATATGGTTTAAAAAAACCATTTAACAATACACAACAAAACTATGGTTTATATTATAACCATTATTATTTAATTAATAAAATTAATTAAATAAATATACTATGCATAGTTAACCTAAAATTCCCCCCCTTAATTATGTATTGTTCTGAAGAGATGAGGAGAGGATCTCTCTGAACAACTCGAACATGTCACGTGCAAGTGACTTTGTGAAAATATTTACTCGTTGTTCAAGCAGTTAGACAAAATTGAAGTTGGATGTTGTGTTTCAAACACATGCTCACGTATGAAATGAACCTGTACCTCAATGTGCTTTGTTCTCTCATGAAACATTGGATTGCGAACAAGTTTTAAAACACCTTTATTTTCAACGTACATGGTGGTTGGTTTGTCTTGTGGTATTGCAAGTCCTTCTAGTATGCGATGTAGCCAAATCACTTCACAGACATCTTCTCCTAAAAAATGATACTCAAATTTTGTGGAAGAGCGAGAAAAAAAGTGTTGTTTCTTTCTTCCCCATGATATTGGTCCATATCCCATAAAGAATACAAATCTAGAAGTGTATTTTCTATCATCAATGTTACCTGCATGATCTAAATATGAATATCCAGTAGAGAAGAAGTTGTCATTCTTCTTGTATTCTAAACCGAGATCCATTGATCCTTTAAGATATCTCAAAATGTCACCTTGCTACTTTCCAATGAAAAACTTTGGGTTCCTGCATGAACTTGGAAAGATAGCTTACTGTAAAGCTGATATCTAGTCTTGTGTAGGTCAGGTAAATGAGACTCCCGATCAGCTGCCGATAGAGAGTGGCACTTACCTCAGGAGATGGATCTGAATGAGATAACTGCAATCTGTTCTCCATGGGTGTAGTAATTGGTGTGCAATCCATCATCCTAAAATTCTCGAGCGTAGTCTTGGTATATTTCATCTGAGAAACAAAAATATGATTCTCTTTCTGCCACACTTCCAATCCAAGACAATAGTGCATCAGCCCGAGATCGGTCATGTCAAACGATCGATTAAGATCTTTCTTCATTGCATCAATCATCCTCACTGAACTGCCAGTGATGACTAGATCGTCGACATAGACAACAACAATCACCATCTCCCCCCCTTGCTTTTTGAGGTAGAGATTGGGATCGTATGGATTTCTAACAAATCCATGTTGTACGAGATGCTCATCAATCTTGATGTACCATGCCTAGGGTGCCTATTTGAGGCCATACAGAGATTTCCTGAGTCTGTCATACCTTTTGTTCTTGACGAGGTACTACATATCCCTCAGGTTGAGTCATGTAGACTTCTTCTTGTAAATCTCCATTTAGGAAGGCACTTTTTATGTCCATTTGGTGGACTTTCCATCCAAACTGAGTAGTTAGAGCAAAAATCATCCTGATTGTTTTGATCTTAACTGTGGGAGCAAATGTCTCCTCATAGTCAATGCCTTATTTTTGTGCATACCCCTTTGCTACTAGTATTGCTTTATACTTTTCCACTATCCCATCTGCTTTGTACTTTGTTTTAAATATCCACCTACATCCAATGGGTTTCTTCCCTGGTGGAAGATCGACAAGCTGCCAAGTGTTATTCTTCATCACTGATTGATATTCAGAATCCATGGCATCTTTCCAAGATTTTGACTGTAGGGCTTCCTGGACTATAGAGGGATCATCTGATTCAATAACTCTACTCATCAAAGCAAAGTTGACTTCTTCCCTTGCTTTACTGTGAGTCCGTGGTCCAGGGGTGGATGTATCCGGTGGAGCATCCATTCTTGCATCTTGTAATGTACTTGTACACCATTTAGGCATACGCTGAACTGTTCCCATGGGTCGTGGTTCTATCTGATCAACACCATCATCCCCATCATCACTTTCATCTTCTGAGAGAACATCAACTTCAATTTTTACAACAGGTGAAAAATCTACATCTTGTGAGTTTGGAGGAGGAGTCTCTGCTTCCTTCTTCTCGAAAAACTCAACATCTCTGCTGGTGTAGACTTTTCTGGTCTTAGGATCCATCAATCTATACCCAAGAGTCTCTTCACTGTACCCAATGAAGATGAGTTTCTATGACTTCATGTCCAATTTCTTTATATTTTGTTTGGGTATGTGCATGTTTGCTTTGCACCTGAATACTTTGAGGTGTGCAATAGATGGTTTCCTTTTTTACCATGCTTCTTGTGGTGTTATTCCATCAAGAGCAGTTTTGGGTGCTCTGTTCAACAAATATATTGTTGTCTTTACTGCTTCTACCCAGAATGTCTTTGCAAGTCTGGAATCATTGATCATGCATCACACCATTTCCATGATAGTACGATTTCTTCTCTCAACAACACCATTTTGACTGTGGTGTGTGTGGAGGAGGCATTTGTCGACGAATCCTGTGAGTTTTTAGGTAGTCTCTAAACTCATCACTTGTGAATTCCCCCCCTCGATCTGAGCGGAGAGTTCTTGATGTGATGACCAGTTTCTTTCTCAACTGCTACTTTGAACTTTTTGAAGGTTTCAAATGCTTCACTTTTCTTGCGAAGACAGAAAATCCACATTTTTCTCGAATAGTCGTCAACAAAAAGCATGAAGTACTAGAACCTAGAATGACTTGGCTGCATCAGACCACAAAGATCAGTATGAACTAGGTCAAGTTTACCATGAGCTCAAAATGTACTCCTCTGGAATGAAGCTCTGTGTTGTTTTCCTACTAGGCAGTGAGGACATTTGTCTGTATCCTTCTGAAGAGATGGTAACCCATGTACCATATTACATCGGCGAAGTGTTTTGAGATATTTGAAACTTACATGACCAAATCTTTGATGCCATAACTGTGCTAAGGTGGAGTTCTTAGCCACAAGTGCTTGATCGTCTCTATGAACAAAATCAAGTTGGAACATGCGTCCCACATTGGAGGATTTTGCAATTATTTTCGATCCTCTTGATTTATCTTGAATCAAACATGTTTTCTTGCCGGATTGACTATCAAATTCAATTTTTAGGTTGTGATCTAGGAGTTGACTAACTGAAAGGAAGATTCTTTATCAACCCAAGGACATATAGGACATCAGATAGTCTGCATTTGCGTGAACCAAGGGGTAGAGAAATGTTCCCAATCCCCTGAACTGTATATGAAGAATAATCTCCCAATGAAAGCATGATTTTTTGATGGCGTGTCCCTCATTGAAATAAACCATTCTCTGTGGCTAGATCATGTGTCGAGTGGATCCCGAATCAACATACCAGACATCACTAGATGACGTCAATGGTTCACTTGATCGAGTAGTGAACAAGAAGTCTTCATTGTCTGATTGTTCTTGTTGCTCAGTAATATTACCTTACTAGTGGGGTCTTCTTTTCCAGTTCCCTTTTTTCTGCCCTTGATTGTAGTTATAATGTCCCTTGTTAAATTGTTGTGGAGGTCCAGAGTTTCTTGATGAACCTTTCTTATAAGTAGTGTACCAACAATCTTGTAGTTTATGTCCTCTTTTGTATATTGGACATTACTTCTTCTATTGTTTATCCCCTTGATACTGATTTTGATTTTGGGATTTTTTGATAGGAATTAGGTTTTCCTTTACCTTTTCCTTTCCATTTTTGATGTGAAGACAATGCCTACTCCTCTTCATCATCCTTATTGTGCATTTCTTCCTCTTATTACAGTAAGTTTACCAGTTTGTCAAAACCAAATTTCATATCAGACACGTTTAGTGTTGTGAAAAAAATGTGAGTAAGAAGAGGGGAGTGCTCTTAGAACAATGGGAATGAGAGCATCATCTTATGACCGGTTCTCCCAGGGCTAGAAGTGAAGCCCTCAATTCTATAACTCTTCTTAAGAAAGCTTCAATTTTTTCATTCTATTTGAACTTTAATGTGTGTAACTAAATTTGTAAATTTAGTATAACATTATTGTTCTTTTCCTCGTATATTGTGCTCAATTTATCCCACGCTTCTTTCACTGTTTTTGCATCTCGAATGTGGGGTTTGCACATCATCTGACACTCCAAACAAGATGATGAGTTTGGCCTTCTGATCTGCTTTATCAAATTGCCACTGTTGTGTTGTATCAGTAGCTGATCTGGTCAGAGTACCATTCACAGCAAGCCAGATTTCTTCAAACTCAAGTTGTGTCTTGATTTTTGTCTTCCATGTAGCATAGTTGTTTCCTCTGAGTAGTTGTGAATCTAGAAAGAAAAAATTTGGGGGCATTGATGCCCATTTTATAGAGATCACTGACAGGGTTAGGATTTTATCACTCCAGATACATAAGGTCTCCCAATCTATATACCATCAGTCTGATATACCGAACCTTTCTATATATGTGCCCTTTCGATATACCTCGGTGGTACATGGAAGAAGCTTTCCCTTTCTATATACCTCGGCGGTATGTGAAAGAGGTGTTAACGTACGTGAAAGAGTTTGATACATGATACCGAGACAGTACTGAAAGGGTTCTGTGTGATTATTGACACCGGCTCAAAGAAATATCTTCATACGCACGCGTAACTTCGTTATATACTCGGATAATTTCTCAGTTCAGATTTATGTCATGCAATCGTTCACAAATGGATGGGATGGCTCATAGTGTGTGCACTGTGACCTTATTACTCCCTGTCAATTTAAAGGGTCGATGCCCAGACAACATTGTTGCAGCTATATTAGGCGTTAAGTGCAATATTAGTTGTGAAGGCTTTACCCGTAAGCACTTCCCAGAGGCATTATATATACTGAACGCTGTGAATGAGATCTAGGATCTCGTGAGTGTTACATAACTAATTTTATATTGTTTTGTATTATAGTTCTGCCATGTTTTAGAGTAGTTATAAAGTTTGCAGTTGACTATGGAAACCTACAAATTAGTACAATATAATGCAGTATACAAATTACATTCAAAAATATGGAAAAATTTGAATGGTAGACAAAAAAAATTTGTTTTGCGGGCCCTTGTGGCCTCCAGAGCCCAATACGACCCAAAATGCAAAGAATTGCAAAAAACCAGCTAAAAATGCAATTTTTAGGTATCTCCCTTTTGGAGAAAGTTGCCTGGAATGAAAAAACAGAGCTAAATGGGAGAAAAAAAATTTACCCTTAAATTAGGGATTTCTCTGCTAAATTTAGTTACTTAAAACTAAATTCATAATTTCCCCCTAAATTTAGCAGTTCCGCCAAAATATTTTGCCAATTTCAAACAAGTAATTTTGGGGTGGGATTTGAATTCCAAACCTCCCACTTCTAAGTCATATAGTCTATCCACCTTGGCCGCTTAGGCTTGTATTGAATATAAAACACAACATATTGTATTTTAAACAAGTGAAAAAACGACTAACCTTTTCAAAAATGTGATTTGGTTGAGTTCCACGTGGAGGCTTGCATGCGTGCTAGCTTGGAGGGTTTTTCTTCACATGGTTCCTTGTTTTGCAGATCCAGGATGCCTTTTTCTTTCTTTTGCATTAGGGTATCTTCCTTTTTTATTTATGTTTCTCCATGTAACTTATCTCCACGGCCGCTCTGTATATCCACCGCTTCTACCTTGTATATCTCGCACGTTTTTTTAATTTTCTATGAGTTTTCTAAACCGCTGCTTTCCTTTTGTTTACAAGCCAATTTGCAAGCATGTGGAGTAGGAATGCCTCATTCCACTAATGTGTACACAGTCATCTGTTTCTTTACCACAGCTTTGGCCTTGTATTGACCTTTTGCAAGGGTTGTATGTAGCTCCGTGTAATTGATGCCTTTGTTAATAGAGGCGATAATCTGATCACCACCGTACATAGCTCGATGCAGGTCGTTCATTGCAAGGTATTCAACACATCCAACACATGGATGATCTTTCCAGTGTGTTAGTGACAGATTCTGGTCGAATATCACTTGGTTGCAGGTTTGCTTTGGATGAAAGACAACACGGTGTGCCTTTCTACGTAGTAGCTTGGTGTTGCAGGTTCAAACCAAATGCAACTGTGCTCGAGAAGGGGGCTTAGTTACCACCTCCAATATTGATAGTAGACCAATAACCAAATACTACCTCTAAATATTAGAGGCAAAACCCCATGTTGGGGAGAAATTAATAATAATTTTTATAAATGTATCAATACCTGCAGCAAATTTTTCCTGGTGCTGGGTGCACTAATGCAAAAAAATATATATTTTCATTCCAAACACTTGGAACTGAAGAGGGGGTTGTGGAGTTTGCAGGATGTTCTGGGAATTTGTTGGAGGCAATGCACTGGATCTCCTTTTGTGGAAAGAAAATTCTTCTCCAAGACTCTTCTCTTCCTACTGCAACCTCTCTTCAACCCTTTGCTGCTTCATAGGCCATATTCTCACTCTGGTACCAAATGTAAATAGGGACGGAAGCCTAAAGATTTTATTAATCAGAATCAACCAGTTTACATTAGTAGGACTGCAATACTTATAGGTATTATACAGTCATGTGTAGACAAAAGAATAGGTTGCACAGGTACAACCAAAATTACAACAACTTCCATAAAACATCCGGGAAGCACACAAAAATACAACCAACAAATTATATTGTTAAAACAATATAACAGCATCCGTGAAAGACAAATATGGTTTAAAAACCATATAACAATACACAACAAAAATATGGTTTATATTATAACCATTATTATTTAATTAATAAAATTAATCAAATAATTATACTATGCATAATTAACCTAACAAGGATGACATGATGATATCGGATAGGTGTTACAAATAGTGTGAGGGTGGTATGAGTCGAGGTTTGGGAATGTAAATAATCTAGAAAATAATCTCTCTACCTGTATTCTTATGCAAGAAAGACATGCTCGTTGAGGGAAATGATACTCCTACGTACTTGATCATGGTGGATAATATAGTCATGAATGATAGTGATGTAGAGCCCTAGGTCTAAGTCATGATTGGTGACAAGGGGGATGTTGGGTTGCACTACTCAGGTGAAATGGTCGTTTGAGACCAGTCGATTCTAATTAGGTAAGGTAATGTGGAAGGGAGTAATGGTAGATGGTGGACAAGTTGTGAAGACTCAAATATCTAATGCTAGTAATTGTTTAATGAGGTGGCAGATATGGTTGTCTTAGGGGACTTCACCATCAAGAATAATTAATTATGGAATAATGTGCATGAGAAATGGTGAAGAAAAAAATACCTCTCATTTGAGTTCAGACAAGATATTGTCATGGATATTTTGTTGTTCTACTAGAGTGGGAATTTGAGGAAAGTGTCCAACTCTTCCTGTGAATATTTGGTTGTCTAGAGTCATCCACGGTGGAGGGGAAACGATCATTGTGTGGTGCTTACTATGATTTGGAGAAAAGTACAGAGGGATCTTATGATGAAGGTTATCTTAAGTTGATCTCAGGCTAGAACTAGAGCCTTATGGATGTCTTGTCATTTTGTTTGATCAAAAGTGTTACTTGTTGTCCAATGGATCAACAAGCACCCTTGTTTTGATTGTGATGTTTTCTTGCACTCGAAATAGCGTGACTATGTATTGTTTTTGTTGCAAGCTTAAGTGTGGATGTTTTTGAGCTTGTTTGGGTCTATAAGTTGTTCTTCATGTGTGTTTAACTCACGTCTAAGGTTATTGTCCATGTTTATTTTGTGTAGGTCTTGTGTGAGTTGTTTGAAACACGTTTAAATATGATTCGATAAAATCAAGTGTCTACTGGAAATAGATCTTTCAGATGTCAAATTTCATATATATTTTTTATCATAGTTTTGAAGGGACTATACCTTGTTACAAAAAGTACTCAAAAGCCAGATAGAGAAAAAAAACAATCCATAGTTTTGAAGGGACTATACCCTATTACAAAAAGGCTCCATATCCAGATAATGCACTAAATACATCAATTTTGGATCAACATCCAGATTAAACATGAAAATCCAACTATAGTTATCCGAGAAACTATACAAAAGGATCAAAATAGTGACAAAACTACAACAAAGTAGCATCCTGATAGCAACAAAATATAAAACTAGAAGAAAGGACAATCCTCTTCACTTGTCTGCTTTTTCAATCTCTGCCTTTACCTTTTACAGAGAGGTGTCAAATTTCATATTTGTGTAAAAGAACTTTAACAATTAATCCTCTTATTGTGCTACTTGATTCGGTAGGAATGTAAACAAACAATATTTCTAGTATTTTTTTGTGTTTTACAAAGTGCAATGAATACATATGATCTGTAAACAACAATTGACCCCCTATTATTGTCTTTGTTTACACCCGATCAATTAATTATCAACTTTCATTATTTTATATGGATCTAAAGCTGATTAAAATCTGTAGTAAAACTAATTTAAATCTGATCCAGAAATGAATTCAATGATTCTTAAAATCATTATTATTCATTGTTCAATCAAACCATTCAAAATTAATTTACCTGATTCTCTAAAAATTTCGTAATCTGATAATAAATGCTTGTTCAAATTTAAAATTAATTGGTTAAATGCGGAAATAAATAAGAATTCAAAATGCAAAATAAATTAGATTATAAAGATGACACCATAGTTGTTTACAGAGTTTGGCAATTGCCTACATCTCAGGGTTCATACAAATTGATCTATTAAAAGTTGTTCAAACTGCAAGTACAATCAACTTATAATTAACAATAATAGACCCATAACCTAAAATTTTGTGTCTTCAGACCTTCGAAGGACCCTAACAAAGCTCAGTGTTCATCCTCCAACTTCCCGAAGCACTTGCAGAACTCAATCCCTTTAACTTCTGTCTTCTGGTGACTTTTGTATCCCAAAATGGCATCACAAAAATTGCAATCAGTAAAATAAGGTATGCACAAGGAGTATCTTAGAATTCTGGACAACTTTCCAATTTACACTGAGGACCCAAAATGCTCCTAAGTGTTTCAAAATTTCAGTTCTTCAAAACTGCTCTATTATGTCTTCATACACAGTCATCAATCTTATCTTGTATAAAACCAAATTGATTCTCATAGGCTTGTCAACCCCCTATGGCCTAGCGGTGGGGTCTATATTTTGTAACTAGGTGGTTAGGGATTTGAACCAATCCAACCACCATCGACGCGTTTTACACTATATTGGGATCAATATCCCATATTTGTTGGATAAGAGATGGGTAATGGGTATAAATTTAGCTTGGTCAGTATGCCTTGTTGGCTTAGGTCGCTTTTGTTTGACTCCATGTAGCAAAGCCGATAGGTTTATTTGTCATGTTTGGGCAATTTTTTGGCTCGTCGAGTTAAGGTTTCAAGCGAGCTGGCGGTGTCGGCCCGATCAGTGGGCAAGTTGGTGAACTCTACGGAGTCGTGTTCTTGCGCATAAGGTATCTAGAGCATACAGTGTCCATTTTGACCTGTTCAAAATTTGCTAGAAAGATGACTTTGAGCTCTTCCATAAGGAACAGGTACGGGGAAATTTTGAGAACATCCAAAGTGTGCAAAATCCTCCAAATCATTATAAAATGAAGTAACTTACATTAACAATCTAAGGATATTTATATTGAATCAAAACATTCTCAAGGTAAATAAATGACAACAAGAGTATCCCTAGAGAGACCTATTGTTTTTAGATCTAAAAATCTTACATTTTTTGACTAAAAGCTATTAATCTAAAAGTTGATTTGGAAATCAAAGTTACGTGAACTACGATCTATGATTTAAACTCAATTTGATCTACCTTGAAACTGAATTTACGTTAATTTATGAATAAGTGGAAACCTAAATCTGCCTATTTAAACTATGTTTTTATAGTCTTTTTGTGTTTTCTAGATAATTCTCTAAAATTAAAGTACTCTATATTTAACCAAAAAACTATTTTCCTATTTTAAATCTAGGTTCTAATCCCATATATGGGAGAAGCCTAGAGCAAGAGGATTCTAAACATTTAATCTACAAACATGAATTTAAAGAAAACAAAACTAATCTAGTATCTTTATTTTCCTTTTTAATTGTTTTATTATTAATAGTAGAGAAATTAAATTAGATATACTCTAATGATGCAAATAAACAAACTTTACTTAGATCTAACCTCTTTCTGTAATTGGAATGGGGTTGATCTGAACCTTGTATGCTCATACCCTCAGCGAACTACTCTAATTGAGATCATTAAAACTAGTAAGTGGTTGACATATTCACTCAAGGAGAGAAAAGAGCTTGATGCACCTTTTAAGATGAACAAATAGATGATATGTGGCTGGTTTAAAGGGAGGCAAAAGTCTAGTCTGAAGTCCCTTATATTATCTTTTAGTTAACAACAACAATTCACAATCCTCATGGTGCTTAGTTCTGGAATCGGTCTCCTTTGGGCTTGGTTTTTCTCTCTAGATCAATAAATACATCAATATCAAATACTCTCTAGAAAATAGTAACTTGAAAAATATGGGGGGGTAGCAAATAATGAACATAAAAATTTTGCTTAATCAGCCAACCTCTAAGTATTTTCAATCATAACTTGAGATCAAAACTAGATCTATGGATTATATTGAATCACTTAGGGAGTAAAATCAAGTGATATGGGAGTATGAGGATTGAACTAGGAATAAAAAACAAGGTGAAATGCGTGCATAGGTTCAAAAAAAGGATTAAAATTGATGTATGGAAAGTGTGACTTGAACTTAAGTTACAAATGTAATGAAACCTTTGGTTCCTGTAGGATGTAATTATGAAACTGCCAAGATGGTTGACAAAACTGATGGTGAGCACAAAAAAACTGCCCCGACAAGAGAAAAATGTTGTGGTGGTTTCAGAACCGCCACAATGGTTGTGTCCCACATTGAGAAAAAGGAGCAAAGAGACGAAGAAGTAAAAAATAAAGCTTTAGGAGAGCCCAAAAAGGCCAAAAAGAGGTAATGGGGACTGAAGGGTCAAGAGGGAGCTAGGTAATTATATTGAGCATTTTAAAAAAGCTCATCATGTTTTTGGAGATCCTCATCACCATTGGGTTTTATTTGTTTTAGCACCATGCAAAATAGGGTGTGTACAACCACCACATTGATTAGGCGTATTAACATATTCTACTAAAATAATGTTGTTATCTGATCCAAAATCATGAGAAAATTGCAAAAACCATTCACCATATATTCTTTAAAAATGATTTTTTGGATTAAAATCGACATTATGACTTTCTTGTATTTTTAATTAAAATTAAAAAACTGCGAGTACTGTGTAAATCAAAGAATAAACCAGGAAAATTTGACAAGAATTCGACACCATCTGCGATAATGGAGCTCAACGTTGTAGCCTACGTCTCCGGGTCTAATTAACGGGAATTATCTATTAAAATCATAATAAAATAACACTTACAAAAGTATTAAATGATTTATACCTTCTCATTGTGTTTCTCCTACAAAAATATCCCTAGTTTTCTTTGGAAGTTTCCCCAAATTCTCCTCCTAGTTCTCACAATAAGCTTTTAAAAATTACACAGTCTGCTGACATTGCCCCCTTAAGCACATTGCCCCTTTTTATACTATTTAGCACCGAGGGCCTAATGGTTAGGCCCTTATCCTTTTACCCGACCCAACAAAGTTCAAGCCCTCATATGCACTTTTGTTTTACTATATAAGGGACTTAGTCCCACATTTGGCACAAAAGGGATAAGGAAGCAATTTATATAGTATTCGGTGGGCTATGTTTATTGGCTTATGAGTCATTTTGTTAGCCGACAATTGTGGTCAGTTCGTTGTGTGCTAAGTTCAACACTGAGTGTATGGGCTATGTGGCTACATGGAGGATACATGGATGCACTAAGGAGATATGGGTTGAGTTGGAAGGAGTTGAGTGGTTAGTAAGGAGATAAGGTAGTATGGAAATTTCATGGCAGATAAGGCAATGAGCTTGGTAGTTTAGTGGTGGAGAGGTGAGGTCGGTGGGCAAGTTAGCTTGGTCGGCTGAGTCATTTCGGCTCGCCAAATCAAGCTGTCCACCGAGTCACCAATACATAGTATTTACAATGCAATACAAATAATCCCACATGTATCATGTCAGTAAAATTAAGAACATATATACATAGAAGCTCTGCAATGTTAATATGAAGAATGGTGGCCAAGGAACCCCTCCACAATCAAGTATGTTGAACCTGGTTGAGGACCCCCAACCAGCAAAAAGTGGGGCCCACCTGTCTGTAACCAAGTGTCAAATATCGACATTATAAACCAAAATTTTACTTCATACCCATTATGCCATGTGTCACAATTTCATTATACCACTTGGATGTGCACGCATCCATGTCACCTGCGCGTAATCCATATTTTTTACCAGTTGGCCAAAAATTTCAGTGGGACATAACTTCTACATATGTGCTTTGTTTTTTGCAAACAAGATACCACCAGAAAGCTCTAATTTTTCTCTACGTAATGCAACTACCTGTAACTGATTTTGAGAAGATTATAGATCATTTTTTCTCAATGAGGATACTCTAGATAGTTATCAATAATGTTGTTAATCTTATGCCATAATTGCAAATATGTGTTGGTTGTATATTTGATGCATCGATGATAATCACATATAAATTTTTAAATCAAATTTTGGATGTTGTGGCCACATTGTGGCTTACTCTTGTAAAGTTTAAAAGGGAGAGGTAAATTCAAAATATGACATTCAAGTAGCTTTTGTAACACTTTATAAGGAAGTTCTGCCAAACACATCCATTGCCTCCATTAAGGAGCAAAAAGGACAAGAGGTGCAACTAATTGTACCACATTTACAGTATTGGTATCAATCTTATATACTTCACTAAGATTAGCCTTGTCTGGTGGTTTTATTTGAAACTTGGCTTTGGTATATGTAGGGGCATTATTTCCATATCTATGGATGTTTGATAATGGAGTTTAGTCTCATAAACCTTGATTGTATGGAACAAGTCTTCAAATTATGTGTAAGTATAAAACATGACCTTCTTTTTAAGTCATGGAACTAGACTAGTGATAAAAAGTTCTTATAACTCAGCCTCAAAATTGTGCTTTTGTCCTTGAGATAACATAGTCTTATATTGTAACTCACAGTCAACAATGTTCTTATTAGGTTTTTGTTTCAATTGATTAGTTTGGGCAAAAGAAATCGTTTGGTTGATATTGATAGAAAAATGAGCGAAAAAGTTGTCGGCAAAAGGTTGAAATAGATGTATTGAACCCTTTGAAGAGTTTATATCCAATTGTAGACACTAAATCACACGTATTGGGTATATTTATAGTCTTGATCACATACTACTATTCATATGATTCCTAAGCAAGAAAAGTACTAATTGATCACTGTCTTAGGCCTCTTTGCCTTCTTTCTATTTTCCTTCTTAGTCTCACACACCTTCTTACCCAGTATGTATTTTCATACTTAGGCATTTCTGACTCCGGACACCAATGCCCAGCTAGGATGCCAATTCCTAGGCATCCTTGTCTCCTCTGGGTGCTCCTGACCTATTTATACTTTGCTCACATCTTTTGGGTATCTTCTAGCCATTTGGGCATCTTATTTTTTACTAGTTTGCCTTTTAGTGGTTAATTACAAAATTTGAGAAAGGGAATCATATAAATATAAAGCTATGTGACAATAATGAAGGACCAAGCACTAAACATTATCTATCACCACCTAAGCTTACATCTAAGAGCATTCTAAGAGCATTCAAACATCCATCTAGCTTCACACAAGGGACAAGAGACTATTACTTCTGCATACACGCATAGGAGGGAAAGTTCATTTTTCCATGTACACATCTATATACATTTTCTATATCTATTTATCACTCATTATTCAAGTGTGTCTTGCATAAGAACCACCTAGGGAACGATTCTACACACACACACAAAACTACACAGAGTCTGTAATGTAGTGCAACATCCGAATCGTAAGTTCACTCAGTTGGATGACTACTAGGGTCAGTCTAACTCCCCATTTGCATATTTTATTTTTAATATTTGATGTGTTTTTGGGTTTTATAGGTGCTCTTTCTTCTTTTAGGTTTTAAGAAAATAATAGTGAAGTGTAGATACATACAGGGGATCAAAGGTGACAACCAACAAGCATCTTGCGACTCTGTAAAATTGGGTTTCAAAGCTTTTGAGAAGTCATAGGCACCCATAATAGGTCTCTGGTGCCCCATATGCCCCTGACCCTACATAGGCCCCTAGTCCTGGTATTTCTGACACTCCTGAATTTTACCAAGTTTGTGTGTTATGCTCTGAGTTCCTATTCTAGCAGTTTTCCATCTTGGCATACCTTTGAGATCATTACAAATCAGCTAGGTATTTCATCCCTTCACTTGCAACTAGGGTTTAATATTTTCTAGCTTACGTGCTTGGGTCAAAATATGTACTTGATTTTTTATATCATTGTGTTTGTACATATTTAGATTTAACATCTATTTATTTCAATATTTTCTTAATCATTTGGTGAACTTGCATTTGAATAC
The DNA here is from genome assembly GCA_019776745.2 of Taxus chinensis. Taxonomy (NCBI): domain Eukaryota; kingdom Viridiplantae; phylum Streptophyta; class Pinopsida; order Cupressales; family Taxaceae; genus Taxus; species Taxus chinensis. The sequence goes on from CM034146.1 coordinate 337,982,357, forward strand.
TCTTATATCCTTCTATTTCTTCTTTCATGGCTTCTAAAGCTCCTCAAGTCCCCTTGCATTATTTGCTTCATATATACCCATCTTGCCAAGAGACTCACCGAAAGGCTATACACGCTATCTACCTCCCTTTTAATACACCACCTTCACAAATCAATTCCATCTTGATCATCTATCTAATGACTTGCTTGGTCCTAATACCAATCAATCTATTTGCGAGTAAATTCAAGCTTTGCATTCTTTATTTCAAGATAAAATTTAAGCTATGAAATCAATAGTTATATCTCTTAAATATGAAATTCAACATCTTAAGGGTGCTTCTTAGGCTCATGCTAGTTCTTCTTCTCGTCCTCATTCTATGTCTTCTACATGTGCTCATATAAGTGAACCTCAAGTCATAACATTGCCGACACCTCTCAAATTAAATCACAATACTAAGGAACATGACATTCTTACTACACTCTTTAATCATCAATTAATCAACTTGTCATCTACTCATTTCTATCCTCCTTATTAGCTATTAAAATCTCAAGGTCTCCCATTCTGTGCTTATCATCAAATCAACGGACATAATGACAATGATTATTATGATTTACAATGAAGAATCAAGCATCTTGAGCGTCAAGGTTTTATCTCATTCATTGCATAGTGTTATGTTACATGGTCCTCTTTACTTGTTACATCTGAATGGGTTCCTCAATATGATTCGTCTATGTCTAATGAGAATCATGTCATCACTTCTAATGTTTCTTCTTTCATCACTCAAGCACTTCTTAAGTAACCGCCTCTCAAAATCAGTCTCAATCTTCCCCCTCTCAAGTCATCTATGATATTACCAAGTAAAACTATGTATCCACATCTCCAAATTAGTCCACCCTCTTCTCCTATACAATCTTCTACAACATCATCAATCCCACATAAGCTCCAACCAATCACTTTTGTCAAAGCAACTACTCCTACTGATGATTAGGACACATTTCAAACTCTACCACCATCGCATGGTCCTAGTGTTTCTTTTACCTGCCATTGTGTCAGATCTCTCTCTTATTATGACATAGATAATTCTCTTCTAAAATGGCATGGTATCTCTCATGTCACTACATATATCTCCATCTTCATACACTTGGGGGAATCATGCGTACTCTCCCCCCTTCTAGCATTGTCAGTTTCCTTGCATTTCTACTATTTCACTTCATACTCCGGATCTAGTCCTTCGCACTCATCTTACGCATCTTGATACACTTGTATCGCCATTACCTGATGACACACACTCATGTTAGGGTTCACACTTGACTATTGAGGGCTTACCACACACATGAACCTCACACATGACACACCTTACTTTGTGCATGTTTGACATATTTTTCTCGTAGCTTTTTTCACACACTATGCACACTATTTACTCTACACATTTACGATGTATCATTCTTGTATCTCTTTTTACACGTTGCACTCATTACCCTATGATACATTCTAGTTCCACGAGTCATACTTGACTGCTGAGGGTATACATCTAAAATGAACCTCATCATCACTCACCCACTCTCTACACTCTACACTTTGAAAATCATATCTTTCTAGCATACAATTCAAACCATTTCCCGATGACACTCTTGTTTTATGGTTCATTCTTGACTGCTGAGGGGGAATTTATAAATGAACCTCATCACATGCATAATCATTCACATTTTCTTGGGGGCACACTGCTCATATCAAACTCACTTTGCATTCCATTCCATCTCATCCATCCACAACATATTGCATATCTTGGTCACATATTGTTCTTGCTTACTTATTCTCACATGATACATCTTGCTTACTATTTTAGTTAGATACATTGTATGCCATTATATTTTCTATACACACACGCATTTTCACTTGCCTTCTAGTTATGATCACAGAATTTACATATATTGTTACATGCAACATGGATTCTTGGCGCAATACCTATTACCAGTCCCACAACAGGCTCCTGGGGGCATCCACTTGAGTACACATCATAGATGTTATTGTTTCGATTTATACTACTACTCACATTCCTGTTAACACACTACTATTCTATCAATATCATACATGTTTTGACATACTTTATATCTTTCAAACATGCTCATGGGTATTTCACATGCAAACATTTCTCTTGCAAGAACCCTTGGCTACCATGGTTGTTTGATATCTTGATTGTCTGTTGTTTGTCATTGTATACCATTGTTTACAAGCTTTTCCCTTTATCATGTGTGCACATTGTATACTTTTGGACATCATGGCCTTGATTGTCTTGCAACATTGTGAGTGATGTCCCATGTTTGCAACCTAATTTTTATTGTCTACTTTGTCTTCTTGCTTGCTAGCTATACATCTTATCTTTTACATGCATGTTTATCTTGTTTGCACTAACACTTGTTTTCCAGCCACTTTGTTTACATGTTTCATGGTTTATACTAAGCACATTCCATCCCCCTATAGGGAATCAAATTTATCACATTGTCTGGTCCTCCTTTGTGCTACATACTCCTTGTGACCTCACATACACCCCAAACGAGGGGGGCATCATTGGGTGAATCAGTCACTCCATACAATAGTTCACAGTCACATTTCAACATAATCTAGTACTGGTACAACACAGTCTTCAGTCTCAACAATGACTCAAAATCTGACTTGGGTCTCATCACAACATAAACACCAACGCCCAAACACAAACAGTAGCGCCCAGGTGCCCCTAACCCTTCCTAGGTGCTTATGGCCAGGGGAAGTTACACAACTTTTATCAATTCAATACATTTTTTGGTAGTTTTACACAGTGAATTTTATAGGACAGACAGTCCTTCAGCACTTGACATGCATGCATTACACCTTCTTTTCTACTTTTGCATTGGATTAGAATTAATCAAAATGGATTAGATTTCCATGCACCATTTTCAGTGGTGTTTTATCTTTAGGAAGCAGTCAAAGGTTATATAATAACATTATACCTTTCTCCCTACACTTCTTATGTACTTGATGCAGTTGGCATGAGATCACCCAAAAAACTTGCACTCAATGTGAGATCGCCCAAAAAACTTGCACTCAATGCAACTGACGTGAGATCACCTAAAAAAAATTATTCTATAAGATCTTCAAGATCATTTTTATCTCTTTCACTCATCAAGGATCAGGTGCACATGTTCCTTTTTCACATTTTTACATACTTCTTACGTGTTTTGATCAAATTTTTCATATACATGTATTTGACTACTTGTTCGTTCTTCTCTTTTGCAGGTCCGTCCTTATGGGAAGTGATAGTCACATCAATCACACATCATTCAACATCAAACAACATCAACAATAAGTACACATGCGACATCTACACATACGCTCTCACCCTAGGGTCATCATCATCATTTTCACTTCCTCTTCTCTAGCTTCCACGCTTCCCATTTTTATCACTTCCACGCTTTTCCTTGTCTCTCGACATGCTTTTCACCATCGATCTACATGGTTATCAGGTACACATCTCTTATCTACTTTATGTTATCGAGCATTCACTCAACAAAATAAAGTGGGGGCAAATGTAGACACTAAATCAAGCACTTTGGGTATTTATCTCTAGTCCTGATCACATACTACTATTCATATGATTCCTAAGTGGGAAAAATACTAATTGATCACTGTCTTTGGCATATTTACTTGCTTTATATTTTCCTTCTTGGTATTATACACCTTCTCACCCAATCTTGTCTTTTCATACTTCAATATTTCTGACTCTAAACGTCAGCACCCAACCTGGACACCAGTGCCCAAGGCACCCCTGTCCCCTCTGGCACCCCTGACCTCGTTATACTTTACTCACATCTTTTGGGTCTTTTCTAGCCATTTAGGCATCTTACTTTTTACTAGTCGTCCTTTTAGTGGTTGATTACGAAATTCAAGCAAGGGAATCATATAAATATAAAGCTATGTGACAATAATAAAGGACCAAACACTAAGCATTATTTATCATCGCCTAAGGTTGCATCCAAGAGCATTCTAAGAGTATTCAAGCATCCATATAGCATCCACACAAGGGACAAGGGACTATTACTTCTGCATACACACATAGGAGGGGAAGTTCATTTTTCCATGCTCACATCTATCTACATTTTCTACATCTAGCTATTACTCATCATCAAGTGTGACTCACACAAGAGCCACTTAGGGCACAATCCTACACACACATGTAGAACTACATGGAGTCTGAAATGTAGTGCAACACTGAGATCGTAAGTTCACTCAGTTGGGTGACTATCAAGGTCAGTCTAACTCCCCATTTGCATCTTTTTCTTTTTAAGATTTGATGTGTTTTGGGGTTTTACAGGTATCTATTTCTTCTTGCAGGTTTCAAGTGAATAACGTGGAAGTGCAGTGACATATAGGTGATCAAAGGTGACAACCAATGAACATCTCATGACCCTGTAAAATTGGGTTTCATAGCTTCTGAGCACTCACAAGTGCCCAAAATAGGTCTTTAGTGCACCCAAGCGCCCCAGACCCTGCATAGGCACCCCAGTCTTGGAAAATTTTTTACACTCCTTGATTTTTCCAGGTTTGTGTGCGATGCTCTAAGTTCCTCTTCCAACATTTTTCTAGCCTGACATACCTTCGGGATCATTGTGAATCAACTAAATATTTAATCCCTTCATTTGCAACTAGGGTTTCATATTTTCTAGCTTACTTGCTTTTGCACAAATTTCTACTTTATTGCATATTTATTTATTGTGTTGTTACATATTTAGATTTAGCATTTATTTATTTCAATATTTTCTTAATCACCGATCTAACAAAGATTCCTTAAAATTTTCTAGAAAGAGTTTCATCGATAACTTGTCATTACTTGCATAGTCCATGCATTAGGCAAAAAATGCTCAAAGATGTTGTTTTGGAACAATCTTTTCATTAGATGGAGAAATCTTAGGTGAAATAAAATTTGTGAGTGGGGAAAACTTTAGAGCTAACTTGGATCATATAATAAATAAACAGAACTTGTTGTAATATGAAACTGGTTAACATCTTACTTTAAGAGTGCAAGTTGAGTTTGCATGTCATGTAATTGTTGAGTCTATGCATCAGTAAGAGGATTTACAAAAACATGTGTAGAACCATTAGAAAACAAATTTAATTGGTTGTGTAGGAATAGTCATGGTTACTTAGAGAATACTTTTTATGGCCCTGTAACAACAATACTAGGTATAGACAACACTTGTGTAGGTGTAAAAGGTAGATTTGTATCAATAAAGGGTTCCTTAAGTGAGGTATTTTCAGTAAGGGCCTTTTTGCCTTTTGGGAAACATAAATTAACTTTTGGACTTGGTCAGGATTCAATAAGATATATTGCCTACTGTCATCTAAATGTTGCACATCAAAGCATTTATATTACCAACATTTTTATAAACATTAACATTACAAGTATTTGGCACTTTTATAATGTAAGGTGCACACAATAAAGGAAGGTTTTGAATAAAATGCAAATGCCAAAAAAAATTATACCTAAAAATTGAAACCCTAAGGAGAAAGAATGAAACCTTAAGTTATGTGTTTCGGTAAAAGGGGCGAGTTCACCAAAATGTAATAAGGAAAATATTATTTACACATAATCTACTTATTACAAATAAGAATAATTCATAACTAATAAAGGGCAGTCCTAAATTATTGTAAAAGCTTAAATATTGATTATTATACCACTCACAATTTGACAAAGTGTAATTAGGGTTAGGTTATGGAGTAAAATAACTAGAATATTCGAACAAAATATAAGATAAAGTGCTCAAATTATGTATAGAAGTAGGACATACAATCCTTAATATGCTTAGTAAATTACAAAACCTGAAAATGTGTTGTGGATGGCTTTGTAAGATTCTAGATGGTACTGTCACCGAAATTGTCCTAGGGGCTATAAACACGTCCTTTGTGGTTTTGTACTCACTCACTCTTTTTGTGTAGGTTTTCTAGTGTATGCAACTTGTATTTTCTAAGCTAGAACTTTTTGATGACTACCACTAGATCAATTTTTGTCTTTTTCTTGATTCAAACCCTACCTTTGTATCATTAACTTGAAAAAAAGGGTTACCATGATTGGGCTAGATGACCTCACCACACCCCCACCGATGTGATGAACATTGCCTACGCACCACTACTACGAAGAGGTACATAGTCAATTGTGAAAATGTGTTATAAATAATAAGATGTTTAAGTACTTCTCCTCGATGTTATTAGATATCTCCTATATACTTTTAGGTACCCCTAATATGTTAGATTGCATTTGTATTTATATACAACCTTTCATTAGTTTTCCTACTCAATTGACCCTAAAATCTCACTTAGAATGACTAAGCCAAATTACCCATTTGAAATGATGACTGTTAGAGACAAAGAGGATATGTTTGTGGAGGTTAGACATTATTGGGAATAATATTGTCTAAGACCTATAACCATGTCTTAGGAGTTGTAGAAATCCAAATTGAGACAAAGAGTCTACACACATATTCAATGACATATTAGATGATTTTTAGTAAGATGAACTAGAAATTTTTAGTTGTTTGATGGTTTAGAGTGTGGGAAGAGCATAAAGATGCTTAACACTGGTCAAGTATGTATAAATGGAATATATATTAAAATAAGTACAAAAAGTGGCATTGACAAGTGTCTAGACTGACTTTAGGGTACTACATCCTTGTAGTTTGTGGTAGGGTTTTTTCATGTTCTATAAAAAAACCTCCAAGTGGTTGTGCACATCCAAGCCCAAATCCATGTTGCTCTAGTTTTCTTTACACAAGGTTAGCACTTTTCCCCTCACTAATTGATTTTCTCATATCAATTTTTGGTTTTCTATAATCACGAAGGCTTATAAAAAGGGAATCAACACTAAAACATTAATATCATTAGTACATTTGTTTGGTCCTATCGGGATAAAAATTATTTGTCCAAACCTTTCATCGTTGTTATCCTTACTATCATTGTACTATTTGTCTATTACATCAGTACAAAACACATAACATTCATGGGAGAATTTGCGATATCTTGAAAAACAAATTTAAAGGGTGATCCATTACAAGCACACTAAGGTTATGAATGTAACAAATAATAGTTAGGGATAATAACCTTTAACATATAAAATGGTACAAGGCTTAGAATAATTAGATTTATCATCAATGAAAGCAATGCCTAACCCTAAAAGGCTACAAAGTATGCAAGACATAACAGATTCACCCAAACATTTTTTTGGCAAAGTGGGTTCACATAAATTATGAAATACATCTACCCATAACACATGCAATTAAATCTAATTAGACCTAAAATAGAAAAAATAGAGTTATTTACTAAAGTATTTCCAGTGTAATAATTAAAAAGAAGGGGTTTAATAAGAATATGTTTTTTTTGCGCAAATCTCGACCCATCATTCGGGAACAAACATTCAAATTAGAGTTTTCAGGGCAAGATATTGAAAACTTAGAAAACTTGTAGCGAACATGGCACCTCGTTATAACCATCAAGATACTCTATTGGGACCATCAACACATTCTTCTAGGACCGTTAATTCACTCAACAAATGCCCTCAAGTAACAATTATGATAACCATCGTGTAGGCAAACTCTGATTCGACGACTTTGTCCGGGGATTAGGAAACTTTAATAGTGTAACTAGGTCTGAAAAAATGAATTAGGAAAGGATTTGTTTTAAGCCTTATGATAGATCAGAGTAGGGGGAAACCTCGTTAATATTTGTTAGGCCCCTCAATGATATACACTATTGATTATAACACACCAAGTATAATGTAGTGCTTGATAGAAAAATAAATGTTTCTCATGCTCTAAATGCTTGAATTAATTATTTTGGAACATTCATAAATAAGGCTCTTTATGTTTTTTTGGATGATTATCATGTATGTATGTACATGTCCCGAACATACTAATGTAGTTATATACTTCTTTAATTGAGTGTATGACTTTATTGGTATGCAAGCCGACACATAACATGTGGGAAAATTGACAAAGAAGTCCTAAAAACTCCACAGGACCTAAATGATGATCAAAGGGCCCACCCAACAAATACTCCAAAATTATATAGTCATTTTTATGTGGCCAGTACTGTATTAAACCATAAATACATGGTTATGAGGAACGAAAACTATAACTATATGAATATAGGGAAAACATTTAATCATAAAAAAGAAAAATGAAAAAAAGAGAACCAAAAAAGAAGAAGATATTTTTAGAAAAAAACAAAAAAAAATCAAAATATGTAAATAAAAACATAATTTAAACCAATAATAGCAAAACACATAAGTACTATGGAGCTAGGTACTAATCTTAGTATCTATCTTTAGGGGTTTGGACATGGAAAAATCTTTCGAAATGAATAATAAATGTGTACATCTTTCGAAATTTAGGTCTCGCCGAAAATAGTCAATTTAATGTGTGTAAATTAGATCTAAAAACCTTTAAAATGCCATATATTATTGTAAAACAATTGGGATTCTCCCAGCTTCGCCATTTTGCGCCACAGAGGGGGGAGCTGTGGAAGGCAAGTAAGTGTTATTTACTTGGATTTCAGTTAGGAATTGTTTATTTCGGCCATGGATTGATTGAAAGCCTGTTTGTTTTAAAAAAATGGAAAACTCTGCCCCTTTTCAACACTTAATTAAAGCAATTTTAAGAGTTATTACGCTTAATATGGTTTTGTTTTTGTTTTGATTGAAATTTGTGCTGGCGAGATACCAATTCTTATTGCTGTGTACGTGTGGAAGGAGACGGCAGTTATGCGTTCATTGATTCTGTGTTGGATGGGCTTTAGGCCGGTCTCATTCCTGCGAGTTTGAGACCTTTTAATGCCCTTCAACGGCACGGGGTTGAGGGATCCACACAGAATGGCAAGAATTCTTTGTCGACCTTTCTTTTGGCACAAGCTAGTCCTTTTACTGGGACTTATTGATTTATCGCTTCCAAGATTTAGACCATTATGAAGATTTGAAAGCTATGCAGATGGTACCCTTGTTTTTGACACTGTGACTGTTTCTTAGGTTGCAAAGGTAGGCTTGGTTTTTGAAGGACAATGAAAGATTCAAATGTTGCACTCCCAGATATGTGCTTGGCGCAGGTAGCTTTGGAAGAAGATTATTGATTCAACTTCTTCTTGTAAAGCCTTCTTTAAATCCCATCTCTTTTCCAAAACCACAAATTGAATGCCCAAATCTTGACTAAGAAATTAAAACCTACAAATAGATGGAAATGACACCGGTAGCTCAAATAAGAATTAGTTCCCACAGGGTCAGATGTGTGACGGGTAGATGGATGACTCCTAAGGAAGAATGTGAGGAAATGATATGTGTTCTATGCAACCCAGGGGCCGTAGAAACAGAGAAATATTTCATCCTTGAATGCCCAGCTTATAAGGATATTGAAGTTAAGTATGTGGAAACACTAAGAGTTGGCTCAGTATGAGCTATTCGAAGAGACTAGGGATAAAAGAGTTAGGGGATCTGATAACCCAAATCAGTAGGAGGAGGAGCAAACTTTTTAAAGAAACCTATCGACCCGCAATATCATCATTTGTGGGCGGTTGAGATAACTGTAAATCAATTTGCAGTCCCATACACTGTTGGGTCTTGTGGACATAATTAAAATCATTTCATTTCCTCCTCTTATGTATTTTGCTTGCAAATACCTATGTCAAATGTCTCTGGTATCACGGCTTAATTTAAGTTGTTTGGTTGTCACAATCCTTATCAAATAAGCACATTTTTGGATAATGGTGTCCAAAAATTAAGCTGTGTTTGGTTGCCACAATCCAATCAAATAAGCTGATTTTTGGATATTGGTGTCCACACAAGGAGAACACAACATGCTTTTAAAAACTAAAGAAAATTCCGTGCTTTGTACCTAGAAGCCAGCTTCATAGAAATAATTAAACACTCGACATATTTTTCAAGAGAAAGCCTTGTTATAATTGAGAAAGATATTTTTTTGGAAAAGTGCTCTTCAACTATTGTTTGAGTTAAATATCATTAAATGTGAGATTTCCAACACGGTAGCAAAATATGCTGTCTATATGCTCTTTTCTTGATTTTTTGATTAAAAGTCCATGCCATTAGATTTCAAAGTGCAAAACAGGGTATATGGTGATCATCAGAAATGCTAAGTTTCATCATTTTTCTCATGCGTGTAGAGGCCACGGCTGCTAGCATTTACTGCTTTTCTGGCATTTTGATGAATGATGATGAGAAAGACATTGTGCGCTCAAGCATTGACATTCATGTTCCCTCACATTCTGCAGTATTTGGTCTTCATATCTGCTTCCTACATTTCTACTTTTCATCATCTGAAATGTATGCCATGCTAGTTATTACGGCATCTGCTACAAGCCCTTTGGTTCAATCTACAGATGATGCATTCTTAGTTTCCACTAATTTCTTTATCATGGAGAGTGCACTGACTTCAGGAAAAACCTATGGCACTGAAGATTTGATCAAACATGCACTTTATGCTGCCTTTCCAGCCGCAAGAACAAGACTTGATCCGTTGCAATGAATATGCAGTGCATCTTACTTTGCTGGTAACTTCGAACTTACCTGTCATTTGTATCCAGAAACAGAGAGGTTACTATGGCTACCTATTATCCAGGTTCAGACATCCAGGCAGATACTATGCAGACACTCTATTTAATGAATCCAAGTTACACAGATTATACGGATGCATCAGCTTCAGGAAATATGGTACTTGTAAACAACTCAACAGGAAATGCATTAGGAAATAACAACCTCCCAGGTAACGGGCAATCTCAACTGCATTTGACTGGTGTTATCCTTCCCTCTGCTATTTCACATCCCTCTTCTGCCAGCACATTAGCAAATACCGCTGTAGGGTACCAGGGTGTTGCATCAAGTTTTCTTGGACCACACCTCATGGGCCATGCTTATAGCTCATGGCGGAATGGTGGGAGTGAGGTCACATTCCTGCAGCCTACAGATTCATTATCCAACGACCAGTCTGTATGTGGACAGACAAATAATTCAGTACATATGGGTCACCAGTCAGTTGCTGAGATTAATCAGTTGGGTCTGAGGCAAGTAGGAGTGCTCCCAAGCAGACTAACTTTGAACCCAGAGCAGTCACGTCATTCCATTGGACACGGTCATGGTCAGGGTTTATCCCTTAGCCTATCTCCTCAGCAAACTTCCACAGTTCAGTTGCTCTCTTTTCAAAATCAGCCTAGCAATCTGGATATCCATCCTACTCGTATTTCTCTAGCCACTTCAGAAGAAAATAGAGCCATGGATGCTAAAACTACGGACAGGTGGGCAGTAAATACTGGCTCTTTCCAAATTCCCTCAACAGATGAGATATTTGGAAATCGGCTTGCAAATAGTCTTCATTGCCCTGGGCCAACTAAACAAGTCCAACCAGATTTCAGTTCTGCTGGAGCAGTGGGTGTCCCCAATATCTTGTTGCGTTCCAAATACCTCAAAGCAGCACAACAATTGCTTGATGAAACTGTCAATGTGGGTAAGGGTATGAAGCCCAATTCAACCAACCTTCTGGAAAATAATGAGAATAATGCAGAAGCTGGTGGAAAGGATTGTACAAAAACTGCCACAGCTGATGTTTCTCTTGATCGTGGCACTGAACAAACACCGGCAGAAAGACAGGAATTTCAAATGAAAAAGACAAAGCTCGTTGCAATGTTGGATGAGGTGCATTTTCTTCTCCTGTAACCATGGTTAATGCTATCAAATTCGAAGATTATGTCATTAAGTATTTCAAACAAAAGGAGGATAGTGTATAGAGTGTTTGCAAGTTGAAATTCTAATGATGATGCCATGCAGTTATAACTTATCATATTTGATCAATGAATTTATATACCGTTTTATATTGCAAGCCTGCGCTACATAATCTAATGAACTGAATCACTTCTGCATTTAGGCCTAAAAATGAGGTGCATTTTCTACTCCTGTAACCACGGCTAATGCTTCAAATTCACAGATGATATTATTAAGTATTTCAAACAAAAGTAGGATAGTGTATAGAGTGTTTGCAAGTTGAAATTCTAATGATGATGCCATGCAGTTATAACTTATCATATTTGATCAATGAATTTATATACCGTTTTATATTGCAAGCCTGCGCTACATTATCTAATGAACTGGATCACTTCTGCATTTAGGCCTAAAGAACACTACTGTTAAACCCAAGTGAATTTTTTATATGATATATCCAGTTGTTTGTTCCTCTTTTTAACTTTTTTAGTAGTAAAATGGTGGTTGTAATGGGGCCCTCCCCCTTAAAAGATGGCATGAAAAACAAAGAAGTGACCAAATGTGTTCACAGATTTCAATTTTTGAACTGGCCAGCTATATTACATCAAAAATCTTCATACAATGTTTTCCAAATGCTTATGGTAGAAGGTTGAGAAAGGAAGGTGGTGTAGGTGAGGAACCAGAACAGGGTATCCATGTAGTGTGAAAATGCTCTAAGCCACAATCTTTAGGGTAGGCAGAATGCCGAATGACAATCAACTTATCAAGGAGTTCAGGTTTCCACTCTCCCAAGATTTCTAAATTCCTTGTGCCATTTGTTAGGCCACAGACAGATGCCAACATACGAGATGTACACAGGGCTCATGCAAAACATGCCTAGGTCCTTCCTCACAAGCAATACCATTACTTCCATCATTACTGGCCAATAAATATTAAAAAACAAGCAAACCACATACATCACTATACCAAGATCTTAACATAATTACTGCTCACATTCATCATCCAACATCCAAAAATGAACTGAGGACAGGGCAGGGCATACCACATCATCTACCTCAGGAATGCATCGTTGGCCAGCAGGCCAAGGTTGAAATTCTCCTAAGGCCTGCTGGATGGGTGCAACATCCTCCCTGCACCCCCACATTAGCAGGGATACTCCTTGCTGCCATAGAGTTCAGTTGAGGGGCCGAAGTGTACCCAATTCTGTTGCCCAGTCTGCTGTGAGCCTTCATGGGTATGCCCACTCACACCTCAGGTTCCTTCAGCAACTTCCTTTCAGGGGATTTATACATGGATTTCAACTCCTTTGTGGAGGGGGAAGAGGATCGAACTAGACACAGTTAGCAATTACTCATGGTGTACCACCGGGTCCTTGACATATTGGGAAGAGTCCTTGTAATGAGCATCCAAGGCCTACAAATTATTGTGCACTGTCTATATTTCCAATCTGGAAGCCCCCAACAACATCCATTTCAACAGCCGGTTCCCATGGACGGCAATGTTCCCCATGCAGAACACACCTAAGGATTGATTCGTAGAGATTTCATCACATAACAATCCCCTTAGCTTCAGTTGGAAGTTGTCTCCATAAGTGGAATTCTCCTTTATTCCAGCTGCATCTTCCGTAAAACGCGCAAATCATTGCCAGGGTATCAGCATCATCCACCTTAAAAAAAACTTCTCATAAGGCACTTCAAATCATTGCTAGGGTATCAACACCATCTGCTGTAAAAATCTTCTCAAGCCTCTTATTGGAAATGGTGCCAGCTTAGTTTGCACCCATCTCTGAACTCAAATACCGTTAGGCAGATAAGCGATGCGCAGATGGTGAAACAAGAGAGGTACGGCAGGGAGAAATGGCCACGGGGAGAAAATATAGGAAGAGATGGTGACTGAAGCATGCGAAGGCAGGCAGATCTCTCTTGAATTAAATCCTAGGTGTCACTTCTCTTCGTATGGCTCATTCACCTCCGTCTTCTCTAGCACTACACCAATGTTATCATTGCTCAAATTAATACCCTCCAACTGCAATCCACGATATAATTCGGTGCAGTTGGAGGGTATTAATTTGAGCAATGATAACATTGGTGGAAATGGTGCCAGCTTAGTTTGCACCCATCTCTGAACTCAAATACCGTTAGGCAGATAAGCGATGCGCAGATGGTGAAACAAGAGAGGTACAGCCGGGAGAAATGGCCACGGGGAGAAAATATAGGAAGAGATGGTGGCTGAAGCATGCGAAGGCAGGCAGATCTCTCTTGAATTAAATCCTAGGTGTCACTTCTCTTCGTATGGCTCATTCACCTCCGTCTTCTCGAGCACTCCACCAATGTTATCATTGCTCAACTTAATACCCTCCAACTGCAATCCACGATATAATTTGGTGCAAATATATATATGTAGAGATGGTGGCTGAAGCATGCGAAGGCAGGCAGATCTCTCTTGAATTAAATCCTAGGTGTCACTTCTCTTCGTATGGCTCATTCACCTCCGTCTTCTCGAGCACTCCACCAATGTTATCATTGCTCAACTTAATACCCTCCAACTGCAATCCACGATATAATTCGGTGCAAATATATATATATATATATATATATATATATGTATATGTATATGTATATATGTATGCATATGTATTCTATATATCTGTGTATGCATACATATACATGTAAGTATGGATGTATATACATAGAACATATTCTTATATATGTATGATATATGTGTGTGTGTGTATACATATACAGACATATACATATATGGGTGTGTGTGTCATAAATATGCATATACTTATATACACACATAGATACACATAGACACACACACTTGCATGTATATGTATAAAACCAAAGCCAAAGCCAAGGCCAAGGAGAGAGTGTAGAGAGGCTGAGACACACCACCAATCACTATTTGATGATGTTTGAATCCTAGATAGCCAGCCTATCTAGTATTAACGAAGACTAGAGACCTGGCTAATCTTTAGATTGCGCACTTTGAATCGAGGAGATCAGATCCAAGGGGCCCCTGCATTTGTGAGCAAGTTTGCAAGGCGCGTGCGTTCTTTGACTTAATGATTGAAGGAGATTGAGGAGAACAATTTGTTTGGCAACATCAGGGCTTCATGAAGGATGTTATTAGGTTTCCAATTAGGGGCTTTCCCTTCTTCATTGCATTAATCATTAACATGGTGTCTCCCTCCACCATAAGATTCCTAAAACTCCTTCTCTCAAGCTAGTTTCGGGTCTTCCCCAAATGTGTTTTTGGCTTAAAGGATTAGTAAGGATCCTCCCCAAAGAAAGAGACCAAAAAAAAGCCAACACTGGCCAGGCACGTGTTACCTTTTGAAGCCCCATAAAAATTGAATTTCAATGACCCAGAGGGTGGAGATGTCCATTTTGCTAATTTTCCCACATTAGTGGAGGTGCTTACTGCATTAACAGGTTGTTTGTTCCTCTTTAAATTCCCAATTGATAGCATGAAAATATCTATGCATCTATTGTGTGCAAGCCCAAAATTTTCAGTTATAATGGAGAGGGTCCCGCTCTCCAAAATCTATGAGTGGCCTTTCATAGAGCATATTCTTTGCCATAAAATCATGACAAAAGGATCGTAGTGTCTAGAAAGAAAGAAAAAAAGAGAGAAATTTGTTAATGTCTATAGATGACCAAAAATAGGTCAATGGGACTAGAGGATACATCAATTAACAATGGAAAGTTCTAGGAAGAGAGAATCGTAGAAGTAAGATAACAAAAGTACAAAAGACAAATAAAGTAGTGTGCCACTAACAAAGTGGTAATGAAATCAACACAAATAACAATGAAGGGTATACAAGAGCCACTAAAGCATGTGCAGATAAAGACTGGAAGGAAATGCCATCGACTATCTCTATTTGTGTATGAAGTGGAGTTGTCTGGGCCATCATCGACTGCTATGAAAGATCTGACAATGCTGGCTGGGGAGTATCCAAGGTTGGAGGGGCTATGTTGGGAGATCCTAGGAGGAAGCAAAGAGCTTCCTCTAGAATCTCCCCTAACATCCAACGTTGGTGTAGCTCTTGTATTTGAAAAGAAACGTGTAATACGAGTTTGTCGTTGTGGTCTTGGGGGTGACCATTAAGTAGTTCCATGTGGCTGAGAAGGGGCCAAACCATGCTGACGGGAGAAGGAAAAGCCACAAGGCAGAGGGAGAGTAGGTTGGGGGATCCAAGTAATTCGATTAGTAATGGTGCGTGGAGAAAAGCGTATGACCTATCTATCAACTCTGATGTGTGATGTACCAATGTTCAAAGGGTGCTTAGTGCTTCTTGTCGCCTAGGTGGGTTGGAAAAAAGAGGTGATCAAAAAGGCAACTTTAGAGCCTCTAGACCCCCCTTGTGGGGATCTACGCCAAAGGGAGACATGCTTGCAAAGTTAAAGAGCTAGAAATCGCTGGTTTGGATATCCTATAGAGGTGGTGATATCTACCCTGGATCTCATAGTAAATGGGGTATCTGAGACTGAAGTGTTACTTGGTCTCCACCTCCCAAAGGGCTTAAAGACGACAAATCTGGTTCTATAGGAGAATGTGATGATCAAATTTAACTCGAAACTGGTGAGAGCACCCTCTCATCTGGTCAAGGGGAAATCTCATGCCATGGGACTAGTGGCTCTGGAGATAGCAAGGGTGACAAATTATACCATCCACCACTTGTAAGAAGTGCTCGATGTAATAAACAAGCTTGGGGCCAAGCAACTAAAGGGGGGGGATCTAGGTGGCCTGGATATACTGTTTGTAAATGTTCTCTCTAGTAGCTCTGGTTATGATGTCCTTTGTGGGAAGGAGCTCAGGAGGGCATAAAGGGAGTACATGAAAGGGGGTAGGCTATCAATGAAGATGCCAATAGAAAGGAGGAGCAATCTAATCTCAAATTACCAACATTGTCGGCATCTGGTGGGACCAATGAGGTAATCTTCTTTGAAGAACAAAGTGCTAAGTATGGATATCTCTTACAACCTCAAGCTAATCTCCTCGAGGATTTGAGTCTTGGATGTAGAAAGTAAGCTTGAAGATAGTCTCAAGGTGTAGTGGCTGGGTGGAAAATTGAGCTTAGATGATGCACTGAGGAATTGTCCTCTTGCAACAAATCATGCTATGTAGCATGAGAATCTAGACCCTCTCAATATGGGCCTTGTCAATTGCTCCCAAACTAGGTCCCCAAACCTCTAAACCGTATAAAATTGTTGGTTTGATGATTGTATCAAAGAGGCGTAACTTGGAAGGGATGTCCTGGGAGTGGATCTTGAAACACTGATGCTCCAAGACAGAAAGAGAGGCATACCCCTTACAAAGGCGCAAGTGAGAGGCAAGCTTCATGTTAAAGGATGGACCAAAAAATAGGACTCCCAAGTATGTGTAGGACAATGTGATCTTTAGAAGTTCCTCGTTGTGGAAAAACTAGAATTTGGAGAGAGAGCACTTGGAAATATTGAAAATCATGACCTTAATTTTACTAATGTTGACCATAAGCTGTCGAAGATCACAAAAATGAGCAAGGGCATCAAGTTGTCACTATAAGCCTTTGGCAGAGTGTGAGAGAACAACATTATTGAGAAAGAGAAGGGTAGTTATAACCACCTCATGCAAAATACAACTGTCATCTTAATGGGCATGTTGTTGAAGAAACTCCTTTAACTTATCAATCTAAATGTTGAATAGGGTGTAATGTCCCCTTTTCCTGCGCTAAAGGCCTAAGGGCCAAGTCGAGTCCAAGCCATGGTCAAACCCAAGGAGCTGTGGACGCTGGGAGCTATGGGAAGGTGTAATGTCCCCTTTTCTACGCCAAAGGCCTAAGGGTTAAATTGAGTCCAAGCCGTGGTCATACCCAAGAGGCTGTGGATGCTGGGGGCTTTTGAGAAGGGGCCGCATGGTACTATTATCCATGTTTGGCATTTGGGGGTCACTTTGGACCTGGGCGACTTAAACGGGAAAAAGTAACTTTAGTAACTTTTATTTTATTGACCCCTCCATGGAAAGCAATGCGTCTAGGGTCTCTTGGGGCTCTTTTGCCGTGGGAAGTATATAAGGAGCGGGGAGAGTAAGGAAAGACACTTTTGGATATACATTTTATTGACCCCTTCTCATGCAAGTGCTGATGTTGCGCTTCTACATCTTGTGGAGTCAAATCCCACAGGGACCCTAGCTTCGATGGTGAGAGACCTGTCCCTAGCTAGCAGGGCATTCTTCGGTAGTGAGAGATCTACCCTAGTCTGTCATTTTGGGGCCGCTTTCAGGCCCGTGCGGCAGAGACATTAACAGAGGTTTCAGAGGAAGGATCTCAAGGGTCTTGATGGCATTTGGGGTAGATAAGTAGAGGCGCTCTAGATCAGATTCACGGCAGTCATTTGGGTTGGGCGTGGCAGCACGTTGAAGGCGCCTTGCGGCCTTTATTTGGGGGTTTTCCAGACGGCCGTTTCCAGATTTGAAGGTGCAACCTTTATTTGGAGGGTTTTCCAATCAGCCATTCCCAGATTTGAAGGTGGAAACACTATTTCCTATATCTGTCATTGTTATTTCCATAGACCCTTAATTTCTGCTCCGGTATTTAGAGAGTTACGAGCCCCTGTAGTTTTCTCGCTGTCCAGGGCACACTGTGCTTTTTTGGCAGCAGTTTAATCTCTGTAAAAGTCCAGAAACAGTTTCCTTATGTCCTTTATAATAATATCAAGCTCTATTTAAATTTTCGAGTATTTCGGGTGGACATTTTGGCAAATATTAAGTTTCTTTAGTCCGCTGTCCCAACTGTAAAAATCTGGTAAAATCAGTGTTTTATGTGGCTGCAAGTTTTCAATATTTTGTGCATTTTTAAGTGGTATCCTATTAGGGATATTTCATAGGGTCAATCTAAATGCTATTGAAGAAACACCCTTGCTTGACCCTAATGGCACTCTTCACAAAGTCGGGGAAACAATGAGAAGTGCAAAACTATGCAATAATTGTCTCATAAAGCCTCCACATTGCGGTGATCAGAAATTTGGGATGCCAACATCTTTCAACTTCTGGAAAAGTAGGTATCTTAGAACTGAGTGAAAGGCCTTTTGAAATCAACAAAACAACAAAAGACTCTAGAAGGCATGTGACGAGCTTCCTCAATAATTGCTCAAAGTGTAAAGATGTGGTCAATAGTTTGATAATACCTCTTGAAGCCATCATGCCACAACTTTCATATTATTCCTTTCCAAGTATTTTGACATCTACATGTTCAATACCATGGCATAAACTTTGAAAACTGTATGCCCAATCATAATGGTCTTGTAGTTGCCAAGGGTAGAGAGATCTCTAGATTTATGAATAGGGTGAATAATTTGCTAGGACCACGACTGAGGAAAACCAGTACACACCACCTCATTAAAGAGTGTGACAAGGAGAAAGGCAAGCGAATCCACATCATATTTGATGAATTCAGCTTGGAGACCGTTGCAATCCGTTGCTTTATTGGTGCACAACTTCAAAATAACTCTCTTGAGGGAAGAAGTGGAGAAGGCAGGAGAGGATGGTGGCAGAGAGGGGGCAGTGACAACAAGATGCTCTGGAATATCATAGAGAGAATTAACAGTGGAAACCCATGTGTTAGGCCAATGTTGAAAACTGTGGTTTTCTTAGGGGAATGGTATGCCAAAAGGTCCTAGGTGAGTGGTGGAGATCAACAAGGAGTGCAAGCTGTCTAGATGCAATAAACTTTCATTTCTTACGTCGAGGAAGATAATAGTACTCCCTACAGATGGCGGGTATGGAGGGAGTGTCATAGGCTAAAGAAAACTGAAGTGTCCAATAAAGTGATTTACACTCATCATAGTTCATGGGGCAAGACTCGTGGGGGAAGGGGATCTAGAGTAGTGTATGGTGTAGGGGCAAGAGTCAAGGGTAGCATCCCAGAGGGCTTGATGTAAGAACTCATACACAAAGTCGGTGGTTGGAAGAGGCAGGGAGTAGAACCTTAAAATGAGAAGGGGGAGACAGACAACATAGTCAATGGTGAAGTTATCGTTGAAGTGGATTGTGGCTTGTCTAATGCTGGTGGGTGGGGTGGAAGGGAGGCTGGGAGAACCAGTTCGAAGGGTAAACATCAAGATGACATGGTTAGTAAGTGGGAGTTGAGGAGAAATAAGGAAGCCACATATGTAAGGGATGAGGGGTCTATTGGTAAGAACATAATCCATGATGCTTGCACCACCACCAAAGGGAAAACAAATGAATCTACTAAAGTGAGGGAAGTGAGGAAGCCCATTGAAAATGTGGAGGCTCTGAGATTCACCCACTTCGAGAAGTGTCTCCCATAGGTAGTAATTGTAGAATTCTTATTAGTAGAGGCTCTTTGTAGACAACTCATTCCGTGTAAGGTCATGAATAGGCATTTGGAGGTTTCCCATGGGGGTGTTTAAATTGCCCAAAAGAATGATATTATATGTGTTCCATGAAGTCTTAAAATATGGTCACATTATTTTTGTTGAGGGGGTGTGCATCGACTCTGCAAAGGTCAAGGCCATATGTGATTGGCTGGTGCCCAAGACTCAAGGAAATTCGTAGTTTCTTAGCCTTGACAAGATTATATAGAAGGTTTGTAATGAATTTCCCAACAATAGCCCGTCCTTTAATTAAGCTTCTCAAGAAGGATGCCTTGAAAGTGGTCCATTGAGGCACAATATTGTTTTGGAATCTCAAATGAGTTCTTGCCTCTATTCTAGTTTTAGCGATTCTCCAAGTCATTTGTCATTGAATGTGATGTTTTTGGATATGAACTTGGTGGAGTGCTTTCTCAATATGACCATCCCACCACATTTGAAATCCAAAAATTGAATGATAGGGACTGATGGATGTCAATGTATAGCAAGGAGATGTTACCCATCTTGCATGTAATGGCCAAATTGTGTTAGTTTCTTTCAAGCTGTAAGTTTTTTAATAAGATCGGCCATCTCAACCTTAAGCACTTGTTGACTTGAGGGACATTAATAGAGGATCAACAAAAGTGGATTCATTGCCTAAAAACCTAGGACTTTGAAATCCTTCGTAATAAAGGGAAGGAGAATATGGTGGCACATGCACTGTTATGTCTAGAGGAATTCTTTGTCTTTCATGCCTTCTCCATTGGTCAACCTACTTGTTTATAAGATTTGCTCTAGGGCTACTTAACACACCGTGCTACAATTAACTAGGAATTGTTTCTTGGAGTTGCATTTAATTTGAACATTGCATACCATCCCAAAAATGTCAGTCAAATAGAAGTGGTGAAATTTTTTTTGGAAGGGTATTTGAGAATGTATGTAGGGGATAGGTTGAGCAAGTTGGTGGAATGGTTACATTTGGCTGAGTATTGGTACAAAATCCCACATCACTCCGCCATCAAAATGACATCCTTTAAGGCTCTATCTGGGTATGAGCCACCATCCCCATTGGTATTGGTAATTCAAAGGAGCAAGGTACTAGTGGCAGAAGAAGAATTGGAGGAAATGTGAAACACATTGTAAATTCAGAGGGACAACCTGATAGTGAGTGCCAATAGGATGAATCATAGTTGCTAGGAGACAGGTATTGGTATGGGTACCAGCACGCCATTTAAAAAAAAATAGGATACATGTACAAGGAGACAACATGTTTGTGTGCGTGTGCGTGTACCATATATGAACTGCATTAAAAATACGCTATGCTTTTTAAATTAAGGAAATAAGATGTAAAAAAAGATGCGTAATTATATTGATATTTGATATCTCATCATATCAAGGGAAGGGTACATTGTAACACTGAAATGCTGAAAAATAGGCATGCAAAAAACAAAAATTACCAATATGAACCTTAATCATGTCTCATTTGATACAATAGGCTCAATTGTCATATCAATCATGTCCTCTAAATCCTCTGCTAGGATGCTCCCCAGATACTTATCACTCTCAAGCAAAAAGCAATATAACAGGGGGAAAATCATTGAGGCCATATGCCTCAAGCATATCATTCTCCACGTCTACTGCTCTAGGTGGAATTTGGTTTGATTTTTTTGAAGTGACTTCCTTGTACCATGGGTGTACACGAGTAAGAAGACGAAGTATGTTATGAATGTAGATTAGGTCTTTTGCCTTCTTTGATCATATTCAGTTCCTCTTCAATGAACGATTGTAATCATAAGTACTTCAATTCCTTTTACAAGATGAAGAACTAGCTACTTTTAAGAGTAATTGTATTGCAAATGATTACAATTTAGATGCTTTGTTGCCATGCTTCCACCACCACTTTGTTGGGTCTTGCTTGGCACACATATTGCCACTGTAGAAAATTAATGGTGACCACTTGAAAACATATTCCACCAAGGCCTGATAGTCGAAGCCTCATCTCCTTGACCATAAATATTTTTCATTGCAACCCAAAATTCCTTAATTACTTCTTTGTCCTCATATGGAGCCCTCTTATTGGTGACTTTTGTATCATACCACGTTGGGTTTAAAGCATAAGGTAACACAATGTAGAGGTGTTTTAAGCTTGTTCTAACTTCCATGCACCTTTTCCTTAAAGGATATAGAGAAGGATTCCTTAAGTCTATGATTTTTCTTTTTCTTTTACACATAGAATCAATTTCTTTATAAACCTCCCCCCAAACATAGCTTGTCTGAATCAGCAAAACGAATTACTTCATAGATGAGCCGAATGAAGTCAACAACAAATTTCACATCAGCCTGAAAAAGGTCCTCAATGACCATCTTCCTCACCTCAATCAGAGTCTCTGATGTAGATTGTCTCCAAGTTGCCCATGCATTACTAACTACAATGGAACATAGGACACTTTTGAAACATAAAGATGGTTAAGAAGTACGAAGAAAGAATCAAACCGTGTATCAACAGGTTTGAGAAGTTCCACCTTGGCAAATCTCTAATAAATAACTTGTGTGAATTGATGATTAGATATGAATTTTTTTATTTTCCTGCTTTTCTCAATTAGCTCAGAAATCGACTGAAACATGCCAATATTTTTGAGTGCATTATTTAATGCTTGCACACAACATGTTGTCCAAAATACTTGTTTGTATTTTTTTTGCCCCAACAAGCTAGTTGCTTTACAAATTGAGGCAACTTTTGTGACAACTTGGACAACATGTGATGTCCCCACCTCCTTGATTGCATCATAAAGCTGGTTCTGAAAGAACTTTGCATTTTTCTCTTGTCCCGAACAGTCAATTGTCTTAAAAAAATAAGGGCCTTAGGAACAAATACAATAATGTTCAGAAGTGGTCAATTTCTAGTATCAGTCCAACCGTTCATCACAATGCTGCAACCTTTTGATCGGCATGGTTTGTTGCGTTATCCTTGTTTTCTCTGTCAAAAAGAGTCGTGCAAAGCTTCTCATATTCAGGTGGTTTATACCTTGCTAGATCATTGCTGATTGCAAGAACCATCTCCTCATAGTAAGGTGAGCGAGTAACATTGAATGGTATTTTGATTGTATAGAAAAAACAATCATTGCATCAACCACATCTTGACCATGCACATCCAACATGTTTCCAATGGGGCTCAAATGCTACTGCCGCATGTCCAGAAGACACATCTAGCTCTAATTCTTTTTCCCGGTTGCTTTGATAGGATGAATCCACGTGCGATCTGTTGTTGAAGCATGAGAGTTGAAAGGAGTAACTTTGCTTTCAATCCATTCTTTTTTCTGTTATAGCTTCATACCGCTCTACCTCATTCGAACAAGTGTCAACCCCTTTTCTTGGTGTATGAAAAAAATGGTCATTCAATCTTATGTAAGTGCCATTAAAGTACTTAAGACAAATTTTACTAGTGATCTCCACTCTATGACAATTTTCTTTGCAAATGTGATCATAATGCATCCAAAGTGGATATAGTCCTTTGCTTCCTCCTGACATTCTGACAAAAAAATAAAAATCTTAGAAATCAAATGACAAATTTAAAATAATAAAAATTGAAATTTAAAACTTAAAAATATCTTAAAAATTTAATATTATAAAAAATCTTAAAAATAAAAATATAAAAAGTTGTAAGTGAATTTTAAATATTAATTTATTAAACATTTAAAAGACAATGTCAAAAAGTAATTTTAAAGTCAAACAAAAATTTAATTCTAAAACGAAAATTCTAATCTTATTAAATATTAAAAGTAAAACAAAAATTAACATTAAATTTTTGAATAAATAATATTAAAAATTAGAATTTAATAACAAATTTCAACTCTTTTTTTTTGAAGTTTGAAGGGCTATGCCCTATGTTGGCATTCAAGTGTCATGACACTTGGACGACAATGCAGGTCATTGTCATTCGTGGCACATGGATGCCAACCTAGGTCATTGGCCGTGAAAAAACTTATAGAATTAAATCGATATGCCAATGCAGGGCATACCTATTTTTTCTTTTGATGATGAAGATCCGATGGTTGACCAAGCAATTGCAAATCCATTCGGCAACAATTAAAACTCAAGACAAACCCAACAACCGTCAATCTAATTCTAGGGACTGTGAATACCTGTAAATCCGGTGTGAATGACTTTAACTCTAGCTTGAATGTATTAACTTTGAGCACTGATGGAAAAAATGAAGTCCTCACAATGCATTTAATAATGAAAATGATGTGTTTTAGAGTTTGCAGGAATATAATAAGTTTTTTTTGGAGGGAGATGTTGAAAGTTTCCTAACAAACGTCTTTAGGTATGGGAGATGACTCCGTACTTGTTTTTGTACCGAAGACGCGCCTAAGGTGATGGGGGATGCGTCTCCTTGTAATGTTGGGATGAAGCACTCGACATATCAATGAAGGACAATGAGGACATTTGAAATTGGGGAAATGTTGTTTGTTCAACTATAATCATATTGTATACAACGAAATGAACTCACATACGAGTGTTAGATGATTATAATCAAACTCAAATCAAATTGACATACGAAATAAGAAATGGGTTGGAGCCATTGCCATGTTGTGGGACATAGTGTCTTGGTTGTTCTTCGCAAAATTAAGCAATCTCATCTCTTTAAATCTACAACGCAAACTTTGAAAATGATTAGTATTTTTGGTGGTTTAGGGATTTGCCTTAGTTAGATCTCCAATCTTTTAAGGTGGATTAAATTGACATGACAAAATACTATGATAAAATAGATAATAAAAATGACTAAAAATAACTGTTATACCTGATTGGAGGCCCTTGAAAACCCAAAAAATGATGTTGGACTGAGTAATGATGATTGTGTAGACTGTTGATTATCAGGAAAAGCGTACGGGAATTGCACTGGAGCTGCCTAGGTGATTCAGGTTTGTGTGAAATTTCTGTAGAATCTGATTGTTGCAGACAAGTCCCTATTGCGTGCAATTTGCCTTTGCCTTTAAAGATACCTGCGAATAGAAATATGTGAGCAAGAGAGCTAAAATGATCAAACAGTCCAAAGAGGTCTAGAAGAGAGAGGACAAAAAAGGGACTATGAGCTTTTTTATAGAATTGGGGGATGGAGGTAGTAGGTGAATGAGCTTTGGGCCCTTAGTGCATCAATAGATGGGAGGGCATTTAATGTTGGTGGTTGAGTGATTAGGTTTGTTAATTAATGCTTACTAAAGTGTGATTGCGTTAGAAATATGTGGTGCATTTTATTGCTTTTGATTATTTTGGTAATGTTTTATGATTTTTATTATCTTTGGATGTATTTTATTGTTTTTATTGGATTTTTTATATTTTCTAGTGTTTTTGAATTTTATTGGCTAGTTGCTTTTTGTAAATGATGTGAGCTTCTATGCCAAGGTGTGTTTTGAGTGTCTACAATTTGCCCCTTTTTGAGTTGTGTCATGTAGGAGGTGGGATGCCACGTAAAAACCGAAGATGACATAGGGTTTATTGGATCCTATGGCAAAGACTACCGCACATGTGTGTTTGGACTGATGACTTGGATAGAAATGATTTTAGAGATGTTGATTGATGGGCCACTTTAGTAGACTTTGCGGGATCAATAGGCTGATTTTGCAAGGTAAGACTATATTGAGATTAATTGTCATAAAATTGACAAGTGAAGGATGATGTTGTTGTATTTTCCCTCCTTAAATGACAGTTTTTGCCCCAGCCAGGCATAGGGTAGAAAGTGGCAATCGATGTTATAAAATGGACCTTGTTAGATATATAGTGGTTGAGTGTTGAGGATAAAATAGTGTGAATGCATATTGCAAAGTAGATAGATGGTTGAACAGGATGAGAAGTGACGGTTATTATTTGTGTATATACGATCATGTGGGGATAGGACACATGGTGATGAATGTACGTTGAGGAATGTGTTGGAGATTATACGGATGCGTATATAAGCTGAAATCATTGCAAGCCCATGAATGTTTTGTTTGGGACAATGGGGAGGCCGATGGAGAATGTAATGACATAGGTGATAAGGTTGTTTATTGACATGATATGAAACAAGCTTTGTTGCTGGTCATTTCGACACGTAGCATGAGACAAGGGATAGACTACAACAACAGTTTGAAAATATCTAAACATCACCTGACAACATACTGCCCCTCTTTCTCGTCGAGATTTAGTGTGTGTGCAAGTGAGTTTAATTACATCTTGATGTGAAGATTTGTGAGAAAAAGTAAAACAGATTAGCCCATGCGTAGGATTGTTTGGATATTTATTGGCCAATGGTTATGGGCGAAAGGGAGATGGAAAGCCGTACATTGCTTTGCAGCCAGTTAGGTGTCCATAGCTCCAATGGATATGCATTTGGTTCTAGGTGAAGCATTTCTTTACTACCAGCTAGGCATCCATAGCCTTGGTAAAGATACTTGAAACACCCCTAGAGGGATTTTGAGATTTTTTGTGGTTTTGGATTTGTTTATTTATTTATTGTGGAAGTGGTTTACACTCTCGTTTGTTATGAGGGGGTCAAAAACCATCATTGGCCAAGTGCAAGGATTTCAAATCTATATATGGAATTAACAGACTAGTGTTTGTATTTAGGCCTTGGGACCTTCACGACAAATTTTAAAATGTGTTATAGTGCTTGGACCTTGTTTGAAAAAATCGTTCTTAAATTCACCAAGCGATGATGGGAAAAAACATTCAAAAGGTTGTTAAGGCATACCGGTAGGTTGACGATAACTCACCTAGAGTTGTGATTCAAACCATGATATGAAATGCGAATGAATGAGTGAACCAAATGTAATGAGGTTTGTGATTGGGAAGGATTTCTCAATCAAATATGGATAAGGACGATGAAAGGATGGGAAAAGCCACAATTTTGAATTTTTGATATGTATATTTTCGGCATTTTTGATGATTTGATAATTTTTTTGGTTACAAGATGGGCCATGTGGGGAATCAGGACATAATTCGAACTCGGGGCAAATAGGGAGGAGGGGTGAATGCCTTTGGTTGACATCTCGAAAGTTAAGACAAATTTGAGTCCCCCCCAATCCTCTTGGTGATAGGGGCAATGCGGGACATTGGGGTATCAAGAAGTTGTAGAATGGGATTGTGCATTTTTTGGTGGTTTAGGGATTTTCCTCAATTAGATCCCCAACCTTTTACGGATGGACAAAATTGAAATGACAAGATATTGAAAGACTATAGTGATTAGATGACAGAAAATAAATCATATTGTTGGTCGAAGGCCCTTGAAGGCCTAGAAAATGATGGTGGATTGAATGATGATGATTGTGTAGACGGTATCGATTATTAGGAAAATCACATGAGTGATTTTGACCTATGCATGATTCCTTCAAAATCTGACTTTTGCGGGTATTTCTAGAAAATCTGATTGTTGTGGACCTGTACTTGTTCTTTGCAATTCTCCTTTATTGTTGGGAATACTTGCGAGCAAACAAGAGGGCTAAAAGTGATCAAGAGTCCAAAAGTCTAGGTGAGAGAGGACAAAAAGGGACTATGGGCCTTCTTTTATAGAATTAGGGGCTGGAGGTAGGTGATTAAGCTTTGGGCTTTTAATGCATAGATAGATGGAAGGGCATTTAATGTTGGTGGTTGAGTGATTACGTGTGTTTAATTAATGCTTAGAGGATTATGATTGTATTATATACATATGGGTCATTTTATTGCTTTTGATTCTTTTGGTAATGTTTTATGTTTTTATTATTTTTGGATGTATGTCATTGTTTTTATGGTTTTTTTTTAATATTTTGTAGTGTTTTTATATTTTATTGGCTAGTTGCCTTTTGTAAACAATGCGACCTCATGTGCCATGGTGCGTTTTTGAGTGTCGTCACATATAAGTTGTACCACAGATAAAACTCCCTATCACAGATGAATGAGGAAAGTTGTTGGAACCCGAGTGTGTTGTTGATTAGGAGGTTAGAAAGCTGTAGAATTGGGTTGTGTGGATGTTCAAGGTCAATTGGAAGGGGCTACCAGTAGAGGATGCAACTTTGGATACAAAGGATTTTTTAGGCAAGCATCCAAACTTGGCACATTTCTAATTAAAAAAAATCCTCCACTTCTATGTAAAAGAGTTTTTTTCGGGCAAGCTTTGAAACACTCCAGATTGTTGGAAAATGTGCCTAAAAGCAAGGGGAATTTGAGGAGTTATAAAAAGCCCCAATTCTCATTTTGTTAAGTAGTACTATAGGTAGTGATGGTTAGAGCGTCCTTTTGTCATGTAGAGTTCTCAGATTCCATTCACAAGCATCCTTCCCATGTATTAAAACCCAGGGACCAAAATTTTGCACCTAGAAGTTCTGAGGAGGTCACTTAACCTAGTACCACTCTAGCTTGAGTGCTCTTAATTTTAGAGTTTTTACTAGCTTTGGAGATAAATCTCTTTAAGGGGGAGGGCATGTTGTGTACCTACACATAATGTATATAATAGGATGTTTGTCCCTAGATTCGTCTTTAGTCTTAAGCATTATTATTAAATATTAAGTTATGCTATATTTCGAGAGCCTAGAGTTAGTGAAGGGTTAGGTCATGAGTTAAGTAGGGTTTCTTTTTGTTGTGATATAAAGGGTGGAAAAAACCCTAAAGAATGTATATTTTTACCATTTCAATTTCTATTGCAAACAGAGAGCCACCATTTTGTGAGAACTCCTGTGTTGTCGACGGATTTACAAGTGCAATCCACTTTGAGTCTCACGTGAGTATGTGCCCCAATTTTTCCCTTTCATCACTCATTGTACTTTACACTTGTAGTTTCATTTTCAGTTGTTATTTGGGATATAGCATTGAGAAACAATGGCAGTCACAAACCTAATTGTTTTTATCTTGGCTTTATGGACAGATTTCTCCTAGTAGTCTATCATGTTTTGTGGGGAAAACCCCTTAACCACAAGTGTCACTTTGTATTTATCCTGCAAACCATCCACCTAAAATTTAGTTTTATAAATCCATTTACAGGAAATCCCCTTTTCTACTTGGTGGCAAATCTGCAAGCATCCAAGTTTTATTCCGCATCAAAATATTCTACTTATCCTTCTTGATTGCACCCTGTTCTGACTTGTCTTTTGCTTCCATATAAGAAGGTTCACTCACACTGCTAGTGACCCGAGCGGAATCATCACCAACATCACACACACACACACACACACACACACACACACACACATATATATTATTGTTATGTCTATTTGGTCTTGATGGTTCATTTGACATGTCCAAATTTTGTGTTAAGTCACTCAGAGTAGTATGATATTGCTTTGGTCTCTTTATTGGCTCAACCTGCTCAATTGATTCAGATTTGATCAAATATAAATCAATGTCATTGCTAACCTGTCCAAGAGGTAAATCAACCTCGAAATTAGATTCTATAATAGCCATAGGCATCTCAAAATTGCTAGGGGATTCAAGACGTTTTGGGGCATGTCATTAGGACTCAAAATACATGGAAAATCTGACTCTATTGTCTGTTTGACTGAAAATTAGAACCGAAAAGATTATCACCCTCACCAAAGTCAACATCCCTACTGATAGTTACCTTTCTAGTAGACATGTCCATGACTATGCACATTTTTGTTTGCTTCCTATAGCCAACAAAGATGAATTTTATGGAAGTTTTATCCAATTTTCTGCAAGGTTGATCTGGAACATGAACATATGTAGTACAACCAATGGTGTTAGTGAAAATGTACCTTTGGTTTGTTGCTTTAATACCATGAGAGAAAGGTGAACAAATATATGATAAAAACTTAGAAACTGTAGAGAGAAAGGTTTGCTATGCTATTCTTTATTCAATAAGAAAATGAAATGGGGATTACGTGGAATGCGAGAGATGACAAACTAAATGCCAACTAAATTTCCTTTAATTACAAGGTTAATTAAATGCATCCTCCCTTATTAATATTATATAAAGCACGGTGTTATGTTTAAATATTGTGCATTTATTTCCTATCTCAAGGTACTTTTATGATCTGAGTATATATGACTTACATTTATGATTGTTATATCCATTATTCTAACAAGCTAATCAATAAGAGTTCTGGTTTGAAAGTGTAACATTTTGTCTTCAGATTTGGACCTTTACATCCTAAAATTTCCAGCAGTCTTGCATGCATCTGCTAGAGGGCTATGGTAGAGTATAAATATTTGCAGTTTAATAAAACTGGCATGACATCTCATCAGCATGAAAAGTAAGAAGCATTAGTTTAGCTCTCATGTTCTGATACCAATTGGCTCTGATACAACTGTTTTACTTCTAACTGGAGTCTAAAATTGAAACTGGACAGAAATCTGAACTGAAACCTAAATAATCTGCTTTTAGAGGAGTGATTTCTGGACACTGCCCATGAAACAAAAGATGTCAATGTTTCAGGTCCATTCACGGGACACATTGTCAGGAGAGAAATCTTTCTATTTCACAAAGAATGCTATACCATATGAATAAGATCTTGTTCACACCTTTGGCCTTCCATATACTATGACCCTCCACATTATTTTTTTTTTGTTAATTGTATTTGGGGTTTCCAAGAATTACTAAGAATAAGTCCTCATTCTTATTTAAATTGTTTGGAGTCTTCACTATTTCAAGTGCTTCTCGGACCCTGTGATCCTTCCAATGGACCACCTTTGCAATCAGTTTTGTATCTTCTATATATATATGTGATGCTTGAGATTAAATGAATGCTATGCTAGTGCCGACTTGTCAACCCTTTCATGGAAAATGTCACTGCCATGTTCCTTCAGCCGAATCTGTAATGACCTCCCTGTTTCACCAATGTATTGTTTACTGCACGAACAAGGAACTGTGTATACACCATGGGGAGGTTGTTATATATTTGGCTTAAGGAAAATGGCAATGACATTTTACACTAACGGGTTGACAAGTTGGCACTAGCGGAGTGTAGCATTCATTTAATCTCAATCATCACATATGAGAAGCACATGAAATAGAGAAGACTCCAAACAATGTAAACAAGGATGATGGACTTATTCTTAGTAATTCTTGAAAACACCTACTACAATTCATGAAAAATTAATAATGCGGGGTATCGTAGAATGTGGAAGGTCAAAGGTTTAAACGTGGTCTTATTTATATTGTATTAACATTCTTTGTGAACAAACATCTCTCTCCTAACGATGGGTCTTGCAGATGGACCTGGAACATCGAGATCTTTTGTTTCACGGACTGTCTCTAGAAATCTTTCCTTATATTGATTCCCACTGCTGAAGCCCAGGACAACTAATTTGTTTTTATTCTGTAAAGACCGAGATCTGAAATTTCTGACAAACTTGGTTCAGATTCAAACAACTCAAACATTGCAATTTAATTCATACGGTATTATTTACATGAGAAGTGAGTGCATTGTTATAGGATTTGCAACTCCTATTTTGATGCCTCTTTGCTCTAATCTCTTACAACTTGTTCAACCAACTCAACAAACATTAACAACGCACCTAATACACGCTACGTGAGCTGTTAATACAACTCAACAATATTCAACTCACTCACATAATTAACTTACTCACTCAAACCATGTGGAGTACTAAACCACATTTTCCTAACATTCCCCCCTTAGTGCGAACATGGTAGAAAAACAATCACACTTCCTTCTATAGCGCGCTGTCTCTGCATGCTCACGACCTTGGTCCAAAACTCGAACTGAAGGTAGAGAAGGAACTTATCAACCTCTCATCAACCACACGCTACTGGGAACTAATCTGACCAGAGTAGTGTGGGAATAACGAACAAGAATCGTTTGTCTATAAACCATGCACTGCTAGAAACACATCGACCAAACCGGTGTGGGAACTACTAACTGGAACCATCTGTTCAACCTTCACAAATGAATGGTTTTCAAGGGATGACCACTAACTTAGGTATGAACAGGGACACACACATCAGTTCAACCTCTTCGAGTATCATGATGCTGCAATACATCGTGCTTTCTGTTTTCCACTATATTTTTACATCACACGGGATTACATTAGAATTGTGCTCATCACACAAGAACAAGAATACACTTCTGTTTCAATCATACCACACAAAATACTGAAAGCAATCTGAACACGAACAAAACATGTACTTTGAACATATCAACACAACACAACATAAAAGGAAACTCTGAAAAAATTCATTGAAAAGCACATCCCACAACGGCCCCGTCGCTTGTGGCTGGCGAGAGGACTTTTATTGTCCTCCTTTACTCAGCAAATGCGATCTTGAAGCACATTTCTTTCCACATTGTTTATTCTTATCTCCCCCCCCCCTCCCACCCCCCCGCAATGTGAAATACAGATTTTGTTGAACGTCAGATAACACCAAAAATGCGTTCGTGAGGCAATTTTTTTTTCCTAACTTTTGACGACTCACAAATTTTGACTGATTTAGATTATATTTGAGACAAATTGGACTATATTAACTGACTAGACTCTTGTCTCTGACTTTGACAATTTTACAAAATGATCAAGACACATTTTAATGACAACACCCTATTACATGACCATTATTTAAGATTCATATTATGACTTAGCAAATGTTGGATATGAACAACAAATTTTGATTATGACAAAAGCTTCAACCAGAAATGACACGGGTGAGCAATATATTGGCGAGACAACCCTATTGGTAGTGGCTTATTGACTCCATTGATTGGAATGACAATAGGCTAATTTATAACAAATTCACAATATTTATCCTTTTGTATTAAGACTCAACTATCGTATAAGATTATTTAAGAAATTCTAATCTAAACATAGACTTGAAAAAACATATGAAGTCATTAAACAAATTTCTTAAATTAAATGACACCGACAATAAAAGAAGACAAACAAAATAAAATTGTCACATTTATGATTTATACTTTGACAAACAAAGAAACCAAATACATTTAAACGCAACCTACACCACCTAAGTGAAATAAACTCAGACTAAAGACTGATTGACTTTCACAGCTTTGATTACCTTATTACAACTTATTGATTTGGATGGAGAGACGATTGTACGTGCACATGGATTGGATGACAGTGATATAGAGGCACAATGTGATACGGTAGATCTATAGATTGGTTGTTTTAGCTTGGCAATCAATATTTGTGGGTTTGTTGTAATGCTAAGTGAACACATGATACAAGAGATTGCGAATATCACGAGACCAAAAAGAAACTTTCTAGGCTCCTCAAATTGTGTGAAAAGCTAGTGAAACCAAGCAATTTCGCAGAGTCAATTTCTCACTGAGGACCGAGCCAGAGCTTCCAAGATTCACCACGAGGATTTTCAAGTAAGTGCTCAGAGCCAAAACAGATCAGACGTCACTATATTGACGGGCTGATACCAAATGTGGGTGCAAACCGTGATGACGAGATTTATGTCAAGTGAGTTGTGTCGTCAAAGGGGAGAAGGGGTGAGGCATAGCCATCTTTGTCCTAAAGGACCTGCTCCTTTACTAGAATCGACCTGGCAAACTGTCTAAGACCAATATCTGATGTATGCTTAGACTGATCCCAACGTTATATGCAATTAGATGCCAACGTGAACTGTACAGAGAATCAACAGATATGTTCACTGTGCATGCAACAAAAAAATTAGGCCAATGAACACACTTCGAGATTGTGGATATCGATAAAAAAGCCTTGCATCACCGTTTGATAGGTGTACATAGACTTAAATAGCGTTCCTGACTGGGTGCATAACTTACCAAGGACTGTCTGGATATAAGCCACGAAGCTGAGAAGGCCATGTTCCACGAGCTTGCCTGAAGGGAATTTGATCTGGAGTCTAGAATCCGTTCACTATTTGCATAAGTGATACCAAAACATATGAAAACTACCACAAATGAAAAAACAATGCAACATAACGGCAATTGATGACAGTGTGTTCTTCACACTCCCTATAGACCATTCTAACATCATTTTCAACATAGAAGAATCTCTATAACAGGGGCAAGAATATTTGAATCACTGCCCCTCATACTCCTATTACAATGAAGACATGCTAAACTCGCTCTGATACCAAATGACAAACTTGGTTCAGATTCAAACAGCCCAAACACAGCAATTTAATTCATGCGGTATCATTTACATGAGAAGTGAGTGCATTATTATAGGATTTGTAACTCCTATTTTTATGCCACTCTATTCTAATCTTTTACGAGTTGTTCAATCAACTCAACAAACATGAACAACACACCTAATACAAGCTACGTGAGTTGTGAATA
Source organism: Taxus chinensis (assembly GCA_019776745.2). Lineage (NCBI taxonomy): Eukaryota > Viridiplantae > Streptophyta > Pinopsida > Cupressales > Taxaceae > Taxus > Taxus chinensis. The sequence goes on from CM034146.1 coordinate 338,016,709, forward strand.
CAACTCAACAATATTCAACTCACACACATAATTAATTTACTCTCTCAAACCATGTGGAGCACTAAACCATATTTTCCTAGCAATTTTGGCAAGATATCTGCAGTGCCTGGACAACAAACGAAACACACCAAAAATATAAAAAGAAAGTAAATGTTAAATAGAATTTCAATGTATTCCAAAAAATACATAAATTTAAGAAACTGTCCTAAGAATATATGGGTGCCAGGTCAGGCCTAAAATCGTCAAGGGCTGTACAAGCACTACATTTGGATAAGAAGAATAGTCTCTTATGGATTACCTGCAGCTCAGATTAGCAAGTTTTTAGTCAATCTTTTTGTTAGGCGGGGGCACCCCCGCTAGATTTTGGTGATGTCTCCAATGTCCCGAAAGTATTGGGGACTTGGAGGGGACCTCTGTATTTTTTTTTCTAATCTTTTATTTATTTTTCACGCATTTACTTTAAAAAAGCTATTATTTTTACCAACAACAAGGAACCCAGAAAACATTAAATAAAATTTAAACTTGTAAATTTCAAGAGCAAAGTTAAAACTATTTTAAATTTCATTTTTATATATTATTACAATAGCTGTCCACCCACATCTCTGAATTTTGGGAACATTTTTGGTGTCCTGGAAACACCATCCCTCCATCCTGCTGTCCCCCCATAACTATGAATTATTAATAAATCATTCTGTGCTGTTGGTTGCTGAAATATTCTTCATGAAGACGCCTCCAACAATTTGTTTTTTCAATTATCTAGGATATTTCTATACTGACAGAGCAGAAATAACTAATTCCTGATCTAAAAATAAGATGCAGTGCAATAACAAAGGGGATTGTAGCAGAAGATGGTTGTGAAGCTAATGAAGAGATGGTTCCAAATTCAAATGTAATGAAGAGAGCAGAATATTTGATTAGCATTGCCATTTCAAGGTGGCAACCTCCAAATCCAAAATGATGCCTTAAAAGTGATCTATTCGTAAATGAGCCATTATTAGAATAGGGAAACCAACAAGCTCCTAATTAGGGTGACTTAACATGAGAGAAAATATAAAAAATTACTAGAAGACTAGCCTCGAGTCATGCATGCCTCACGTCAACCACACTCTATAACCTGAACATGAATAAGAGTTCATGTTGTAACATGGCCTACCTCTTTGAAAAAGCTTTTTCCACAAAGCTTGAGAGATGAGGATGTTGCTTAAGAATTTATCATCTTTCCAAGTAGTATCATTGGTAGGTTAATTCACTCCAACTTGATGATGTACTTCACTGTTACATTGTTGTGTTGTTTCTTCACCCTTCAATCAATCACTGTGTAAGGTTCAAGGATTGGCTTTCCTTTTTCATTCGATTCACAAAGCATGATTTACACTGAAATCTGTTTGCTGATAACATTCTTAAGGTAGGATGCATGAAACACTAGTTGGACTTAAGAAGGTGGTAAATCCAACTTGTAAACCGCCTTGCCTTGTGACTTGTGTATGTTGGTCAGGGGCCTTTCTCTATTGTAATCTTGTCAGGCAGCTGCCCAATCCCGTAAAAAAAATACATGTTCCCCCAAATTGTGTATTGTGTATTGTGTACTTTTTGATGTGAATGCCTTGTGTGTGATTTAGTCAGCTTTCATATCCGTGCGCCTAAAATTTTCACTAGGTGTGTGTGTTGGTGCAAAGATCACTCGTGGCCTGAATAGGCATAATTTAGGTCTCCGAACCACTCATTCCTATTGGGTGGCGTAAGGGTCATTAGTGCAGAGAGGAGGTAGTCCCACAATAGTTGTATTAAAACATGGATCTTACCTTGAATTGATATTGTCTTGGTTGACAACTTGAGAAAGTCAACTACCCAAACCTTGTCTATTAGTTGTTGTAGTTATCTCTAACCCTTGGCCATCATGGCTAATAGAAGTGACAAACTGTGTGCATTGTTTTGGGTTAGGAGGAGAGGATTAGTCCTAGAGGAATGGGAATGAAGGCAAAAGTGTAAATTGGAAGCATCACAAAACTCATCGAGTTCATGGAGCTTGATGGGTGGATGTTTTGCTTGGTGCAAGAATTGAAGGAGCTGCAAGATCGTTTGGATGACAATGAGCTTAACTAGACCAAGATTCTTGGTATTTTGAGGTTTGTGACCCTCATAGGTGGTAAGATGAAGCCCAAGTCCAAAGAGCCAAAATCTCATGATGGTGATAGGGATGACAAGGTGTTTGAGAATTTCTTGGATATGGAGGAGTATTTGTCATGTCTGACAGGTCTGCCGGCTGAAACCAAAATGAAGACAACAACCATATATCTCATTAAGAGTGCAAAGCTTTGCCGGAAGACCAAAGTTGAGGAAAATTTGACAGGTAGGAGTGTGATGGAGGTGAATTGTAACGGTACTATATTGCAAGAGAAGATTCACAATAATAGATTGCAATTCAACATATGGCATGAACAAATTGACATAAATAACTCAAAAATAAGAATAAGATAGAGCAGATCTACACAATATAAGTGAAATGTATAGCAAAATAATGAATGTATGAGTGAGCCACTTTGAGGGGGCAACCTCTACAATCTTTAAAATAAGGAAATAATTCATAATATGGTGATCCAATATTAAAGCACTACATCCTATATATAGCATAATTAGGCGACGGGGAATCCATAATCCCAAATAGGGTGACTACTACTGATATGAAATATTGAAATCATCAAATGACTAAGTCAAAGATTGTGTGAGCCACAAGTTGGCCACACATATCCCAATACATCTAATAGGCTAAGGGCGAAGCATGCTCCCCTCTTCAATCAAGCGTTGTCCTCAATGCTAACTAGTTGCGGACGCTTATGCACAAAGGCTTCATCTTCCCATGTCACATCTTCACTGGGAAGGTTCTTGCACATGATGAGGTATTCTATGATCGTCTCGGCCCACAAACACCTTAATTCGTGTGTGGAGAATCAATTTAGGCTCCAAGATGATTCTTCCTTCTTCATCTAGCTCTGATAACTCTGTCTGGGCTGAAATCTTATTGCCAATCACTTTCTTCAAACAAGAAACATGAACGATGTGATGTATTTTTGCTGATTGAGGTAACTCTAATTTGTACGCCACGCTGCCTGTCCTATGTAATCCCTGCTAAGAACCATAATACTTGAGCGATAATTTGTTATCTTTCTTTTGTTGCTTCAAAAGCAATTGCTTATACGGATGTAACCTCAAATAGTCCCATGTCCTACTTTGAGATGTCTTTTTCTTAATGAAGGTAAATTTATTTAATTAAAAAAGGGAAAGATCCCAATACTTGACAGATCACAAATCCTCACCAGAGAGTCCGAAAGACTACAAAGGAGGATAAACAAGATAAAAACATCAACACATAAATTCCTAAAAGTGAAGGTTAAGTCTTTAGAATTTTATTACAAAAGAAAAAACAAAGAGCCCTAATTTAACAATGAAGCAAAACATTAGGGGTACATCCTGTCAGCGTTGGACCCCTCCGTGCTAGACTTGGGAGAAGTCTTCTCCATCTCGTCTCCCATGGAGTGCATATACAATTTCTCTTGGAGAAGATTGTAAGTATCCTCCAAGCTGATAGTTTCTGTCTTTAGACCATCCCTTTCTTATGCAACTCACCTTTGGTCAACTCTAACATTTGAATAGCCTCCTCCATCACTAGGGAGGTGCTAATGGATCATTCCATAATCAAGTTAGAGATAAACAACTTTAAAAAAGGCGCCTCTTCCTCAATATTTTTTACAATCTCCTAGAAGCTGTCACTTCTACCCTGGAAGATAGGCTCATTCCCCTTTTGGGTGCCTCCAACACCGTTGCCATTCTTTTCTCTCTTAGTAATGGAATCCATGGCACCAAGCCCTTCAGAGAAAATAACCTCCCTGCAGGCTGGCATCTTCTTATTAATGTAAGTAGTCCCCCCTCCATCTTAGCATAGGAATTGAGATTTACTGGAGATATGTAAGAGGCCAAGTACTAGAGTTGGTCCAACTCCTCAGCTCCCGGGCTCTCAAATTCAAACAACTCCAAATATTTTTGAAAAGCATAAGGATCACAATCTTGATTCTTGTTTCTTTTTTTTTTGTTGCCCTCACCAGAACCACAAGCTTTTTGCTTACATGCACACCTAGCATTGAGAGGAAAAGCAACAACCTGCTTCTTCCTCTTGGAGCACGTGCAGCAGGTGCATTTGATCTCTTCCTCAACCACGGGGATGCGATTGGTCATTGCAATCTCCTCTTTGATTTTCAAACCTCGTGCGGCCTGCGTGTCCTTCTGAGTGTCAAAGTCCATTCTTCAATTTTATTTTGCAAACATGGTTTCTATTCGTACTTTGCACATCTGAGGAATTTGAGATGTGAATAATGTGAGTGAATCTCCCAGTGTCCATGGCAGGCAGGAAACGAGAGATGAACAAAATAATAACCACAACACAAACAAAGGCTTTGCAGAACAAATAAAATATTTTCATGCCCCCGGGTGGCCTCTAGCATTGAAATAATACTCCGGATGAAAGTGAAAATATTGAATTATGAAGCCTTGTCCGACAATAGCCTTGTCCAAGGGCAGTTTTTAAAAATTTATCTACCACCAATCAAGAAAAACGAGATCGTAAGCATCCAATAATGCTCATCCAAGCATTTGACATGCCCAAAATTCAAACAAGAAGCAATAATGACGTCCATCATGGACACTCCCGGTCTGCTGAACCAAGCTGATAGCATCCACACTTATAACAACCAAACCCACATCGCTCTGCCCTGCATCAGAACCAAGTGCTGCACAAAAAATGCGAGGGACACAATCGTGAGAAAAAATACTCATTCTTGGACCCGTGTGCTCCATGGCAGTCACACCCGAATTCCATTTTAAAATAATATCAATATCATAGCCATTGTAAATAAAAGTAATACAACCTGTGAGGATTTGCATTGTTGGCAGAAGAGGATCCCACAACCCAGATTATGTATGCAACACATCACATGTGACAGGAATTAAAGGAATAATGGCTTCAAAGAGCGCAACTAAGAGGTTGAAATCATGCCCACAAATCTAGCTCGAACAAGAATCCAAGAGTGACTTTAAACCAAGGATAGCAAGGTACGTCTCACCTGACCCATTGAGGGGAGAAAAGCATCAACTGTCCTCCATCGAAGGCAAACCATGCTCAACCGAGACCACACCTCCTATTTGAAGAGAAACTAAGTAATCAACCAATAAACTTATACAACAGTATCAATATTAACAAAATATTTAAGCTAATACTGAAATAGGAGAAATGACAAACACACAAGATTACACAATGCACAAGATTTAACTTGGGAAAACTATTTTGGGAAAAAAAATTCAGCATAGCATCCTTCTTCCTTATTGCATTAATTCAATCGTTTACAATACAAAAATGTACTTCAAAGTTCAGCTTTAAGCTTATCAATGTGCGGGTGTATGTAGGCACACCTATAGGAAACTGTCTAAGTAGTATTGCAATACAATGGGGTACGGTGGTACTAAAACCATAGGCCAAGAATACAACACATACTGGTTCCTTGTATAAAATGAGTTATCTAATCACCCATGTAATAGCATGGGTTAAACAACCCATTTGGACCTGAAAATACATAAAGGGAGGCAATTTTTTATTTTGAGGCAAACTTCGTTGAGGCCCCATGCCTCCCTATGCCCCCACACCCTTAGATGAGAGGGCCAAACGACCCTCTTGGGGCGTCCGGTCCTAGGCTTAGGCCCTGTTCCATTGTGAAGGTGGTAGTCCCCATTATGCATGTATAATCCAGATGAGTGTAAATCATGGAACACATACCACACATTTCCAAAACTCATACCGTTTTACAATAGGCCCTCAAAAAAGGAAAAAGTCATTAATAATGCTTTCAATGACTTTCCACTTTTCTCACCAAAAGCCCAAGGACAATAATGGAAATAAAGAGCTAAAAAGAGCAAATTGTATTAATTTAATTTGTAAACAAAATGCAGCAAACATCTCCACCATCTCTAGAAATAATTATTTTTGATAAAACCTTCAACCTATCCTTCGTATGTTGACTATTAAGAATCATTAAATCAACTTTCTTCATAACTTTCGGGCTTATAGCAAGAATGAAAATTCTTGTCACTTTCCAGAATCCCTTTTGAGAACATCAAATTATTTCATCTCGGGCTCCATTGAATATTTTTCCTTGAGACAGAACACTGCAGTCAGCTAACCAATCTACCACTGTATTTCCTTGTAGCAATAAATGAAACTAAGGTTGCTGAAGTGTTTCCAAAGACCAAAGGCTTCCTCAATGATGCCTTCAATTCTCCAATTATCACACCCTCCCATCTGCATTGCTTCAAATCTTGATAATGATTTTAGAATTCCCTTCCACAACAATCTTCACGATTTCCAACTTAATATCCAAATTGATGTCCAAAACGAGACCTTAAACCTCAGCAATATTATTAGAATTTATACTTGTGAAAGTCGCTTTAAACCCCATAAGACTTCCTTCTAAATCTTATAGACAACACAACCTGATTCTGAGAGCCAGGGATAACTTTTGGATGCCTCATCAAAATTAATCTTACCCCACCCATCCTTTGGAAGAACCCTCTTTGTCAAAGCCTTTTCCTTTTTTGAAATTCAGAAATGTTCTTCCCCCTCCCAAAAGCTTCACGATCTTTAACATCATAATCAACTTCTTCCTAAGTGCTAGAGTTCTCATTGATTTGTTCAAAGATCTTTCCACCTCCTTAATAACCTTCTTTGCCGATCGCTTTTCATTTTGAAAAATTCTTCTGTTTCTCTCTAACCAAATTTCCTGGCACATCATTGCAGGAGAAACCTTACATGTCTTTTAGAGACTTCACCCTATATCTTATTTTCCAACTCTTCTTATGGCCTCAAGGTTCATTGGAAGAACCTATTTTACTCCAAAAGAGTGGATCAAACCTATCCATATCCTAGTAGCAAAAGGGCAATTAAGAAGGATATGATTGAATTTTTCTTCTTCGGCCAAGAGGAGCTCACATCTAGTGGACTCCATAAATCCTCTTTGCCTAAGTTGATCCGTTGCAAGAATCTTCCTCTATGCAACCCAATATTTTTTTTGTCTTTAGCCATCCATGATCATTTCAAACTATTTGTCAAATCTCCACCCTAACACGTAATAAGGCTGCCTCTGCGAACAGTTCATATCCTTCTGTCACAGACTAGTTCCATTTACTCTTGAGATTCCAAAGAAGAGTATTTGGTGGGTAATTCCAAGGCACCCTGAAACCTTGAAGAGATGACTTCAGGCTATATAGCAAAGGAATAGGTTTGTTTGAGAAGTGAGCGACCATGTTTCCAAGTCCTAACTTTCTAGTAATCAACATCCCTAGTTATCCAATAATCTTTAAATATCTTGTGTCAAACTTCAAAAGACACCTAGTTAAATATCTTAACTAGCTCCAAGCCCATAGGGTTTCAAAATGTCTTTTACTCCTATGTTGGTCAGCCTGCTCTTTCAGTCTGTTTTGTGCCATGGCTAGGTTCCCTTTGAGACTAGAAAATACCTGTCCTTTGCCTATGTCAAGCTAAAAAGTACCCAAGTGATTGTGACTTTTGAATCTTCAGAGCACAAAATTTTACCTATGTTGCATGGGTACCCGCCTCCACACCGAACCCATACCGGTATGTGCCCTATACAAATATGTCCCGGTTACAATACAAATACGCTTCCAATACATCCCGGGCATGTCTTGGACATACCCGGGGCATACCTGCTGCGTTTCGGCGCAACAGTTGCAAAATGATAATTATTTTTTGTTGACTCGGTCAGTGCAAACCCTAAAAACTCGTAAATTGATAAAAAAAAAAACCCTAAACTCCTCTAAAACATATATAAGGCACCCGAGCATTACCAAAACAAAGAATTTATTGTTGGTTTTTGCAAGTGTAAGAGCAAAGTGCCAAAGACGAATTGAGGACGCTGCCATTGCAAGGAGGATTTGTTTCGAGGCAGCTATTGCAACTAGGACAAGATCGGAGGCTGCCATTGCTTGCAAGGGCGAAGCTATATTAAAAGTGGAGCTAATGGGAGTGGCATGCAGGAGTTTGAGTTTGAGGAAAATCTAGATCATATATTATAGATTATTTGTATTCATATTGACATGATAATCATATATCATATGTATTATGCCACATGATTAATGAAAATGTTAAATTTTAAGCATATTGAAAGTTTTGAACCTTGATCCTATATTTTTAAAGTTTTTTATTTCATATGGACTACAAAATGAGTGTGTGTGTTTGTATGGGCATACCAAAACTAAGGGTTTTTAAAAATTGGCATATCCACTTATCGCACCTGTATCCTGGCAACGTAGATTTTTACTATTGCACAAGGACTAATGGCCTAAACATTTGTTTTTGTTTAGAGTCTTTGCCATGGATTATAGTGGTTGGCTCTCTTTGTGAAATGGTGTCAGAGGGACTGAATCATCATAACCGTAGTTTCTAAGTTTGAAAATCTGGATTCATATGGGTGGGGGAAAAAATCCAAAAATCTGGTATTGTAAAAATATTTGAAGAGTCCAATTAGAAAAAATCATATATATGTAAAAATGATCAATATAAACATACATTAAATTTTAATGGTTGGGTTCAGCAGCAAGGCAGCGGGGATGTGGGTTTACAGAAAAATGAAAACTAAGTTGTTAAAAAGAAAATTTTAAAACCAATAAAAAATGTCCAAACGGTTCCACTTCCAACAGATTTGGCATGTCTGAAAAATCTGGATCCGACATGATTTGAATCAGATCTGGTAGAATTTGGTAACTATGATCATAACATCAGATGAAAGAGATAAAACTTCTGTTTCTGATTTTAGTCATGAAAATTTGGTTCAGAGTTTACACAAAAATCACACAGAAAATTCTGATAAACTTATATTTAAAAATCTTATTTTCTGCTTCTCATACACACAACACACTGGCTCTTATATAGCCATGGAGATAGCCAAACAACCTCCTAATGAATAGGAAGGTGTAATAAAGATATACGATTAGTAATATATTGTTATAACAATATATATATGTATGTATGTATGTAACTAACCAATACTATTAGTAACTTACCGCATTAACCATACGGGATATGGATATGGGTATGGGTACGGGTTCAATACGTGGATACATCAATTTTAAAAAACCCTTGGGTACAATACATCTTGGATACGTCCGTACACACACACACACACACACACACTCACTTTATTCCTTACAATGATACATATGTATTCGAATTAAGTTCGATAACAATAAAATTCGGAGAAAAAATCGTTATTAAAATTCAACTGTTATAATTTATATATATTTTAATATTTATTATAAATATTAAAATATTAAAACTTTAAATATGTTTATTTATAATATCATATATTAAAAATATTATTAAATTATAAATGTAGTTTATATTTTATATTAATAGGATGTAATTTTATATTTAATATCATTTATTTAATATTTTAAATTTAAACTTTATAAAATATTAAAAAGTAAAAAAGTTAAATAATGAAATGGAATAAAATTATTTTAAAACTAAAATAACTAAACTTTTAAATGAAGTATAAAGTAATGAAAATTTAAAAAACTAATAATAAAGGAAACTAAAATTAAAAAAATCTAAAAACTAAATACCTAAATCGTAACTTAGGCAAAAGCTAAATATTCCAAAGATATTTGGAAACCTACTTTTTCGTTGGTGGCGAGGGCTCCTTCTCCCAAACAGGGCGTTGTCACGATATAAATACAAGTTGGATTGCTCTAAATTATAACAGTCTATTCTGTATATGGCCACCATTGAAAAAGTCTCGACGCACTTATAAATAAAAGATATATTTCCTTTCACAATAGTAACATGAATGTGGTAATTCTGTTAAACAATATTCAAGGAAAGCTTGGGGACAATTATTTTGACAATTTTTTTAAAAAGTACATTAATTTGTGGTTTTCAGTGTTAAAATCCATGTGTTTAACAACATTGAACATGCAGCCACCATTTTTTAGATCCTCACTAATCACTTCAAGGCTTTTTTAAGATCACAAGCCCTTTAATCAGATCTATTTAAGCTTGGGTTCGCTGGGGTTCTTCCCGGGTATGTCAGACCTACCCGAGAAGAACTTGGACGTACCTGTCATGTATCCGTACCCGTATCCTAACGTATCCATATCAGATATGTATCAGGCAGGGTTCGGGGGGCTGGGGGACAAACCCTGGCAACAGAGCCATAGGGAAATTATAAACAATGTAAATACTAAATTTTCCTAGCATTACCCCGTTAGTGTTTACATGGCAGCAAAAAAACTTTCACTCTTCTTCTGCATCTTTCTCGCTTCTACTCGCTTATGATCTTGGTACACAATTTGAAACGAAGGTAGAAGAAGGAACACATCAACTTATCAACCATGCACTACCGGGAACACATCTGACCGAAGTAGTGTGGGAACACGTACAAGAACCATTTGCTTATCAACCATTCACTGCAGGGAACACATCTGACCTGCTCAGTGTGGGAACTTGACCAGGAATCATCTGCATAGCCTTAAATGGTTTTACAAAAGTTAACCAAACTTAGGTATGAACAAGAACACATTTGATTGTTCAACCTCTACAAGTATCATGATGTTGCTTTTCATTTGTGCTTTCATTTTTCCACTATATGTTTACATTAGGGGATTGCATTAGGAATAGTCACATATACAAGTGAACAAGAATGAACCTTTGTTCTTATTACAAAACACATCAAAACATGAACTCTGAAAATTGAAGCACATGAAAATCAAAACACACAACTAGAAAAACAAACTCTAAAAAACATATGCCACCAAATCTACGTGCGGCCCCATTGCTGGTGACTGACGAGATGTCATTGATCAACCTCCAACCTCCTGTGCCTCCGTCCTCCAGTTGAAGGTTACCTAATAGAGGGTTTTCATCACTTAGATTTTTGGAGTGAACTTAGTTTTCATCACTCAAGAGGGTTTTCATCATTCTCCTCTTCTTCATCAACAACCATGGCATTTTCTTGTAGTTTCCCATCTAGTAAATCTCGAGCTCTTTTCTTGCAATTCATAAACAAGTGACTTGATTGTTTGTAATAGTAACAAATGAGCCGTTTCTTGGTATCTTTGGAAGTTGATCCATATTTGGATCTTTTCTTAACAATTGCCTTTTATTTCTTGTTTCTACCATACATTGTAGTTTCCTCTGATTCAACAATCATAGTTCTTTTTTCTTCCTCAAGTAGAAAAAAATAAAATCTTCTAAACTAGGGTTAATTTTACTCAATGTAAAAATCATATTAAAATACCTAGCTGGCATGCCATTTAGTAAAACAACTTTTGCATCATTAGCAGATACATCAATTTTAATTCCAGTTGACAGATTTGAGATGGATTGAAACTTACTAATGTGCTCCACCATGCTGTCGCCTTTTTCCATCTTGAGGCCGAACAATCTTTGCTTCAATGCTATCCCTGCTCTTCCAGCTTGTGAACCAAACAATTTGTTTAGTGCTTGCCAAATTGTATTAGAGGATTTAGACAAATCTATATGATGCAAATAAGCATCAGATGGCCCCAATCCAATGATTGTTGTAGCTTTTCGATCTTTGCTCTCCCATTTTGCTGCATCCTCTTTATCTTTTGGTTTCTTTTCCATCAAAAATATCCCATAGATTTTTATTGATTAACATCAATTGGGTTTTGACTTACCAATTATGAAAATCCTTTCCCACAATTTTTTTGACATGACTAAATTTCTCCATTATGACTAGACAAGACAGTTTTATTTGACAATAGAATGACTATTACAAACAACACGTCGACTCTTTTGACAAGTTACAATAAAAAATAGACCTTTGACTTATTATTAAATAAGAAGGGATTGTAAAAACTTATTAACACCTTTAAATAACTATAAACTAAAACAACTCGTCTAAACTAAAACTATTTGATATAAACCTTAAAAACTTTAACCAACCTATTAAGAAAACTGCGGGCTTGACTCTGAGTAAGCTGAGTGAGTTTTGACTTGCTTTGTAAACATTTGAGGGTCTGTTCGGTGGCTCACCGAATTTGAAGTTGGCGAATCATTCACCATAGTTTATGCAAAGTGGAATTGGACACATTGTGGATCAACAGTTTTGAGGATGCCGAGCAAAGAGACTGCAGAAAATCGCTGGCCGTCAAAGCAATCTAGCACGTAGGACTTTTAATAAACAATGGCAGTCTTTATCACGTGATCATCCATTGCATTCATACACATACAGACTCGCTGTGCCTAAATGGCATCGGGCTGTGCATATCTGACTTGTGACTATGTGGGAATCCATCGAATGCATTGAGCAGCTATTAACCAGGTCTGATAAGAGCTTTAATCCGAATCACTTCTGAGTGATGCACTGCAGCCGAGTGTCTTATCCGAATCTGATTTTATTTGCTCCTTCTTGGGGTTTTGAATGCGCCAAATAGAGTCCTATACATGAAACACCTCCTCCTCAATCGCCTTACATGCATATGCTATGCTGTTTCTTGATGTTGTGTATGTTTGCTGAAAGTGGAGACTGCTGAAGCAGGCCGTGGAAGATGGCGCTTGAACTATATAGGTGAATTCGGCTCTCAAAGACTTGTAGAAAGTCTCTGGGTCCGCCGCGTACAGAGAGGAAAGCATAAAATAGGAACAAAATATTAATCTATATTAGAAACTGTTCAAACCATATATTCTCTCATCGGCTGGGGCAACCATAGGGATTAACAGATCTGCCCCTTATAATACTCAGGATTGCATATTTTGCTCAAATAAACTGCTCTGATACCAAATGAAAATTTGGTTGAGTTTACACAGAAATCACACAGAAAACTCTGATAAACTTCTAACAAAATATTATTTTCTGCTTCTCATACGCACAATACATTGGCTATTATATAGCCATGGAGATAGCTAAACAACCTCCTAATAAATAGGAAGGTATAATAACAAATAAACTATTCATAATATATATATATATATCTATGTATACGACTAACCAACTAACCAATACTATTAGTAACTTACTGTATTAACCATACGGTAATCACAAACAATGTAAATATTACATTTTCCCAACAAGTCAGTCTGTGTTGTCAAATCTCTATATGGCGCACTTGTGCACATTCTTCATCTCTGCATTATAGTTATGGAGCATATACAGGAGAACTTATCTTTTTACTCTCCTAACGACTTATTTCTTGGTCAGTGTTACATCATTATGCAGCTGAATGGTGGTTTGGAAAATGAAGTGATAAGTGATAGACATAAGTTAGACATCTGTGCTTTCTCCTTCAATGACTGGCTCTCAAAGAGAGAAAGTAAATGCTCTCTGTCTTGTGTTAGAGACTGATATTCTGACAATAGCACTTACAAAAACTGGTTACAGGTTTTGGGCTATTATATTTGAAGCACATCTTTAAAAGTTTCCATGTTACTCTTTAAGCACTAGGATTTTGCTACTTACAGCTATTGTCTATTTTCCTGATGATATGTATTCGGATAGTTTTGTTGAACTTAATAGGTACATATTTATTCCAAAAGTTGACCATTAATCAGGTGGTTAACTCACAATAGACAAACAGAATCAATTTTTGTAATGAAATTTCTAAATGAACACGTATTTGACAAATGTACATAAATCCATATGATAAGATTAGAGTGAAATCATATTGGCCCACTCAAAATAATTTTAGCATAATGTAATGGTTCAATGTTTTCCATTGGATACTGATGTGCAGTTGCAACTTGTAACGCATAGCTACCCTTTTGATCCAAAATTGACAAACATAAATTAATAGCGTTAAGACTGATTGCGTGCAACACTCAACAAGTAAAGCTTTTGGCTGCGAGGTTTAAAGGCAGATCTCTGGCTAATGTTGACCAGGATCTTGAGTGTTACAATAATAGCAGCCTATATTTTTTGACTTGAATATTTTGAGACCACCTACAACTAGGGTATTGACTAGTGTCATTTTTCTGCTGGTATAAACCCCCAGTCATTGTCACATCTTTATATGCTGTCACAAATTGGAGGTTTTGAATGTTACATACTACACTTACGGCAAGTTCTTCGGAAATTTTATTATAGCTGATGATTTTTATCAATTCTTTTAGAATCTGAGATCATTATGATTACAAACTATCTGTTTGATTTCTAATAATCAGGTGGACCGAAGGTATAGAGAATACTACCATCAGATGCAAATTGTTGTTTCATCATTCGAAGCTGCAACTGGATTTGGGGCTGCGAAGACATACACAGCTCTTGCACTCCTAACAATTTCCCGCCGCTTCCGTTGTTTGAGAGACGCAATCGCAGGTCAAATTCGCTTGACTAGCAAAAGTCTGGGTGAGGAAGATATAACAAATGGGAAAGGTGAAACATCTCGTCTTCGCTTTGTAGATCAACAACTGCGCCAACAACGAGCTCTTCAACAACTAGGAATGATTCAACAGCATGCCTGGAGACCTCAGAGAGGACTACCAGAGCGTTCTGTTTCTGTGCTACGTGCTTGGTTATTTGAGCATTTCCTTCATCCGTTAGTACTCTATCCCAATATTTTTTCTCGCATTTAACTTTATTCTGTTTAGGCCTGTTTGAAAATGAACATTTTCTCGGTAAGTTCAGATTTTGCCAAAAACAGATGCATTAGAGAGTTCCAATGTGTAATGTAGAGGTGTCTGATTTGACCTGTTTGCATTTTAGCTATCCAAAAGACTCTGAGAAACATATGCTGGCAAGGCAGACTGGACTTACCAGGGGTCAGGTATGGCACAACGGATCATACTCTATCTGCATCTCAAATTTTACAAGAAACGCATACACTAACAGGCTCATTAAGATAACTGTTGGTGGGCTTTTAATACATTCCAGGTCTCAAATTGGTTTATAAATGCACGTGTCCGGCTTTGGAAGCCCATGGTGGAAGAAATGTATGTGGAGGAAACTAGGGAGTCTGAGATGGACTCTAATGAATCATCAGCTGCAAAGATATCTGAAGTAAATGGTGAAAAGAAGGTAGATGTAGAATCAAAGCACAAGGCAGGAAATATTGGGAATGGACTAGAACAGAAATATGTACGAAGCGTGGAAGAGGGGAGTTGTGAGCAGGAAAATGCTTTGAATGTCAAAAAGGGTATATTGGGTATGATTACTGTACCGTGTAGCCAGGAATTTGAAGAAGACCAAAATCAAGGTCCTACAAGACATGGGCTAGCAAAGAACTTTAGGAGTGTATCTCAGGATTCGACATCCCTTCTGTCCCCCAGCACGAGCATGGATGTAGATCTCAAGTCTGAGGATACAGAGAGTGAAGACATTTGTGAGGACAGGTACAGCAACAAAAGGCCTGACACTGAGGATTACAATCTTTTTCATAACATCATGGTTCATCCCAATAATAATGAAGCTCTTGGCTCCTATCAAATTGGGAGTTTGAGTACATTTGACCAGGACTCTTTTACTAACAGGTTTTCTAAAACTGGAGATGTATCACTCACTTTGGGATTGAAACATTGTGATGCCCTATCACTGTCGGGAACCGAACAGGGTTACATTTCCAGCCATGGTCTAGTGATGGGACAGAAACAGGACCTTAGCAACAACTCTGAAGATTATAATCACATTAAAGAGGCTTCAGTGGCTCATGCTGCTAATGCTTATGAAAGCATGAACCTACAAAACCAAAAGTCGTTTGCTTCTCATTTATTGCACGACTTTGTAGCATAAGTTAGCAAAATATTTTCTATACTCTGCAGATTTGTTTAGGAAGCTTCCTTGTTTAGTATGACTGATCCATCACCTGTGCTTTTTTCTTTTGTTCTGAATATTGATTCTTTCAATGATTTGTAATATATATGTATAGTATACGCAGTTGTATATTTCAGTAGATTGAGTCATGTATAACTCAATCTAGGGAACCTAAGGTTTTAATTCGTAAATCTGTATTCTTATCTGCTTGAGTTGTAGAAAAGAATCATAAATCTATTGTAAAATTGATATTAAGTCAGCTGGCTGCCTTGAGAATCATTGTATGTTCACTTACGGCTGTAATTGAGGATATGTTTCTGAGATATGCTAATTTTGTATTTACAAGATATCTTGAAATGCAGAATTGTTGTTGGTGGTTAGGTTTTTTGTATGATATGTCTAGACGTCATCTACACTGATCATGGAAAAATTCAAATGAGCAACTTTGGTTGGTGAATTTTATCACGCACATGACTCTGAGAAATTGATAACGGATTGAAGCCAGGGTTGACATTCAATGAAATAACCTCAACAAGCTCTTCAATCTCTTTTGGCTTGGGTACCCTCCGGTAACCGTACCTTCTTTTCTTACCAATTCCTTGTGCAGTGCACAACTTGCTTTGGAGGTTCCACATTGCCTTCCTAGCCTCAACGATGGTTTACTTCTACTTGGCGAAGTTAGGACAATCATCCACCCATACCTCCTCTTTATATTTCACCTTTTCCTCACCCTTCTGTGTATAAGTCACTACCACAGGGCCTGGATACACTCCAACCCTTGTTGTGATGTTTAAATTATGAACCCGTTTTTTTTTTTGTGCGTTCCTTCTAGGAACCCATTCTTGTTCTTGCATGACTCATACCATGCCAGCTCCCTTTTTCGTGGCATCATTCTGCATAATATTTTTCTTGACTCTGTACAATCCTCTATTTTATGCTCTTCACCACAATGCACACAAGTAGAGAACTTCAAACATTGTTTTTGATAATGATTGGTCTCTGTATGCTTGAAACACATGTTCACGGCTTGAACACCACTTCAAAACAAAAAAGCCAGTTTGAATAAGTAGTTTTTTGCAAATCTTTCAGTTTATGCGCAGTCCATTTCCTTGTTGGAGAGGGATCTTTTGCTCTATGCATTTGTCTGGTCTTGCACAAGGATGGAATGAGGAAGTTGTGCGCTTGATGGTTGTGGATTGTTTTGTGCAACCTAGTTTTGTGCGGTCTTACAAACTTTTGCATCTTGCAGATTTGGTATATTTGTGTGATGGATGATTTGCGTTTCGTGGCGGAGTTTGGGGAATCCATGTGCAATAACTTAGTGTTGAAGTTTCCTTGTGAATCTGATAACTTACAACTTGGCCGTGGGATCCGGAGAAAGGTGGCGGTGATGTATTGGTTGGGAAGGCACCACCTTACTTCAGGTGTCTTAATAAATACAAATCTGATGTTTGAATTCGGGTAGCTTGGAATTTGTAGAAGAAAGGACTGTAAACGAGTCGAGCCTTGAGCCATGATTGGTTTGAGTTGGCACAATGACATGTTTATTTTGAGAGGAGAGCAAATCCGTCTACTTTTGGGACCGAGGATTCTGCATTTAGTGTTGTATGTGAGCAGACATTAGGATGTGTAGGCATGCTTAGACTATGAATATTCTGTGTTCTTGCTGATCAATAAAATGGTTGTTTATTCTAAATGCTGCGCATTGTGTGAGATTTGATCTGTGGACTGTGTGGTCTAAGATAGTCTTTAATTGGACCCCCTAACCGTGACTGCATCACCTTGTCACTTCACCTCTTCTAGGCATGACCAAACCCTTGGATATTCGTGCATGTCTCACTAAGTAGAATACTTAATCACTTGAAGAAGGATGCTCTCCCTCTGCCACAGCTGGGGCCGACAATATTATTATTTTTAAAGATAAATGGAGACATACTATGATTCTTGGTAAAATATGTATTGGTGGCATCTGCATCATCTTGTTGACGAGCATCCCTCCCATATGTGGATAGTCTTTAGGGTTATAATAGTGATTTTTCTTTTTGGTTTGGGGAGTTCTGTTTTGTTTATTTGGTGGCATGTGAAAGACACTCATGTCCTTGTAGTTTCTTGTTTAATCTAGGCGTAACTATGTTTATTGTGGTTCCCCTAAAATTGTCTCTATTGTACCCATCTTGTCAAATCTTACGTGGGTGTTTGCTAGTTGGGAGTTTTGCAAGTTCAAATTGTTGAAAAAGTAGGGCTTTAGAGTGCGCGTCACTTTATTTTTTATTCTCTTTCTTGTTGAAAATTTTGACATGGTGAGGGACGAATGCTGATTTGTGTAATAGCATTATCCAATTTGTGATCTTTTATACTATATTTCAATCCTAAAAGGGAAGTAGTAATTTAGGTATGTAGTTTGTTACTGATGTGGGAATTTGACTTGTTTTGATTATGGATTCTTTGTATGCCTTTTAGAATTCATGGAATTTTGTTTTCATCTTCAAATAAAGTGGTACAACAATGAATGTGTTATTTTAAATGTTGAAACAATCATTGTTAATTTAAGAGGGAAATTTGTGAATGGTTATCATTGTGGTTTTTCGAGTTTGAATTATGACAGTTGGGAAAGTTTAAGCATATTTTCATGAATGCTTTAGTCTGGTACTCATGGTAGACCACTAAAATTGTATTCACTATTGAACCCTTTTCAAGAAGTTTAGATAATTTTACGTTTGTGTGAGCTCAAACCACCTTTTTTTCTTTCTAAAAATGTAGTGGTTTGGCTACTCCTTTTCTTGTAATCCAATGCCATGACTTTGCTCATGGCACTACTTTTTCTCGTAACTTGTTTAGGACATAACTTTTATCTTCTAACTTGAAATTATGTCATTTTTTCGAAGTGCATAATTTTTTGAGAAGAGTACAAATATGTAATGTAAAATCACTTTGGATGTTTTCTGTGTTGTGATACATCTATACAAAATCCTATTTTGTAGCTGGTATGTGACAACTTCCATGTGTTTGGGTTGCCACATCTTGAAAAGTTGTAGCCTAGCATGGAAACTCTTTATTTGACCTTCGAGAGTCCCATTCTGTGTTGTTTGCTAAATCTCTTCTTTGAAAAAGAATTCTCTATTTTCCATGGTTGAATTGATGGGCATTATATCTTTGCCATCAAACACAATGTGAAACATTAATCTGAAATAATTTTGTAGTACCTCTTTAAGATTTTCTTTTGTATTGGATTAGATCAGTCGTTATTTAGAAGGGAGGAGGAATGGTTGGAAAATCATAACTAGAAGTATAAACTTCTTATATTCAAACAAGTTTCCCTTCTCTTCAAACACCATAGTTTAAAAAAAAAAACAATCTCTTCTTTCTTTGAAAAAGGATTCTTTATTTTCCATGGTTGAAGTGATGGGCATTATATCTTTGCCATCAAACTCAATGCGAAGCATTAAACTAAAATAATTCTGTAGTACCTCTTTTAACATTTTCTTTTGTATTGGATTAGATTAATCGTTATTTAGAAGGGAGGAGGAATGGTTAGAAAATCATAACTAGAAGCATAAACTTCTTATATTCAAACAAGTTTCCCTTCTCTTCAAACAACATAGTTTTTCTTTTTTGAAAACAACATGACTTTGTGTGCGAAGCTTCATATTGTTATTTGAATGTTAGTTCATATCACTTTATGTTATTAAGTGGTAAAGATAAAACCTACTAATGTATATGTTGAGAGATTACAATATTGCTTAATAAACATACTTTTCTTTTGATTGACTCTCATCTTATGTTTGGAATGTTTTTTCATATCATATCTCATAATCACATTCTCATTTTCAATTTGCATGACAAGAGAAATTTATGTAATCGTAATGTGGAAAAGTTGTTCCCACTAACAAATGTATTACACTAACCACACTATGAGATGTAATTCATATCTTGATCGTATTTAATCAACTATATAGATCTAAATGCATGAAATAGTACTTCAAAGTAGTACAATAATATAGGAGAATTGGTGTTAGAAAGGAGAATACTTGGTTTTGGATAAGAAAAACCAGGCTTTGCGCACGATGCACAAGTTGTCCCTTCCTGTCATAAATGCGAAATAAGTGGAAAAGGCACCTGGTTTGATGATTGCCTATAAGGTGCCTTAGTTTGCAAAAACTTGTCTTAGATTGTCTTCATTCAATCAATCTCCTTGGAGGAAACCCTAATTTAGCGTCTACACCTAGAAACACATTGAAGAAGAAGACAAATATGAAGTGTTATTGGCTTGGGTCATCATGAGGAGGGATTTCTTTGCATATAAAGCTTGGAATCAATGTTCATGTAATTCTATGCATGCAAGTGACCCATCCCTTATCTACCAATGAATGAGGGAAGCCTTGACCTTTTGTATGTGCCCCTGAAGCTTATGCTTCTAGAACTTTCTTAATGTAAGAGTGCTTCAACAAATAAATCAGACTTTTGCTTTGCTCTCATTACTTCTATGCATTTACTTATAATCCTTATGATGACAAAGAGGCTCAAAACTTGATAAAACAAGGCCAAGGGGATCATTTTTGAAAAAATGTGACCATTTGAGCACTCCTCATAAGTGTTCCATTTATTATGAAAATGGAAAAAGATGGTAGAATAGCAAGGGACATAAGAGTGAAAAAACCAAGAGAAAGGGGAAAAACAAGGGCCAAGGGAGATATGAAACAATAGGAACCCAAAAAATGAGTGTGATTAGATTAGAAAAGTGACAATACAAAGGAAAATGCACCAATAAGAGCCTGACTTGAACCAATTATCAATAAACATGAAACACACTAGTACCATAGCAAATATCTATTCATGTACCACATTTAAGTGTCTACATAATGCCCTACTTTGTTGTGTGTTTGTGTACATCTGTATCAAAGCAAAAACAAATGAATTCTTGAGAGATTTTCATTGCATTTTTTGGATTTTACTTCTAAGTCTAAAATATGTATGCCCCTACAATCATATGAAAGAAAGTGCAATTGAAAATCACAACCATGTATATATAAATCCATAATCAAAGACCCTATTTAAATTAGAAAAAATACAAAGAGGGGATGAATACACTTGGTTACATTGCAATTGGAAGAAATTGCCAAATCTAACTCTAGCTGAGTGTGTCTCATTATGAGACCAAACTATTTTAATCTATGTATGCATATCACACTTCATCTCAAAAGGAAGTTGTGACTATGCTGTCTTGGAATGTCAAACTATAGACTAGAGATAGAACAACCCAAGTAGCTACCCCCTTTTGAGGTGATGAATGAACTTACATATCACATATTTGAAAAGAAAAGGATTACATGCACCATGCACATGATAGGAAAAATAAAGCTCCAATGTAAACATATCATCATGCTAAGTATGTATATAATCATGAAAAATTGTCCTTATATGACCCTGAGTATAAACAATGCAAGTTCATATCAAAGTCATGCCCCTAGAGGGTGAAAATAAATCACATAAGCACAATATGTAATAAAATTCCCAAGTATGGGTTCAATCTAAGCTCAAAAAATAGAAATGTTGCCCCCAGATTGGAAGAGATGGGCTCATTATAAAATAAAAAAAAAACAAATGATGCCGCCAAGATGGGAAAGATGGGCTCAATATAAGTTCAAAAAATATGAATGACGCCCCAAGATCAACAATATGGGCTCAATATAAGCTCATAAAATAGGAAAAATGCCCCAAGATGTGCAATATGAGCTAAAAAAATAGGAATGATGCACCAAGATGAGAAGTATTGGTTCAATGCTAGTTCAGCAAATAGGAATGATGCCACCAATCTGGGAAATATCGGTTTAATACAAGCTCGAAAAATAGAAATGATGTCGTAAGATGGGAAAGACGAGATCAATGTAAGCTCAAAAAATAGAAACGATGCTCCAAGATAGAAAATATGTAATTAATGCGGCTCAATGATAAATCAATGCCCCCAAATGTAGAGAAAAAATAAATGACCAAGCTTGAAAGAATAAAATGTCCCAAAAGGCAAAGCAACAAAAAACTAGAGTAAGCACAAATGAACAAGGGGGGTCCTTACTCCCAATATATGCATGCTGTGAATTGTGGAAAATGGAAGCAACAACACTAAAAGAGAGTGCATGACATGTATCATTACACCACATAATACAAAATAAGAGACAATAGATCACTGAGTCATGTTGAAAATAATGAATGTACGGAAAAAAGGAAAATGAAGCTTTGGGAACAAAGTCCAATCACTTATTGTAATAGTACCCAAAATCAAAATAATTTGCAGGAAGACTACTAGAAAATATTGACTACACTGATTCAAAATTTTTGTAAGCCTCATGATATCAATGGAGTGAATATTTTAGGTATTTTAAACAAGAATATATTGATTGATTAATCCTAACAATTTTCCTATACAATGCTTGATCAATTCAAATCATTGGATCATGCCTATGAATGTGGAGAAATAATTCGACTATAGAAAATAAATGGTTTTAGCAATATTTTGGAGGAAACCATGAGTGAGTTCTTTTACTTAACATATTAAAATAAGAACAATGAATGCTGGAGGAAAAAATAAATTAGAACTTTACACTTATGTACAACTTGCATTATATCTATGTGCGCAAAGGGATATTGTGCTCCCACATAATTTTTTTGTCATCAATTGGAAGTTCTCTGTAATAATCGAGGATGGGGTAAAAACAAGCTCAATTAGGAAAAAAACTTGAAACAATGAGAAAATAAAAAACAATAACTAAAAAATAGTAACAATTGTTGAAGCTCAAATAAATCATGAAGGCTAAAAAAAGGTTGTGGCTTGGAAACATTGAAAAGGGAAGTAATGGATATCAAAAATTAAGTCCATGTGCAAATTTAAAGAATGTACTAATGGATAAGCACATAGGACGAATTAAGAAATATAAAACGAGTAAGTTGGAGAAGGAATCATGAAAACAATCATTAATCAACGCGGAAAATGAAACACACGATGTTACATATAGGAAATCATTCACATGGAACTAAATATAGTAAGAACAATTAGAAAACAACCATGAGCTATGTAGAATAAGAATTTACATGCAATCAATAGATAAATAATGAGAAATGCATGCACAAGGCTAGCTAAAACTAACCTATAAATCCATCAAGCCTTGGAGAATCACTTGAAAGAATAAGTGTAACCCAAGAGCCTCCTCAATTTGGACTCACTCCGAAAATGCTAGAAGTTGCTCCAAATAATAAGCAATAATAGAAACACAATATTGCCAATAAATCAATCGAATGAATTTTATATAAACAAGCTTTTAATTTACAAATAGAAGTGGTCTTTATATAGTAAAAACAAGAGTTGTAGTCTAATTTTACTTTCAACTATATGATAGACATGTGCGCAACAACCTCCACATAATTAGACACACATGAGACAAGTGGTCGAGTTACGAGTGCTACTTATCCTAATCTAATCCTAGGAGGTGTGCAAAGTAGACTAAGTCAATAATGCTTAAATAAAATTAAAAATAAAAGATGCATATATATATATAAATATTTCACCAACACCATCCCTTAAGTTAATAAGGAAGACAAAAGTGAAAAAGAAATGGTTCCCGACAACGAGGGCTGATAAATGATTTAACAAAAATAAAAAATAAGTGTTAACCCGTAATTACAACGTCACATATGATAAATAAATGTTAAAATACAGATTTGACACAAGAAATAAGCTAATAAATATAAAACCCCAAGTGCAAGAGAGAGGGATGGAATTAGTTGATTTGCGATCGATCTAAAATTGATGCAGATTGGGAAAAATGTTGAACAAGAAGTGATTTGTGTTGTTATTGCTCCTTATAATTTGTATAGGTCACAAAACAGGTTAGACATGGGCGCCCGCGACAAGGCAGGGGTGCCTGGGCGCTGATGACCTCTATTGGGTGCTGATGACCTCTACTAGGCGTTGACGACCTCTATTGGGCACCTGGGTGTTAACTGCGAAAATGGTCAGAGTCCTGATTTTGTGGAGTATTGCACAAGTATCGCAAGTGATTCTCTTTTGATCTACCTATATGTCGCACCTATGATCACCGAGGTACCTGTAACCTACAAAACAAAGATTCACCTACAAAACCCACAATACCACATCAGATCTAAAAAGGAAAGATGCACTATGGGGAGATAGACTGACCCCAACGGTCGCCCAGCAGAGTGATCTTACAACTGAGCGTTGCACTACATCTCAGACTCCATGTAGTTCTTGTGAGTGTGTGAAAGATTCATGCCCTAGAATGCCCTTGTGCAAGCGTACTTGATAACGGGATAACAAAATATAACAAGATATAACAATGTAGATAGATGTGTGTATGCCAAAATGAACTTCCCCTCCCTATGTTGTGTATCCAGAAAATGCAGTCCCTTATCCCCTTGAATGAATTCTAGATGGATTCCTTTAGTGCTCTTAGATGCCTTTTGAATGCAAGCTTAGGTGATAGTAATGATGCTTAGAGCTTGGTCCCTTATTTTGGCCACATAATTATGTATTTATTTTTGTTTGAATTTTGCAATTAACAGTTGAAAGACCGACCCATAAGAAAATAATATGCCCAAAAGATAAAAGAGGCCCAAAAAGAGCGAGTAAAGTGGAAAGAGGTCAAGGGCACCCAAAGCAGACGAGGGCACCTGGGTGTTGGTGTCCTGGCTGGGTGCTGCTGTCTGAAGTCATGAAATATAAAGTAATAAAGTTCTGACTGGGATGTAGGGTGTGTAAGACCAAATAGAAAATAAGAAACATAAGCAAAAGGCTGAAGATATCTGTCACTTACAAGTTTTCTCCCTTAGGGATCATGTAAATGCAATTATATTTTTTATGGACCTAGAAGTGTACTCAAGTGCATATTTTTGTGTCTATATTTGTCCCCACTTTATGTTGTTGAATGAATACTTGATAACATAAAGTAGTTTGAAGTTGCATACCTTTGATCCTTATAGAGTGTGACGACGATAGCGTGCTGAAGAGACAAGTGAAAGTGTGGAAACTAGGGAGAGAAAGTGACCCTAGGGGTGAAGTGTATTGTGTTGTTGAAGGTTTCTTCTTGTTGCGTATTAAGGATGCACCTACAAAAGAAGAGCAAGAAGTAGTCAAAGACATGTATATGAAAAATTTGCATAAGTATGTAAAGCATGTGAAAGTAGTAAATGGAAAGTGTGCACTTGATTTGCGATGAATAAAAAGGATAGAAAATCTCCTGTACTGAGTTTTTTGGACTATAGAAGAGCAATTTTTTTGGGATATCTCATGCCAAAGAGAAATTGTTGGGGAGAGAGTCTAGTGTTACTCACCTTCCACAACTTTACCCTAATTATACACCACTGTAGGTGGCGTGATCCTATTTTGTTCCTATTATCCTTGATTTGTTCCGTATGTAATGTTTGTTTCGGTTAAAAATGGAGATAGAATATATTATGCTTACTGGAGGGTTGTTCTTGTAATGTGAAACTACTCTATGAACTATGCTGATATGAGAAGATTGTTGTGTGTGCCCCCAGGACATTAGCACCTAGGGGAGGACATAGGTGCCTGGGCACTCTTGTTTGAGCTTGGTCGCTGGTGTATGTGCTGT
This sequence comes from Taxus chinensis, assembly GCA_019776745.2. Taxonomy (NCBI): domain Eukaryota; kingdom Viridiplantae; phylum Streptophyta; class Pinopsida; order Cupressales; family Taxaceae; genus Taxus; species Taxus chinensis. The sequence continues at coordinate 338,042,153 of CM034146.1, forward strand.
ATTGAGGACCCAAGTCAGATTCTCGGTCATTATGTGATTGTATGATTTCTCTATTCATGTACTTTGCAGGCATGTACTGTAGTTCTGAACTGTTGTATGGGGTGACTGATTCACCCATTGTATGCCCCTCTTTTTTGGGGTGCATGTGGTGTCAATAAGAGAATGAGACCCAAAGAGAGGACCTGCTGTTAAACTATATTGTATGCCTACAGGGGGGAGGGAATGTGCATGGTATAAACCAAGGCGCATGAAAACAAAGTGGTTAAATATATGTGTTAGTAGTAAAACCTAACAAACATGTCATAGAAAAATAATGTAACAAGAAAATGTCAATATAATTTGGACCGTGAAGAGTGGGTTTCAAACACGGGACATCACTCACAATATCATAATACAATCAATGCCGAAGCAGCCAAAAGCATACAAGTAATGATCAAACAAGACATAAGGCATAACCCGTAAATAATAACATACAAGTGGAAAATAATGGTAAGCAAGATGTAACAGAAAACCCTTGTGGAAAATAGTTATTGTAAAGAAAATGTTACACATGAAGCACCTGTTAGCATGTTAGAAAGATAATAAGTATGTCAAAGCATGTATGTATCGACAGAAAATAGTTTGCTAGTAAGAGTAGGAAGTAGTAAATAAAAAAAACACCTGTAGTATGTGAGAATGTAGATGCCCCCAGGAGCCTCGGTGGGACTAGTAAGAGGTACAATTCCAAGCATCATTGATGCATGTAAATATCTATAAAAAGTATGCATTCACAACTAGAGAACACATTAATGTGCATGTGTATAAAGAAAATATATTGACATACTAAGTATTCGTTTAGCAATGGAAATAAGGTGTACATGTAAGTATAAACAAGCAAGAATAAGTACAACCAAGATATGGAATATGCCATGAGTGAGTGATATCGAATGGTATATAATGTGAATGTGATAGGAGCAGTGCCCCCCCTAACAAATGTGTATGAATATATGTGAGATGAGGTTCAATTATAAAAGACCCCACAACAATCAATAATGAACCATAGAAAAATAATACATCATCGGGAAATAGTTTGATAATGCGTGCTAGAAAGATATGAGCAATGAAACATAGAGCGAAAAGTGTATAAGAGACGAGGTTCACTTCAAATTTATAACCTTAACAGTCGAGTATGAACCATGGAACTAGAGTGCGTCATAGGGTACTGAAGATAGAAGTTGTGTGTTAATGTGTGTAAAAGGGACTAGAAGAAAAACACGAAGCATAATATGTATGTGTAGAGAGTAGAAAGAAATAATGTTGATGAAAGGGGGGGAGGGGGAAGAAAGAATGATGCCCCTCCAAGTGTGTGATGAATAGAATAATCAAGTAAAATCATCTAGGAGATCATCATTGTCAGGGTCGAAGCCTAATGGAGCTGGATTATAGACTTGATAAACAATAGTGTGAGGTTGATCATGTAGAGAGCTTGCATGGCATAAATTGTACATGCCCATGCATGTATGAGTGGTAGAATCATAGGTTCGAATGACTTGAGAAGATTTGTTAATTAGATTGTCAGGAATGCACATTAGCTTGAGGAGAGAGAGATAGAGCATACATTTATAGTAGAGCCATTGTCAATAAGTACACACTTAATGCAGATGATACCAATAGTAACAGTGATAAGAAATGGTGCAAATGTATCATCAGTAGTGGAAGGAGGCCTATCCTCATCACTAAAAAATATAGTATGTGGTAGATTTTTAAGAGATTGAATTAGGTGAGAAAATGCAACAGGTGAGTTATTGCTTTCGATGTGAATAGAGAAAAGGGTGGACTCTAATGTTCGACAACAATCGCGTGCACTACGTAATAATAATACAGATAAATTTTAGTTGGAGTATTCTTAAGTTGCTATATGATGGAAAAACCCTAAGAGGAAGTAGGAGGAATTGTGGAAGTGATGGGTGGTAGGAAAGAAGCGAGTAGAGCCGTAGGAGGATGAGTGCGACGGGTGGTGACTACATTGATGCTTGGATCATCTATTGGAGTTAAAAAGCAAGGACGATGCTGAGTACGAACTTGCATGAAATTATAAGCATTAGTAACAATACCAGAAACCTTGGTTGGAGTAAAAGAAACATAAGAAGAATGATCCATGAAGGTGAAAGAAGAAGATAGATTTTGATACATTTTCAGAAGGTAGATTTTGAACGATGGATTCACCAAATGATTTTAAAAATAAAAAATAAGTGTTAACCCCTAATTGCAGCGTCACGTATGATAAATAAATGTTAAAATAAAGATTTGACACAAGCAATAAGCTAATAAATATAAAACCCTAAATGCAAGAGAGAGAGATGGATGGAATTAGATGATTTACACTTATCCATAACTGATGCAGATTGGGCAAACTACTGAATAGGAAGTGATTTGTGTCATTATTTCTCTGAATAATTTATGTAGGTCACGAAACAAGCTGGAAATGGGTGCCCACGGCAGGACAGGGGCACCTGGGTGCTGATGACATCTACTGGGCGACTGTGACTGTGAAAATGGCCAGGTCCTGATTTCTGGAGTGTCTCACAAGTGTCACAAGTATTCGTTGTTGATTGAATTTGTGTTGCAATATGATCGCCGATGTACCTATAACCTGTAAGAAAAAGATTCACCTGTAAAACCCCCAAAACCACATCAAATCCAAAAAAATAAAGATGCAATATGGGGATTCAGATTGACCTTGACGATCACCCGATAGAGTGAACTTACAACTGATCATTGCACTACATCTTAGACTCCATGTAGTTCTTGTGAGTGTGAGAAATAATCGTGCCATTGGATGCCCTTGTGCAAGCATATTTGATAATGAGATAGTTAGATATATCAATGTAGATAAAATGTGTGGATGGAAAAATGAATATCCCCTTCCTATGTTGTGTATATAGTCCCTTATCCCTTGATTGAATGCTAAATGGATGCTTTGAAGTGCTTTAGGAGACTTTTGAGTGTAAGCTTAGGTAATAGTAATGATGCTTAGATCTAGGTCCCTTATTTCGATCACATAGCTATGTATTTATATTATTCCCTTGTTTGAATTTCCTAATTGACAACTGGAAGGCTAAACCATAAGAAAATAATATTCCCAAAACATAAAAGATGCCCAAAAAGAGCAAGTAAAGTGAAAAGAGGTTGAGGGATCCTAGATGGGACGACAACGCTTTGGCAGTGGCGTCTTGGCTAGGTGCTGGTGTCTGGAGCCATAAAATATAAAATGTAAAGTATCGACTAGGATGTGGGGTATGAAAGACCAAATAAAAAGCAAGAAACTAACATAAAAGGACAAAAGAAATCATTAATTACTAGTTTTCTTGCTTCAGAATCATATGAATTCTAATATGTGTTTATGGACCTAGAAATGTACCCAAGTGCATAATTTCATTTCTACAATAAGATATCCATGTACAACAAGTACAACCTGGAAAATATGAGATACAAAACAAAGGTCTCTCGAAAAATAGACTAAGTACTATGAAGATTGCTTTGGATGGGATGGAAGCCATCACTAAAAAACACTGGTATACAAGTGTAAGTGAAAAGAATGGTGGAGAACTCAAATCTATATGAGTGGTTTGAATACACTAATCAATCATTGAAGAATACAAGATGACATTGTATGTTCCAGGATAGCTTCAAAGAGATTGTCAATTTTTCGAATGAGGTGATGGAAGTATAGAAGAGCACACCAAGAATGCCATCAACTACTTAAAGTAGATGATGTGGGTAAGCAAGGGACATAACACTTGAAGAAGCAATATGACTACACACATCCCTCATAATGTTGAATGGGTGGAGTGGAAAAAATAATAACTTTCTATGAGAGGTTTGAATCCACTACTTGAACATCGAATAATGACATAATCTAGGTATGCATAAAATGATCACTAAAAGGAGATAATATGATTGTGAAGGTGTCAAACGATACGAAAATGTCCTATCACAAATATGATGGTACTAATAGTGATGGGAATACATAAAAACTAAGAAAATGGTGTGCAAATTAAGGCACGCACATATGTAGGTAGACTAGGCTATGAAAATGAACCCTCCATGACACTTTATAACTTAGTGCAAGTATACATCCCACAAGTACCAATAAGACAAGTAAGATATTGTATACACCAAAATATCTCACAATAAGGAACTATCTAATTGTCAAAGAAAGGCCAAATAACAAAATGAGAGTTACTCCAAACTAAGGGAACGATGGAAAATAGAGTTTCTCCAAAACAAAGGGAGCATTGATAGGTAAAATGAGCAGTGTACAACTGATGTAGCTGAACAGTAGAGGATCCATGCATATAGAGCCCATGCAAAATAATGTTGACAATGACACCATGAATGATTTGAAATCCATCAAAGATGAATACATATGGTAGATAAAAATGTTTGCATGTGATCTAGTTCCATGTGCACAAATGATACATGCAAGGAATGATCTGTAGAAGTGTCATACCTCTCATATCTAATTGGAGTAGTCTCATGTATCTCATGCCTAAGAAGGTGTGAATAAGGACTCATGTGTCCTCAAAGAGTGGAATGAACAAAAATGTGAGAGTGTACATGAACTAGACTTGATGAAGAATCATTTGATTTATAGGAAATGCTATGGTGAGTAATCCAATTAATATGTTAGAGAGGGAAAGTGATGCCCTGCAAATGTTTACATGTGCCTTTACCAAAATGAACTATGAAATGTAGAGTGCGGGATCCAAAACTAGTTGTGTGCTTCTCAAACGAGAAAAATAGAATGGTGGATTAATCTAAAGTGTGGGATGAAACAAGTGCAATAATGGGTGCATTATATTCAATGAGAAACTCATGATTAAGAAAATCAAAGGATGATCATGTGCTACTAAGATTTGAACAAGTGATTAAAGGTAGACTATGCTCAATGATAGGTATGTCCATGGTGTCAATATGACATTACAAGCATGTAACTGTGTCTTACAAAGACACGTTTTTCTTGAAATTAGTGAGAGTGAGTTGTGTTTTTTGTCTTCCTATTCTCTTCAACAAATCTAACCATGTCTTCTTGAAGTGAACATACTTCTAAAAAAACATGGTGTTTTCATAAAGAAGGTTATTACCTACATGAGAGTGAAAGTTATGAATGGTTTCCATTTATAATAGTAATGTAAAAAAATTCTTGGAAGAACCTTAAAAAATGAACACACTCAATAAACACCTCCAAAATTGTTTATAATAATGCAATTCTTACAAATTTTCCTCAATAGAATGGCTGGCATGCAAGCCAAAAATCAAATAATCCCAATCTTGAAAATTGTTTAATGCATGCAAATGAACCCCTAGCTGAAAATATGTGACACTTTATAAGTAGTGTGATTTACAAATCCAATGCAATTAATAAATTACAAAATTATGCTGAAAGTAGAATCCTAGTATAGTATGAACCAAAATTGAACCCGCCATTTTCAAGTACATGAAAAAACATGCACTTAAAAAAATGATATCTTGATTTGACACATGGATAAAAAGATATGACTAGTTAAAAGTATAGAAACTAGAACATGACATCAAAAATATGCAAAAACTACATTTTCTCAAACATTGGGCCACTAAAAGCTAAAAAACGCTACTCCAATATGTAGAGCATGAAAAAATGCACAAACTAAAAAATTCTTTGTAGGCCTTTCGGAGGAGAAAATACAATATCTTAAAAAAAATAGTTAAAAGATGACGCTCAATGGTGAATGCTATGTGAAACAAATTGCACATGGTGCTAAAAGAGATATTTATAGGTCATTTGAGGGCTGAAATAAGCAACGGGGGATAACTAGGGTGCAATATGTTAGGTAAAGCCTATAGTAGTAGGATAAATTAGCATTGTAACTTATTTTTAGTGTGTTACCAAAGGTAATTACTCCTTACTATGGTATAATAAGTTACTTTGGTAGTTAGCTGGTTAGTTGGGTAAATAGTGGTTATTACATTGTTATATTGTTAAAAGCATTTATTTGTCATTTTGTTTATTCGTGAGGATTATTGTTGTGCATGTACAACAAATTATTTATTTACTTATATTAAGTTGTTTAATTTACATAAACAATATAGCTTCATAGCTTTGTAATATGGATTTATTACATTAATAATATTATCAGGCATCCTCCTTGTTTTCTTAGTAACATTTGGTATCAAAGCAGGTTAGGAGCCTGTACAATCAAGCAAAAGGTGTAGGAGGAGAGTAGAAGAGAGTGAGAGTTCTTGGAGAATAAATCTATAAATTTGGAGAGCTCGTGCAACTTTTTGCAGCTTCCCAACCCAACCCCTACATCCCCATAATTTGCATTCAAATTTCCAGAAAAAAATTGTAATATTTTTTACACTGGTTAAGGAGTCACTCAGGCATTGCCTCCTGTACCAGGATTTTTTTTTGCAATTTGGAAAAATTAAAAAAATACAGAGGATTTTTACCTCCTGCAGCCCCAGTGGGCCCCATAAGCATGTTGGAAAAATTCCACTGCAAGAGTTGGGATGGACTCCCCATACTGAGATGAATGAGTTGCATTGAGAAAGGGGAAAGTTGCAGTCTAACTGAGCTAGATATTGAGCTCATCATCGAGTTGGTTGACCCTACCGAGATGAGGGGTGAAAGTGATCTTTGCAGATGATTCATTTTCTAAACCGATAGGGGTTTGTGTTGTAAACCGAGTTGAGTTGCATTTTGCATGAGTTAGGATATTGAACTGAGCTGGGTGAGTTAGCATCTAACTTAGAGTGGGTGTGCAGATCGGCGAGCTGTGTAAAAATCACCGAATGAGTTATGATTCGGGTTACGCTGAGTTGAGTCCACACAATTGAGCAAAAAGTGATCCCATTCTCCATGGCGAGTCCAACGTCAAGCCTAAAATACTGACAAGCTTAACCTTCTCCATCAAGCCAACTATGCAGATCTCTAGCTGAGCTAATGATCAAGCCACTGTGAATCAATTCAAGGCCGAGCTAAGGGAGACCCTTAATGGTTTTACAAAGAAGTGAATATATCTTGATCTGGGAGGATTGTGTCAATTTTCCTTGGAGCCGAGATCTAACCTTCTCCCTTGTCTTTGATAACTTGATCTTGCATCCTGTGCGACTAACAACACAATGGTAAACAAATATAAAACTTTGCAAAGAAAAACATTACAAAAAATGAATGCATAGGTAAATTTCAAGGAAACCCTAACCAATTCCAAGGTGCCAGCTCAATTGCTAGCTCACCTGCCAAATCGCCCACTGATCTGACGTAACTCACCTACGGGGGTAAGTATTGTTTTAAAATTTAGTGGTTAATTTGATCAAACAACCACAATTAGTAGTAGAGACCCTACTAAATTACCTAGTGAAGACTAAAAATCCTACTAAATTTAGCAATAAAAACACTAATTTGGAGCAATTGTTTTCTCCCATGGACCCTAAAAACTTATTCTAGGCCAATTTGTAAAGGAGGGGTACCCAAAAGGGATTTTTTCAGCTAGTTTTTTTTTTTTGCATTTCGAGCCATTTTGAGCTTCAGAGGCCCCCAAAAACATTTTTTACCTACCATTCCATTTTTTCCACACAAGAGTCTGTAATCAAATTTGTGCATTGTATTATTGAATTGTATTATGTTAATGTGCCCTCTAGTTGGAAACATTCTAACAACCCACTATGGCCGCAAGTGCTCCAAATTTTTTTTTACTTGACTCACAACTACTCCGTGGTGAAAACTATACCATGTGGAAGACCAAACTTCAAAATCAACTCGAGTTTGAAGAAATTTTGCTGGTTGTAGATGGTTTTGCAACTAGATCAAAAAATTATACAACACAACAATGTCAGTTTGATAGGGCCAATTAGAAGGCCAAATTGATTATCTTGTTCGCAGTATCTAATGATGTGCAACCCCACATTCAAGATGTCAAAACATCCAAAGAAGTGTGGGACAAGCTGAGCACAGTGTATAAGGCCAAGAACAAGAACACGATACTGAATTTGTAGAGTCAGTTACACACATTGAAATCCAAACCGAATGAGAAAGTTGAGGCTTTCTTGTATAGAGTTACAACATTAAGGGATTCACTATTAACCATGGGAGAGGAGATATCAGATACTAATTTTATTCCCATTGTTTTGAGATCACTTCCTCATACAAATTTTTTGTGACGACTATCAAATTGTGAGATCAGACCATTAGTTTTAAGAGGTTGGTGAACTTGTTTCAACAAGAAGAGTCACTATACAACAAAGACAAAGAAGAAGAGCAGGTACTATCTTCTCATAAGAAAAGGAAGAACAAATCTCATTCTTCCAATAAGTCCCCAAAACAACATCAAAAAGGGGACAATCAAAAGAAAAAGTGTCCTGTTTGTAAAAGAGGACATGAGTTGAAATATTTCTAGTAAAAAACTTACAAGAAAGGGTCATCGAGTAATTCTAGACATAGCAATCAGAAATCACAACAGGGAAAATCTAGCTACAAGTAAGGGAAAAATAAAGGGAATTGGAGGAAGAAACCCCATCGGAAAGGAAATGTAGCTAAACAAGAAAACCATTTGGATGATGATGAATTATTGTACACTTCCCATTCTAGTGAAGTAACCACATCATCTAGTGCAATCTAGTACGTTGAATTGGGTTCCACTTGACACATGACTAGACATAGAGACTGGTTCTCCACAATACAAGACACACCCTACAAAAATTATGTTTCATTGGGTGATGAATCTTCCTACACTATCCAAGGTGTTGGGAACATTTATCTACCTCTTGGTTGTTAGTGTGAGGTATTCTTTTAGCCTTTTAATTATTTAGGGTACATTTTCCACCTCACATGGTGAGCCATCTCACTTAGTGTTTACCAAGTTTCTTATTCTTAATGAAGTTAATGCACTAGCTACTAAAGAAACTATCAAACTAAAAATTGCTAGAGGGTTTATGTTACCTCAGATACGATGATAATATAGGCACAAGATGGATGATGGATTCCTTGTTGCTACTGAAAATTAGAAACCTCTAAATAATACCCATGAAAAGGATATTGATTAGATGGATTGGGTGGGGGTTTCCCGATAAAGTGGACCCAAGAAGAATTTAACTGATCCTCGGTGGATGTCAACCCCTGTTGTTAAACAAAATTGATATAAAGTAAAAAAAATTGAAATATATATAGAGACTGAAAGATTTACAAAATCTGAAAGTAATTATGATTGATTTAAATCTGGTCTAATTAAAATGCAATATAAATTAAATGTACCTGGTCTGGGTCGATGGTGACCCAGACTATGCAGAGGTAGGTCGACGATGACCTGGGAGACTGGATCAGGAATGTGGGGGAAATATGTAGACTGTGCATGATGTGAGTGCAATATGGAATTTGTAGAAGTTTGGAGATGCTGGAGTCAACCTATAGAGGGAACCTGAAGGAATAGAAACCAGAAAAATGACAGAAAACAAGGATTAAGAAGAATTATTGGGATTTAGGACCCTGATCGATGATGACTGGGGTGTAGATAGGATAATTTTAATGTAACAAAGGAACTGAATGAGGGTTAGAGAAAATAGGAAAGGGCACAAAGCTCATGTAGAGATGGGAGAAGGTTATGGAAAAGAAAGAAAAGGTTGCAGAAGGCTGAGTTGACGAGGACCTATCAGGGTCGACGAGGACTATGAAAGAGTTGGATAAAGCCAAGGAAAGGAAACCCGAGAAGAGCAACCTATAAGTATGGATTTGTAAAGGGAGCTTGATGATGAAGCTGTGAATATTTGCTGTAGATGATCTACTCCTGCAAAAGGTTAGACACAAGAAATACAAATATAAAATGATAAAAGATGATTAAGGAAATACAAAATGATAACAATCTCATAAAGGACCGATCATGATTGATGAGAACACATTCCAAGGAGGTCTGAGGATGTCTGTAATTGCTTCTGGAATGTTCAGGAATTGAGGGATATTGTTCACAGGTCACAAGAAATCTTGGTAACTCATATGCATTCAATGATGAATAGAAAGAAAGCATTTAGCTTTATAGGGTCGATGATGACTAGGATGGGTCGCTGCCAATTGTGGGAAAGTTTCCCCAATGGGAGGATTTTTCTGGCTTTAACGTGATTTTGTGTTTTTTAGGAGTTGGCTGAATGCTTTAAAGCATTATGCGGGAAGAGGTTGTTTAGGGATGAGGTGTAGGTGATTTGGCAGTAGAGATAGGTTAGAAAAAGCGTAGGGAAAAACATGGATGTAGATTTAGAATGAAAACATTCCAAAATGGAAAGATGGTTAGGGCATGGATGGGGATTAATTAATTTATTGATGTTAATTAAATAGGATTTAAAGGTGATGGGAATTTAATTAAATAAGGGGGATGGATTAAATAAATATCCACACTCGGGTGATTAAAGGTATAAATACTGAATTTAGGTGTCTACATTTTGCCCCTTTTTGTTGAGTGGTTTGAGCTAGCAAGCCATGAGACAAAAATGATGAGAGTTGGATGAGGATTGAAAAAAAGGATTGATGATAAGCTCCCCCTCAAATGGGGGATCGATGATGTCAAGGGAAATCGATGACACGTTTGAAAAAGGTAGATGATGAAGGGCGGGTGGGTGAAGAAAAGATGGGTAAAAGGATTACCAAGGCAAGATGCCCCAGGAAAAAAGGATCACAATATGAATAAAAACAATGGTGGTGACTCCAATATCACATCAGTAGAGGAAAATTGTGGTCTCAATGGAGATGGGCTACAATGTTCTACAGATTAGTGAGTGGGTGAAGATCATTGCAATATGGATGCAAGCTGGGATGACCAACGGGTCATAGGAAAGTCATCAAAGTATGCACAACTATATGCAAAAAGGTATGCAAAATCCTTTGTACACGAGGAATCAAGTGAAAAGTTATGCATCCATAAGAGACGAGGATGAATGATATGGTGCCCAATGGGACACCAAGAATGGTCGGGAAGGTGAAACGAAAAAGTGAGTGATGAAATAATATGCCCCCAAGGGTAAAGTATGGTCACAAAGGAAAAAAAGGAAAGAAAAAAAATGCCCCAAGTGGGGAAAGGTATGGCAAAGGTGGAGACGGAATTTGCCCAAAAGAGGGAATGTATATGGTCAAAAGAGGATATGCGCGGGTTAGAGGACTTTTGTGAAAAAAATGCCCAAAAGGAAGAGTAAGTATGGCCGCATAAGTGGACTTAGGGGGGTGGATTGGAGTAAAATGCCCAAAGGGGAGAATAAATATGGCCACAAATGTGGACTTTGAAACAAGAAGGAGAGGATTTATATTATGGAAATGGAATGCCCTAAAGGGAGACTATGAAATATGGCCACAAATGTGGACTTTGGAAAAAAGTATGCCTAAAAAAGGGATAAGTCAAATATCATAATAGAAATGCCCAGAGGGAAAGATGAGAAATGGACTTAAAGAAATGAATAGTTAGGTGGAGTGTCCCAAAGGGAAAATACGTATGGCCCAATGGGTCTTAGGATGAGAAAGAGAGAGTAATTAAAGATGCAACATTAATGATATCGACCTATAGATATAAATGTCTCTACGTTGTATCAAGGACTGTGCAATGAAAATATGCCTCCGACTAAATTGGAAGTAAACAAGGATAGGATCGAGGTAATGCAAGGCACATGCAACCAAAACTAATGCTAGCAAATAACCAATGATAGTTAGTCATTTCAAATATCCTGAGGAAACAAAGGATGAAATGAAGTCATAAATCTGCTGTTGACATGATAAAGGGGTTTGAGATATGACTTGTACAAGGGAAGAGGGTTCTCCATAAATGGTGTTCCCTAAAACTATGCCCCAACTTTGGTAAAGGGAGAGAGAGCAAACTGATCAATGCGAGAAGTCTACTAGAAGAAAGCTGATCAATGCAGGAAGCTTTCTTAGGATGCTAATAAAATGGAAGGCTGATCAATGCGGGAAGCCTTCAAATGCCATAAGGAGTAGCCATCCTTCGAGGGTATGGTCTACTTTATATAATATATAGATGACAAGAATAATATATGATAGCTGTCCTTTGAGGAATTAGTCTATTTATTTGATTTTGATTTTGATTTTGATTTCATGTTTTCGATTTCTCTCTCCTTTTTTTTGCATGAAAAATTGTCCTTTGAGGGATTAGTCTATTTTTGATAACAACATCCATGAATTTTGACTTTTGCATGGGGAGATCTGGGACTAGCTAAGTAGACCACTTAGGAGGGGAATAAAGAGTGTATAAGAAACACCCTTGGACCCTTTGCATGGTTCCAATAGGTGAATAAGAGGGTGATGGATGTAATGATTATGGAGTTCTCACCAAAAGGGGAGAACCTATCCATAAGGAATATGTTATGGGAAGATCCGTGGTGCCCATATTTAAGGTCACATATAGGAAGTGACAGAAGACCACATAGTTCCAAATCATCACAATGAGAGATGGAAGGGGCTAAGATGGAGGAATGATCCAAGGATATGACTAAGGGAACATTGGTAAATGTTATAACAATAGAATGGTTGCAAGTGCAATGTGTTAAGTGGTTCCACTTCCGGTTTACCATCAAGGGAGGCCAAACGATAGGCTCCCAACCCATACTTATGCATAATAATGTATGGTCCAATCCAGTTAGGGGAAAAATTTCCGCGTTGGCTCCTTTCTAGAGTAGTGACATTCTAATTTTCTTTGAGGACAAGGTCACCGACATTAAAGTCATGTTCCTTAAGGTGCTTATTATAAGCACATTTAATGCACTCCTGATAAACATGATGGTGTTCAAGAGTGAGAAGGCGACGCTCATCTAACATCTTGAGATGTACTAGATGAGCTTGGTGATAGTGTTCATCAGAGATGAAGTCATGAATAGACATGTGAAAAGAGGGTATTTGAACCTCAAGATGAAGGAAGGATTCGAAACCGTAAACAATAGAAAAAGGTGTAGCCCCCATGGAAGTACAAATGCTAGTGCGATAGGCCCAAAGGGAAAAAGGAAGTTGGAGATGCCAATTATGACCTGCTTGATCAATGGTTTTGAAATAATGTTTCAAAGGGTTTTATTGGTACCTTCGGCTTAGCTGTTAGCTTGAGGATAATATGGGGAAGAGAAGCTGAGTTGGATGTTGAATGCGTTACAAATTTTCTCGAGATATTTATTTTAAAGGACTTTCCACTGTCCATAACAAGTTTGTGGGGAACACCGTAGGAACAGATAATGTGCTGATAAATAAAATTAATGATTGGGTCAGATTTATTCGAGGTGAGTGGGATTGCTTCCACCCATTTAGTGAAATATTCAGTTGTAGTGATGATAGAGTGATGTTGTTGTGAGGAACGAGGATTAATAAGACCAATAAGATCAAGGCCCCATTGTGAAAAGGGCCAAAGGTCTTGAGCCGGCTGTAGAGCTTGACTAGGAATATGAATAAGATTGGAATGCTGCTGACATTTTTCACATTTCTTAACATAATCACAATAGTCATGATTGAGGGAAGGCCAGTAATAGCCAAGATGAAGAATGCGCTTAGTGATGGCTAAGCCACTAAAGTGTCCACCACAAACACCATCATGGACTTCTTGGATGGATCGAGAGGCTTCATGGGATTTAAGACATCGGAGAAGAACATTTCATCAAATCCACGTCTATATAAAATGCCACCAAATATCACATAGTGGTGAGCACACTGAAGAAAGGACCTCTTAGCATTTTTGGACAGATCAGGAGGAATAATGGATTGGGATAGATAATCAAATATTTGAGAATACCAAAGGTCTGATGAATTAGATTCAATAAGATTAACTTGGGGTAATTCATGAAAGGTTGATCATGCACAATGATGAATGATGACATGAAGCTTGGACTCCTATGTTGTCCATGGAATGAGAGCTGCAAGAGATGCCTTTGTATCAACAAAATGATTGGTTGATTGGGGAACAACTTGGATGCTGTAGGAATCAAAGGCTTCAAGGAGGAGATGAACAATGTCATGATATTTTTGAAGGATATCATTTTTACATTGATACTCACTTGTGACTTGTTTGATTATAAGCTCAGAATATCTGTAGATGTCAAGAATTTGAACACCTAAAAAGACAGTGGTTTCAAGACCCAAGATGAGAGCCTCATATTCTGCCATGTTGTTTGTACACTCAAAATTGAGTTTGTAGGTGAGGGGAATATGAGTTTCCCAAGGAGGAATGAGAACGATGCTTGCACTACCCCCTTACTGACACTTTGAGCCATCAAAGAAGAAAGTGAATTTAAGAGTGCCATATTTGTGATGAAATTGATTAATGGATTCATCTGGAAATTTCTCATGAGGAAATGTGTACTAGGAAGAGGGGCTTCCGCTAACTGGTCAGCAATAGCCTGGCCCTTAATGGATTTTTGAGAAATGAACTCAAGGTCAAACTCAGTCATGAGCATGAGCCACCGAGTGATACAATCATTATGGTATGGTTTAGAATGCAATGTTTTAAGGAGGTGGAAACTAATAATGACATACGTCTTATGATTAAGAAGGTAATGTTGAAGTTTTGAAGTAGAAAAGAAGAGAGGGAAACATAACTTTTCAGCTTCAGTGTAATGGGTTTAATAGTCATGAAGGGTGTGACTGATTTAATAAACAACCTACTCACATTTTTGGTCATCATGATGTGGTAACATGACTGCTAAGGCATGATTGGTGGCAGAAATATAAAATTAAAATGGCTCCCCCTCGCGTTGAGGTGTGAGCACTAGTGGAGAAAATATATTATGTTTAAGATCGTCAAAATAATTTTGAAAATTGTGATCCCAATCGAATTCAATGTCCTTTCGAAGGAGGTGATGAAAGGGTTGACAATGATCTGAAAGTTGTAAGATGAAGTGACAGACAGATTGGAGGTGGCCTTGAAGGTTGTGAAGTTGTTTAATATTGGAAGGAGGAGGAATTTCAATGATTTCCTTAATTTTTGTGGGGTCAACTTCGATGCCCCTAATAGAAATGATAAATCCAAGGAGCTTTCCAGTTAAGACTCTAAATACACACTTGGTTGGATTAAGATGAAGGTAGAAGCGAATAAGGCACTCAAAAAGGACTTTGAGAATGGACAATATGGTCACGTCGATGCTTATATTTTCCTAAAATATCATCAACATAGTCTTCTATGGTTTTGTGGATAAGGTCATGAAAGATATAAGTCATGGCTCGCTGATAAGTAGCACCAGAATTTTTTAAACCAAAGGGCATAATGTGATAGAAAAAGGTCCCCCAAGGAGTGATGAAGGAGGTTTTGTGCTGATCTTCTAGTTTGATGAAAATTTAATTATAACCAGAGAAACCATCCATGAGAGAAAACATCTCATGACCTGTGGTAAGATCCACAAGTTGATCGATGTTAGGAAGAGGGAAGTCATCCTTAGGGAAAGTGAGATTAAGATCTTGAAAATTGGTACATATGCACAACTTTCCTGAAGCTTTAGCGACATGGAAAATATTAGAAACCCATTGGGGATAGTCAATGGGGATGATGAAATTAGTGGATAGAAGGTATTGTAACTCTTCTTTAACAAGGAGGGAAACATGAGGGTGCATGCGACGAAGCTTCTGCTTTACCAGTTTAGCATTGGGATAGGTGACGATATTATGGACAACGATAGATGGATCAAGACCTTACATGTCCAAATATGACCATGCAAATGCTTGGCTATGATGAGAGAGGAATGTGGTGAAATATTCTAGCTTGTGTGGATCAAGAGATTGGCCCACTTTGAGAATGTGAAGCTCATGAGGAGTCCCAATATTAACATTAACGGTGGATTCATTAAGAAGAGTAGGTGAGTCGGATGGTAAGGTACTCTGAAGGTAAGAATATTCTGCCCCCATGTGGGAAAGAATGGTGTCATCGTCGGTACACTAAAAGGTCAATGGTTGAAGAATATTCTTCTATCATTTTTAGATGACAAAGAGGAAGGGACCTAGTCTGATTGTCACACTGATAGGTGGTTGGTCCCAAAGTTATGGTGGAGACTAAAAAAATTTCGGAAGTAATAGAAATGGTGTCATCCATTTCCATGTCTTCAAGAGCTGATAGGGATAATATGTTCATGTCTTTGGGAGTCAGAAGAGATGAGGGAGGTAGAGAAAACATGTCCATGTCGTGAAGGGTTGGAAAATACGGGGAAGGTAGAGAAAACATGTCCATGTCTTCGAGGGTTGGAAAAGATGGGGAAGGTACAGAAGGTATGTACATGTCTTCAGGAGTCATAAAATATGTAGAATGCATGTCCATGAGCATCTGAGATGGTGGAATGGGGTCAGGGGACTGCTCCCAGTATCCTAATGTGAACTTTTTGTAAGGTTTATGACATTGATCAGGAATAAGGCCATAGGGGCCATGCTCATAACGACCTAGGTTGAAACCTTTCCATGCGCAATGATGGAAATATGTATAGGAAAAATATGGGTTGTAGAGAAAGCTAAAGACACCATTATAGAGCCTGGCATGTGGAATATCATCGATGTGGGAAGAGGGGGTATCAAAACCACCATAAATAATATTGGTGCAAAGATATGGTGTATCGAAAGGAACAACATTGTTGACATCTAGTTGGTACATTGGCACCTTATCAATCCTACTGATACGGTGAGGCATGGGAAGGGTGTTGAGTGTGAGAAGATGGTACTCCCCCATTGTAAGTTTGTCCATTATGTTATCTAGGGAGTCCCTGTTAGGGAGTTTGGATGAGGGAATGGTTGAGCTGGTGGATGGTGTAGATGAATCGTTCTTAGGAACGAGTACATAATTTGGTCTATAGGTCATGTTACATCCTTGTAAGGGAGGAGTGTCCCTAGGAAGCGCCAGATCTTTCCCTCATGCTCATATTTAAGGGAACGATGAAGTGTAGAGGGGATACAACACATGGTGTGGATCCATGGTCATCCAAGGAGAACATTGTATTGAAATTATCCCTCAATGATGTAGAATATTTCATGGATGATATTCTCACTGACACATATAGGGAGGATGGCTGTTCCCAAGGCAAGAGTGATGGCATCGTTAAAAGTGTGAAGAATCATGGGTTTCTGGGTGACAGATCCTTTTGGGATCTTAATTTGGTTGAAATTATGTGAAGGAATGATATTAATGCTTACCCCACTGTAAATCATGGACTGTCGAATGAATGTATCATTAATCCTAACTGTAATAAAGAGGGTAAGGTCGTGTTCTTTTGGTGGGATGTCCAGAATTTTAATTTCATCAAATGACATAGCATCAGAAGTAGTGAGTGCTCCTAGAAGAGATGCGAAGGGATGAGCTTCATCATCATATGTCAGAATGCACTTTAAGGCTTCAATCAGAGCCTTTTTATGATATGGTGAGCTCTGGTTGATCTCGTAGAGTGACATCTTGTCTAGGGCCTGAAGAAGCTATTTGACGATACTTTGTTCAATAGGTTTAGGAGTTGCTAAAATAGAAAACTTTGGTTTGGATGATGTGGCCAACTCCTTAAGTGGAGGAATGACGATGAAGGTCTTGGATTTTTATTCAGAGGTTGGTTTGGGCTCACGGGGGCTAGATCGAGTGGTTACTCGAAATGCATTAATGATCAAGGGAGGGCCATTGTTTGATGAGTCATCTCCCAAAGGTGAAATAACAGATGCCAGAATAGATGTGGAAGGAAGGGACTGACTTGCTCCAAGAATAAGTCTTCCCTTTTCAATGAGCTTATGAATAATGGCCCAGAGCGCTCTACAATGCTTAGTATCATGCCCAAGGGTACGATGAAAGGCACACATAAGGTTCTAATTTAACCATAAATGATTCTTTCCTTTTGGGTCAAAGGCCTTGATAGGCAGAAGTGTGATTACAGAGGTTTGCAATAAGTGTTGGAAGATTTTTGGATATGATCTAACTAAAGTGCTGGAAGATTCCTTGTGAGATATTTTAGATTTTTGGGGTAAAAATTTAGTTTATTGATATTTTGGTGATTTTAATTCAATTTTTTATGTTTATTGTTGTTTTAGTATTGAACTTTATTGGATTGGTGGGTTGAAATGTTCATGGTTCTGAAATAGATGATTTTGGATTGGATGACTTAACTCTAGGAGGGATTATAGATTTCGTATGTGAAGATGCAACATTGGGAGGAGTAATGACAACCTTAACTAGGGGTTCAGATGGCAATGCCATGGTTGGTTTAGGTATAGGAAACACCATTTGTCTGAGGAGATCTACAAAAGGTGGGGATTGAGGGGATTGTGTTGATGACATGGAAGGAACATTTGAGGTCATTACAAGGTAAAGTGCTTTTAAGAATTCCTCAAATGATGAAGTTGGGGTGAAGGAAGAAGGTGGTGCAGATGTAATCACAACAATTGATATGGGTAACAGAGTGGGAGAAATAACTAGTATAGGTTCTACAAATGATATGTTGGGCAAGGGTGGAATAGATATATGTGAGTGATTAACAAAAATAAAACCTAAAGGGTCCTAAATGGGGTATTTAGGGTATTAATGTTAAACTAAATAGGAGGACTAAAACACTGTAAATAAACTAAAACAACATGAAATGAATTTAAACAAACTATTCTAAGTGAATTCAAAACCCTAATATGGAAGAGGTAACAAGGAAATGACTTAGTTGATAACATGAAACTGTTGCAGGTTTTCACAGATCTAGAACTGGAACTCGGCAATGCAGACGAACACTCAGAGGCCCTTCAAAGGGAATATTTTGACTGTCTGAAGTGACACATGTGCTTGGGAGTATATTGGGGTGCCACAGGGTTCCCTGGTCTAAATTCTGGGTGCTCTGAATAATATAAATGCTCAAAACCCTAATTTGACATGGTTGTTAAGTTTATCTGAATATTCTGTGTTTATCGCGCTTGATTCGCCAGATGACACCCTGCACATGAAGAAGAAGAAGAAGGGGTTGGAATAACCTCAGTTGCCAAACTAATGGACTTATTGTTGAGCGTTGCACTACATTACGAACCCTGATGTAGTTCTGGTGAGTGTGTGTATGTTGTGCCATAGGTGCTCTCGTGCTAGTTGCACTTTGTGAAATAATGTTTTATGGTAGTTATAGAAGATGTAGATAGTATAATAGAATGAATATAATCCCCCCTCCTCTAAGAATGTGTGTGATGCGGACTTTCCTAGCTTGAATGTATGGTGCTATGTGGATGCAAGATGATGGAATGGATGCAACCCTAGATGGAGTAATAACAATGATACGATGTAATGACCTAGGACCCTCATTATGGTCTTATAAGTTTTATATTTATAGGGATCTCAAGTTTAATTTCACAATTAATCCTAACAATACTGACTGAGGAAAAGATAAAGATGACCAATGGCTATATGTGACCCCAAAAGGAGTGAAAGAGGCTAACCATAGATCGGGGCTCCCAGAGTGGGACTGGGGTTCCATAGGGCACCCTAGTATAAGGTGGGGCACCCGGAATTAGGGCTAGAATCTTAGGGAAGTTAGAAAATGGGGTGATAAGTATCAGGAAATACATGGGAAAGATGAAGTAAAACATAAAACAAATATGGAAAAAAGGTGGGATTAATTGGTACTTTGTACACTTGAGAACCTTCTAAATAGTAGTATACGATCGAGCTAAATATTGTCTAATGTGCAATATTTGTGTCTATAGTGAGGTGGTCAACCCTACTGGAGTGGATGAAGTAAATGATGAGGTGGATATGATAGGTAAAGAAGTTGATGCATGACCAATGCCGGATGTGGAAATAGATTGGAATGGTTGCTTCATGAATGTCTCTAGGGGCATAAATGATATATTCCCTAATGGGGTTCTGGTAGTTGTATATGCGGAAGTGGATGTCAAGAAAAATGTAGGTATAATAGATGTAGGGATGATATCAAATGGAATGGATGTGATCAATTATGAAGGATGGGAAGTTGTGGATGGGGTAGGTTCCTGATCAGTAGTGTTCAGGGTATTTGTAGTATGAGCGTTAGGTGCTTGGGTTATAGTAGAAGTGGTATCTTGGCTTATCGGTGTATGGTTTGGGAAAGGTTGTTTAAATATGTTGAGTGGTTGATTGGGTGAAGAGTTTGAATTTTCGACTTAAAGATCACCTTGATCGATGAGTCTTTGGACCAAATCCTTAAAAATTTGACATATTTCTATGTCGTGGCCTCGAACTTGGTGGTACTTGTAGTAATGGTCTTCATGATACCACATGGGTTTCAGTCTAGAATCATCAACTGATCAGATAGGAGGGAGTGTGATAAGGTTTACAACCATTAGCTTTTCAAATATTTTACTATATGACTCCCCAAGGGGAGTGTAGTTAGGTGCTGGTCGAGTGACTCGCTATTGAGTCCATGTGCTAGATGTGGACGCGAGAGATTATTTAACAACTATAACATTAGCCGCTGCCTTTTATTTTTTGTTTGGTGTGGATGATTTTGTAAATTCATGTTTGGGTTTATTTGATTTTAGTTTTAAATGGCCCTGCTCAAGGGCGCATGTTTCAAGCTTGTGGGTCATGGTGAAGGCCTCGTCAAAGGTTTGAAATGATTGGATTTGTAAAGTCGGAGATATATGCTTGGCACACGAATGTGAGAAGAGGTCGATGAGATCCGATTGCAAAAGAGGGATGCATAATTGGTTTATAATGATGCCTCATCTAGTGATGAAATCTATAATGGATTTTTCTTCAAGCTGTCAGATGGTGGATAGATCATTGATAGTTGTTTTTCATGCAATGTTAATAGAAAAGTGTTCTAGAAATAACTGTGTAAGTTGGGAGAAGGAAAATATCAAATATTGAGGGATACTATTGTACCAGTCCAACACGGGACCGACCAAGGACATGGTGAAAGTGCAAAGCATCAAGTTCTGATTGTGTGCAATAAGAAAACATGCATGTTTAAATGCACAAAGGTGTTGTTGTGGATCCTCTTTTCTATTAAACTTAATGAATTTTGGTAATTCCCAGTGTAGAGGATATGGTTTAATTGGTATGGATGGGTGAATATGCTCATTATAGATTTTATCATATGATAATGAGACCTTGGTTCCTAAAATAACAGCCTCGAGGTTTGCTAACCTACTCATGAAGGCATGCATGGGATCATTCGAAAGAGTCTATTGGGGGATGAGAGGTGGTGGTTGCATGTAAGAAGTGGTTGGATGAATTTGTTGATGAACTTGTGGATGTGTGGGTGTTTGAGAAATTTTTTGGGGGCGAGTGTAAACCATGGGATGTGATTGAAAGGATGGTTATTGAAATAATTGTTGTTGTTAGATGGGAACATGGTAGCATTGTTGGGATTGGGTAAGCTGCTGCGGAAAGTGCTGAGTAGGAATGTGGGTATGAACAGATTGGAGTTTTTTTTTAAAGGGGTTAGATGCAAAATAATGTAAAGCACCCATGTGTTGATTTGTGGATATTAATTTCTTCACATTATCATGCTTTAATAACTTGCTAGAATACACAATAACTAGTGTCGGTCACCTAGGGACCGGTATCGGTCAAGGAAAGGAGGAGCCGACATCGATAAGGGTAACCAACGTCAATTTCCTGTGCGTGAATTTTTATATTTAACTCATGGGAATTAGATCTAATCTTTGTTGTAAAGTTGATCTAATGGTTGTAAACGCATAACTAAGGTGCCCTAAGTTGGTATATGTATAAATGCATGAGAATTAGGATTTAAAAGGTGGTGAATTACATTTGTTGAATGTAAGTTTCCTTGGAGAGCAAGAAAGAGTATCTGGCGAGGAGAAAGCATTGTACATCCTGTGAGGTGTGGAAGATCATATATATTCATTGTATTTTCTCTGTAAATCATTGAATAATAAGATTGGTCGTTTCTTGGTGGACGTAGCCCACACTAGGTGAACCACGTTATATCTGGTGTTGTCTTTCTCTTGTTTATTTTATCTTCTGGTTAAATTCTATGTTTATTGTTGGTATGCTTTATTTGATTATTGATCTGTACAACACTGGTTTATGGTTTAACCCCAACAACTGGTATCCAAGCTTTGTTTGGAGGTTCATGTGTTGACAGGATTTACTCTCAGAGGGTTTTCTGATTGAGTGGGATCACAACAATGGAAAAAGATAACAAATATAGAGTAGAGAAATTTGACAGCCGTAATTATCAATTATGGAAGATGCAGGTGGAGGATTATCTATATCAAAAAGATTTATATTTACCGTTGGATGAGAAGGCAAGGCTTGTAAAGATGACTGATGAAGAATAGAAGATTCTTAACAGAAAGGCTTTGGGATCTATAAGATCGAGTCTGACAACATCTTTAGCTTCAAATATAACAAAAGCAACAACCACGATAGATTTAATGAAATATTTAGCAAAATTATATGAAAAACCAGGTGCATAGAATAAAGTTTATCAATGAATAAATTATTTAATTCTAAAATTCAAGAAGGTGGATCTGTGCCTAATCATTTGAATGATTTCTAATTTATTGTTAATCAATTAAAATCGGTTAATATTCCATTTGATGATGAAGTGAAATAACTTTTATTCTTATGTTATTTTCCAGATAGTTGGGATAATTTGGTAATGGTTGTTAGTAATACACCATTTGCTTCTAATATTTTAAATTTTGAAGATGTGGTCAGTATAATCTTGGATGAAGAAATACACAGGAAAAATTACAGGAGAATCATCATTCGGGAAATATTTAAATATGGAAAGAATGGGAAGATGTAAAGAGAGATCCAAGAGCAATAATAATGGTAGAAAAAATAATGTCAGATCTTGATCCAAAGTCAAAGATATAATCTACTGGAATTGTGGAAAGAGAGGACATGCAAAGGAGTGTTGGTTCAAGGAAAACAAAGAGAATATACTAGAAAAAAGTAAAGAAAAAGGTAAAGAGGAAAACATTGCAAGTGAGGTAATGCAAGATGCTCTTATTCTCTCCGTGAATAATGAAGTAGAATCATGAGTTTTAGATCATGGAGCTTCTTTCCATGCTACCCCTAATAAGGGTTATTTCAGAAATTATGTTCAGGGTAATTTTGGACATGTTTATTTAGAAGATGATGAACCATGCATGATTATTGGCAAATGTGATGTTCATCTAAATTGCATAATAGAAATACATGGGTATTGAAAGATGTGAGGCATGTGCCAATCCTCAAGAGAAATATAATTTCTGCAGGGCAATTAGGAGAATCTAGATGCATGGTTACATTCACAGCTGATTCTTGGAAATTTTTCAAGGGAGCCCTTGTTGTAGTAATAGGAAAGAAGGTAGGAACTTTGTATTTGTCTACCTATGTTACTGATTCATTTTATATGCTATCTACTTCATAGTCAGATGCAAGCATGTGGCATTATCGGCTAGGCCATATGAGTTAAAAAAGAATGCAAATCTTAAAGGAAAAGGGTAAATTATCATATTTGAAACATGTAGATATTGATTTCTATGAGCATTGTATATCTGGAAATCAGACAAAAGTGATATTTCTTAAGATTAGGGAAACAAAGAAGGATAAGAAGTTGGAGCTTGTTCATTCAGATGTATGGGGACCAATTCAGGTTGCTTCTCTTGTAGGATCCCAATATTATGTGAATTACATTGATGATGCCAAAAGAAAGGTATGTGTTTATTGTTTTAATAAAAAATATGATGTTTTTGAGACTTTTAAAAGATGGAAAGCCCTCGTGGAAAATGAAACAAATCTAAAGTTAAAGTTCTTTAGATCTGACAATGGTGGTGATTACTACAACAAGGCTTTAAATGATTACTGTTGAGTGAATGGAATACGCAGAGAAAGAATGGTTCCTAGAACTACACAGGAGAATGGAGTTGTTGAAAGAATAAACAGAACAATCATGGAACGTGCTCGAAGCATGAGACTACATACTAGTTTGCCTTTAAAGTTTTGGGCAGAAGCAGTAGATACAACAATATATTTAATTAACCGTGGGCCTTCAAGTACATTGGATGGTGCAATACCAGAAGAAGCATGAACTAGAAAAGAGGTAGATCTCTATTTTCTTAGAGTATTTGGTTCAGAAGCTTTTGTGCATATTGATAAGGAAACTAGGAAGAAATTGGATTCTAAATCTGAGAGATGCACTTTCATTGGTCATGGTTGTGGTGATTTCAGATTCTATTTTTGGGATTTAGAAGATACTAAGATTTTTAGGATTCGTAACATTTATTGGAATGAAAAGAGAATGTACATGGATAAGGTTTTGGTACCCAAGAATGAACTAGGTGAAGAGTTTGTTGAGAAAGATGCATTCTCAGATTTAAAATCAAAATCCACAGACACCGGCGTTGGTCAGGGTGACCGGTGTTAGTCAGATTAGGATTAGTGTTGGTTAGGTGAAGTGACATTGGCTACAGAGGAACCATCGTTAGTTACAAGCGATCAACATCGGTCACTGTCAGAGGTTGACAAAAATGTGCAACTGGCATAGAATGAGCCCCAGGCACCCCAAATCTTATTGAGAAGGTCATAAAGGGTAAGTATACCTCCATAAAGATTTACTCCTTTATTATCTTATTTATTATTGACTGATGATGGTGAACCGTAGTGTTTTGAAGAAGTTATGCAACATGATACCAATGTGTAGTGAGAGCATGACATGAATGAGGAGATGGAATCCATGGAAAAGAATCAAACATGGGATTTAGTAAAGTTTCCAACATGTAAGAGGACATTGCAAAACAAGTGGGTTTACAAGATCAAAGAGGAAGAGGGTGGAAAGAAGAGATACAAAGAAAGGCTTGTGGTAAAATTATTTACACATAATGTAGGTATTGAACTTGGTGAAATATTTTCTCTTGTTGTTAAAATGATTTCCATTCGTACTGTTATGAGTTTAGTTGCAGTAGAAGATTTGAATTTATAACAACTTGATGTTAAGACATATTTCCTTCATGGTGATTTGGAGGAAGAGATCTATATGAATCAACCGCTTGGTTATGAATTCAAGGGTAAGGAGAAACTTGTGTGCAGATTGAAAAAGAGCTTATATGGGCTCAAACAAGCTCCAAGGAAATGGTATATGAGGTTTGATAGTTTCATGCATGAATATGGTTATATGAGATGTGAATTTGACCATTTTGTTTATTTTAAGAATCTTGGAAAAAGGAGCTATATTATTTTGTTATTGTATGTAGATGATATACTTATTGCAGGATCTAGTATGTAGGACATTGGTGAGATTAAAGAAAAGTTAGCTCACACATTTGCAATGACAGATTTAAGAGTTACAAATAAAATCCTTGGCATGTAAATTCACAAAGACAGGGAGAATAGGAAGTTGTATTTGTCTCAAAAGGATTATATCAATAAGGTGTTGAAAATATTTAAAATACAGGATACAAAACCTGTAAGTACACCTATGAAAGGACACTTCAAATTGAGAAAAGATTAGTTACCTACATCACATGAGGAGGTCGAGTACATGGCACAAGTTTCATACACTTTAGCAGTTGGAAGTATTATGTATGCTATGGTTTATATCAGTCCAGACATTGCATAAGAATTGAGAGTTGTGAGTAGATTTATGAATAATCCAGGTAAAGAGAATTGGAAACCAGTCCAATGGATTCTCAGGTATTTGAGAGGGACATCTAACATGCAATTATCTTATGGAGGGTAAAATAATTTTTTATGTGGCTATGTTGATTCAGATATGGCTGGAGATTTGGATGGTACGAGAAGCACCATTGGATATGTATTCATAGTAGGTGGGACGACAATTAGCTAGATTTTAAGATTACAGAAGGTTGTGGCCTTGTCTACTACAGAGGCCGAGTATGTTGTAGCTACAAAGGCTAGAAAATAGATGATATGGATGATCAGGTTCATGGAAGAGTTGGGAAAGGAGCAAGAGGATTGTAGGTTATACAGTGATAGTCAAAGTGCAATTCATCTAGCAAAGAACTCATCATTTCATTCAAGAATGAAACACATTCAGTTGAGATATCACTTCATATAACATGTGCTGGAGGATGGAAAACTAAAGTTGGAGAAAATTCATACAAATGAGAACCCTGCGGATATGCTAACAAAGCCATTGGCAAAGGATAAGTTGGAGATTCACTCCACTTCTGTTGGTCTTCGATTTTGAGACTTGAAGAGGGAGAAACAAGCCAAGGAAAAGGATTCAAGGATGGAGTTGTACGTGTAGTGCAGTAAATGATCTCCAAGTGGGAGATTATTGAGTTGTGGAGCTTAATTTCTTCACATTAGCATGCTTTACTAACTTGTTAAAATACACAGTAACCGGCGTCAATCGACTGATCAACATTGGTCACCTAGGGACCGGTATCAGTCAAGGCAAGGAGGATCCGACATCAGTTAGGGTAACTGGTGTCATTTTCCTACGCGTGACTGTTTATATTTAACTCACAGGAATTAGATATGATATTTGTTGTAAAGTTGATCTAATGGTTGTAAACACATAACTAAGGTGCCCAGTTGGTATATGTATAAAGGCATGAGAATTAGGGTTTAGAAGGTGGTGAATTACATTTTTTGAATTTAAGTTTCCTTGGAGAGAAAGAAATAGTAGTTGGTGAGGAGAAAGCATTATACATCCCATGAGGTGTGGAAGATTATGGATATTCATTGTATTTCCTCTGTAAAAAACTAAATAATAAGATTGGCCATTTCTTGGTGGACGTAACCTACACTGGGTGAACTACGCTATATCTAGTGATGTCTTTCTCTTGTTTACTTTATCTTCTGGTTAAATTATGTGTTTATTGTTGGTATGCTTTATTTGATTATAGATATTTACAACATCGGTTAATGGTTTGACCCCAACACCGTGAAAGGGGGTTGAGAAGTATTGACATGCAGGCTAGATGTGATAAGATTATACTTTCCAGATAGGGGATATGATGTTTGGGCATATTGGCTAGGGATATTAGTGGCAATAGTGATCAAAGAGGTCAGAGGAAGAGTAGTGTTGATTGTCGTGTTGATCGGTGAGAGATTGTGAGGAATAGGTGTGATTATCTGGGTAGTTTGATGATAAGAGGGATTGGTGGAAGAGGAAGAAAGTTGGGTTGCAAAAAGTGCATTTACTGTAAACTGGGTAATTCAGGGATTGGTTTGATAAGGATAAAGTTGTTGAAGTGGTGGACCATATGGGGGAATCTAGGTTAATCTCCTAAGGAGATAATATTGGAGCACCACTCGATTGGCATCTAGAAGCTCTTGGAACATGGTATCATCAAGAGGGACCTTAGGAGGTCCAAAGGACTCTAATCGAATGGATGGTGGGGTAGTTGTTCTAGACAGGATAGATTGGTGGTACAAAAATGGGTTAGTCTCACCTAAAGTTATAGTGTGAATAAGGGGTTCTGGGTGAGAGACGTCGATAAGAGGTTGAGTACTCATAAAATAAGTAATCAAGGCACTGATGGAGTATTTTTGTGGTGAAAATTTGTTGAATTAAAGAATCATTTGAAGCAAAGTTTTGTTCCATTCTTTTGGTTGCTAAATGAGTAACTACGGCCATGAAAATAGTTTTACCCAAGTAATTCAAAGATGCAATTCTTTTTATGTTCTTAATTTATTTAAGAAAGTATGAAAAGAAAAGGGGATGGATAACAGGGTGCCTAAGAGAAGGCAAACTACATTTGGTTTCAGGTTTGTTATGGTCGGGGAATGTCTGAGGTGGATTCCTAGTGGGTGATGAAATCCCAATTAGTTAACCACGTGAGAGGATGATTTGATGTGTTAATTTGATTTGTGAGGTTTAAGGATGTGTGTGATAAAGTGTGGGATGCAAAATTTAAAACCCCTATTTAAGCTATGTGAGAAAGCAAGATACAAACAAAATGTTCTTTTTAATTCCAAAACGAAGTGTGATATTCGATGAGGATGAAAACATGAATGTGAAAGTACAATGAACAAAGGAGAAAATAGGAAAAAAGTGATGAATAACTGGATAATGCTTTTCCTATTTATCTTCACTTCTTAAGTGATGAGTGATCCAAGTCACAAACCCAACACGAGCAAGCAATAAAGTGGAGGCTCACGCTGCAGTGTTTATAGAAGACAAAAAATAAAGACGAAAAAAATAAATACAAGAGATCACCTAAAGGGTGGTCCCACTAGGTGTGCAAGGAAATGTTTACCAAGTTTCTCATTCTAATGAAGTTAATGCACTAGCTACTAAAGAAACTAGAAGACTCAAAAATGCTAGAGAGTTTATGTTACCTTGAATGTGTGATGTGATGAATACGAGTGCAAGATAGATGATGCGTTCATACTGCTACCAATCGGAATGAAGAAGACTTGTAAATAGACTGAAAATGATATTGATTAGATGGATTAGGCGGGCATTTCTCAATAAAGTGGACTTGAGAAGTGTTGACTTCCTCGGTGGATGTCAACCCCCGTTGTTAAACAAAAGCGGTATATAAACAAAAGGCTATACTAACAATATGCAGATAGTGAAAGAATACAAAATATGAAAGTAGTATTGATTGATTTAGATATTGACCTAATAAAAATAACTAGAAGTTAAATGTACTTGGTATGGGTTAATGATGACCTAGACTGTGTAGAGGTAGGTTGACGGTGACCTAGGAGATCGGGTCAGGAGTGTGGGGGAAATATACAAACTGTGTAGGATCTGAGTGTAATCTGGAAGCTACAGAAGTCTGGAGATGATAGAGTCAACTGATAGAGGGAATCTGAAGGAACAAAAACTAGGAAAATGACATAAAACAAGGATTAAAAGGAAGGATTTAAAACTAGGACCCTGGTCAATGGCGACCAGGGGTGTAGGCAGGCTGATTTTAGCGTAATAGAGGAAATCGATGAAGGTTAGAACAAACAGGAAATGACACATAACTCATGTAGGGATGGGAGAAGGTTATGGAATAGAAAGTAAAGGATGTAGAAGGCCGAGTCGATGGTGACCTATCAGGTTGGCGACGACTATGACAGAGTTGGATAAAGCCGAGGAAAGGAAAGCTAGAAGAGCAACCTACAAGTATGGATATGAAAAGGGATATTAATGATGAAGCTACGATATTTTCTGTGGATGATCTGCTCTTGTAAAAGGTTAGACATAAGAAATACCAAGATAAAATGATAAAATATGTTTAAAGAAATACAAAATGATAACAATCTCACAAAAGGCCGATCAAGATTGATGCAAACACGTTCCAAAGAGGTCTGAGACATATGTGATTTATTCTTGGATGCTCAAGCATGGGATATTGTTCACATGTTGCAAGGAGGCTTGGGAATTCACATGCATTTGATTCTGATTGAAAATTAGAAAGGGAGGATTCAATTTTATAGGGTTGACGGTGACTGGGCTGGGTCATCACCGATTATGGGGAAAGTTTCCCCACTGGGAGGATTTTTCTACTTTTGGCATGATTTCTTATATTTTTAGGAGTTGGCTGAATGCTTTAAATCATTAGGCAGGAAGATGTTGTTTAGGGATGAGGTGTAGGTGAGTTGGCGGTAGATATAGGTTAGAAAAAGCATAGGGAAAAACATGGATGTAGATTTAGAATGAAAAAATTCCAAAATGGAAAGCTGGTTAGGGCATGGATGAGGATTAATTAATTAATTGATTGATTGATGTTAATTAAATATGATTTAAAGGTGATGGGAATTTAATTAAATAAGAGGTATGGATTAAATAAATATGTGCATGTGGGCAATTAATGGTATATATACTGATTTTAGGTGTCTACACTTATGTGAGTCATAGGTATTTTAGGGATTTATATGATATATGAAAAATTCTATCATATAATTTGTCATACTATAATATGTGTCATTGTCATATGGGAGTTACATGCTATTCCTCACTCCATCATGGGAGTATGACATGTCTAGGCATGGGAGTTACACAACACTCCTCCTTGTACTCTTTTTGATATATGAGAATGCTAGACCGATTTTCCCTTATGCATGAATCTTTTGGCTCATGTTTGATTCCTTGTTGATTACTTAGAGCACATTTCCATTACCTTTGGAGTGCAATGATATTGATGTTCATGGCCTCTGTTAGATCCTTGTGGTTCAATCTCACATGGTATTAGATCTACATTGTATCGGTAAACATGAACTCACTATTGGTTGTTGATAATTAATTCTGGTTTTGAAATTCTTAGCTTCTTGTGTAAGGTTTCATTAATCATTTATTCATTTGTGCTAATCTAGGTTAATATCTCTTTTGTAGTCTGTTGTTCATGTTTTTTCTTTGGATCTTGTACAATTAGGGGTTTCTTTACTAAATTTGACTAGTTACAACTATATTTGGGGGGAATATTTATTTGGGGGTATTTATGTTTTTTGTTCTGTGTTTAGAATCTTCATTAAGTTCGTCATTGAATTTTATTATATTCCTCCAAACTTGGCCTATCTTCTCCATATCCTCATCCCTTCCTTAGCTCATTGCTTTCCTCCTGGATTTGCACCAAACTGCTAATTAACCCTTTTCCCAACTCGAAGATCTCCTACCAAATATACTCGAGCTCCTCTCTAGCTTACTGAGCTCTATTCTATCTCAAAAAGATACTCCATGAGCTCCCCCTAGCCTGATTTCCCCTGAACTTCCCCCAGCTCGTCCTCACGAAACCATACCTCAATCATGTTTTGTCATTGGCTTGACTTTGTGTTCATTGTGGTGCATTCCTATCATCAAGCTCTCTCCCACTCAACTCGGTCGATGTTGACCCTCCTTGCTCAACCTTCTCATCAATTCCCTACTTGGTTTATTTAACCTCCTGAGTTTCCTCTACCCAATATTTGAACTTGATCTCCCTTCGACTCCCTTGGGCTCGACACTTCCTTTCTTTCCCTTTTGAGCTTGCCATTGAACCATTGTAGCTTGGCCAACCTAATCAATGTCTCTACTTTTATCATCTCGAACCTTATGGACTTAGCTCTTTCGGTGCCTACCCTACTCAGCTCGGTTATTAAAAATTTTCCCTTGTGCATCCATTTTGTCTGATCTCTAACATTACATGCTTTGGATTCTCTCCCACCCGTCCAAACCGGTATCTGCTTGTGGAACCATTTCAACCTCCCATGTTTCCTTGCACGCATTTAACCCACTCACTACTTAGTCTGTTACCCAATGCTTGACTTGCTTATTGAGTTAAGGAAGAGTCACCACCTGAAGCCCTCCACACCACGTGCCAAGTGGAACCTCAATTAAACCTTAACCACTTTGAAAAAAATATTAAAAAATTAGTGTTATTGGATGTTTCCTAATGTGTGCTCATAAAGGTGTGTTTATTCATTTTATGGAGGCCCTTTTAGGGTTTTGGGAGGTATTTTGAATTTTCTTGGAGTTGTTTTTCCTTGTAATCAAGATATTATTATTGCTTGTGGGATAGTGAACATGTCCCTCACAACCTTGCGGTAAGAGAGTTCCAAACGACGTGAGGTACTATATCTCACACAAGACTTAGTTTTTTCTCTTCCTTCTTGTTTTCACCTTGTTTTGTGCTAGTTACGGTGTCAACTCTATATTTTTTTGAATTTTATTATGGTATCTAAAATTGTGTATTTTTATGACAATTGTAAGGTGAATGGCCAACTGTTTCACAATGCACGATCACCTTTGATTGTAATCAACACACTAAAATATTAAGTGCCATAAATAGGGGGTGAAAATATTGTTTTGGGGAGTGTGTGTGCTTCTCTCTTTCTGCAATCTTGATTTATATTTCCTCACGATGGATGCTAATGTTGTTTTCTTTCTCACACCATTTAACTTCTTTGAATGGAAATCCAAGATGATAATCAAACTAAGGGGTAAAGGTTTGTACCATATCACTAGGGGAGTGGAAACTAAACTTGATGGTGAACTTGAGAAATCCAAGTGGTTTAGCCAATGTGATGAAGTCTTAGGTCTTATTTGTGTGTCCATTTCTCCTAACTTGCTCTTCCACATTGAGTCTTCTAAAACACCTAATGAAGAATATAAAACTTTAGACGGTATGTTTAGAAAACAAGATGACATGAGATCCCATGAGTTGGAAAATGAATTGCTAGGATTAACTCGTAGTAAATTTGATAACCTACATGCCTTCTTCTCAATTTTTTCCACACAAGACTAATTTTAAAAGAATTTGGAGTCACCAAAAAGGATGCCCAACTGATCTTGGTGATTCTTCGTAAGCTTGGCCCCAAATAATTTGTCTTTGTTTCTAATTTTTATGCCACCAAATAAGCTTTAGGAATTGCTTGGAAGATCCCCCCATTTAACAAATTTTCATCACAATTCATTCCAAAACATGACAAGTTAATTCAAATGGGAACAATCAAGTCCAAGTAACATGCCCTTATAGCAAGTATTGGTAAAGGAAAGGAAAAGAAACATGAAAATAAGAAAGATAAAAAGGACCAACCTAAGAAAGAAACCAAGACCACCCAAGCTAAACCAAACATGAATATTTATAATTTAGAGGAAAAACAAAAGAAGGAAAAGTGTAAGTGTTCATATTACAAGAAGTAAGGACATGAAGAACATTAATGCACGAGAAAACAAATAGATCACCTAATTCATTTACTTGAGAAAAATAATATAGGTGTTCGTGATTCTATCAAGTAAAATTCTCCAAAGCCTGAATATTCCAAAGCAAAGGATTCTAAATATGAGAATAAGACCCTTGTAGTTACAGCCACTCCTTCATCGATGTGGGTCATAGATTCTAGTACCTCACACCACATGGGTTATTCACATGTTGTGTTTTCCAAAATTGAACCATGTGGTGTCCCAAATCAATTTAGGTGATGACACTTCAGTGTCAGTTGCTGGTAGTGGATCGGTAGAACTAGATGGTAGAACCTTTAACAATATTTTAAGCATTCCCTATCTCTCTATAAATCTCCTATCAGTTTACCAAATTACTCATATTGGTGAAGGAATGCAAGTGGAATTTAACCCTAACTCAGTGATTATTTGTGAGCTACACAATGAGTCTATAATGGCTGAGGGAAAGGTGGATAACCAGTCTTATTTGTACACCTTCCACTTTACTCCTGATTATTCACCCACTTCATTGATCTTTAATGTAGATGAGGTTAGTAAGCTATTATATGAGCTCCCTATATACTTAGCTTCATTGATGAATTTTCATGTTACACCTGGGTGTGTTTTCTTAAACAAAAATAAGAATTTTTTGATCACTTTTGAGACTTCAAGGCTCCTGTTGAGAAACGAGCTAGAAGGTATATCAAGGCTCTTCAAACTGAAAATGGAGGTGAGTATGTGAGAAATAGGCTCGATGATTTCTATACCTCCAAAGGGATCTCTTTGAAGCACACAATTTCTTACATACCTTTGCAAATGGAGTTGCAGAAAGAAAGCACATAACTCTTAATTTCCACTTGTACAGTAAATTATAAATCCCTTCCTCCAAATTATTGGGCCGAAGCCATGAATTGTTCTTGTTATATTTAGAACCATTTTCCAAACAAAGTAGTAAAAGGGATGACACCCTTTGAGGCTTGGTATGGAAGAAAACCTAATGTCGAGAAATTTCACATCTTTGGATCAACTGTTATGGATTGGATTCCCAAAAAGAGACACAAAGCCTTAGAACCATAATCCAAACCTTGTATCTTTTTAGGGTATCCCGATGGCATGAAGGGCTATATATTATTGAACCCTACCACTCATCAAATTTATATTGAGAGAAGTGTGAATTTTGATGAGTCATCTTCTACATCCACTTCTCCATCTACTGAGGTCCTTTTACCCCTCTCTGATTCATGATCCTCCTCATGATCCTCCTGATCCTCCCACTCCTCCCACTCCTCACACTTTAAATCTTATGATTCTGATAGTAATGATGATGAGGACTATGTCCCCTCTCATTCAAGTGAAGAATCTACATATTTTGAGCCTGACTCTCCTCATGGTCCTCATTGGGCTAGAAAGACCTTGCAGAGTGTTGAAGATTAGATAGGGGATCCTTCGAATGAGAAATGGACTTGTTCAAATTTTACTCGACCTCACGCTTTATTTTCCTATGCTTTCGACCCTTAGAATTTTTGGGAGGTTTTTGAGATTCCTAAGTGGTATTTTGCCATGGATGATGATTATTCGTCACTCATGAAGAATGATACTTTGAATCTCACCCCTCTTCCAAAAGGAAGAAAAATGGTTTGGTGTAAGTGGGTGTACCAAAAAAATAATGATGTTGATGGAAATGTCGAAAAGTATAAAATGTGACTCATAGTTAAGGGTTTCTCCTAGGTTATTGAGGTTGAATATTCAAAGAAAGTTTATCCCATTGTAAATATGGCTTCCATTCGACCGACCCTCACCATCATTATCACTAACAAATGGGAATTCGATGAAATGGATGTTAAAAGTGTGTTCCTTCATGGGATCCTATAGGAATAAATATAAATGGAATAACCTTTGGGATATGTCCAAGATTACTCCCTTGTTTGTAAGTTAAAGAAGTCTATTTATGACCTTAAATAAGCCCCTTGGGATTGGTATCCGAAGATGGACTCGTTTCTTCTTACAACAGGGTTCACTAGGTGTCACTCTAACCCCAATGTTTACATTATATGAAAAGATGAGTACATTCTTATCCTTGTTCTATATGTTGATGAATTTTTTATTACTGGTAGTTCTTCCTCGATCATTGATTTTGTAAATACTACCTTAGCCAACAAGTTCTCCATGACCAACTTGGGTTTGCTTCCCTACTTCCTTGGGATACATATTACTCAATCTGACTCAGGAATCATGATTTCTCAACCCAGGTATGCCCTTATTTTTCTATCCAGGTTTCACATGTCTGATTGTAAGCCATATCCCACTCCATTCCATTCTAGGGTTAAGTTAGTTACTAATTCTACCTCAAGATACAACTTTTCTCTTGGTTTGGGTCTTGTTAGTTGGTTGAGCAATAAAAAGAATGAAATTATTATATATTATATTTAGTAAGAATATAGGGGAGAAGTCAACACTTCCACTAAGTTGTTTTGTTACAGGGGATTCTGACAGAATTTGGTATGCACTTTCAATGACCCATTATCATCTATTTTGACAACATAAGCACTATTTTCAATTTGTTGAAATCTGGTTCAACATCAGTGGATGAAGTGTATTGTGATTAATATGCACTTCATATGGGATTTGATCCATGGAAACATCATTGATCTATAATATTGCCATAATTCAGATCAGGTTGTAGATATCTTTACCAAACCATTCACTAAAGCCAAGTTTATTCACTTACTCTCTCTTCTTGGGGTGAGGTCCTCTATAACTGCTCATATTCTTCGAGATTTCTATTCCTCTCCTCCTCCTCTTCTTATAGAAATATTATAGTTTGTACATAGGTACCTCACTAGGCATTTAGTTGTTAGGACCCATATGACGCATCTTTCTCAGCTGTCTAGGGGAGTCCTCATCTCTTTCTGGATTTTCCTGGCTCTATTTAAGATTTGATAAAGGGGGGAGGTGTTGGTGTGAGGTATAATGTTTGAATTTTATTCATTTAGGGGGAATTTTCCATCTCACATTGTGAGTAACCTCACTTAGGTGAGTCATAAGTCTTTTAGAGAGTTATATGACATATGACAGACTCTGTCATAGAATATGTCATGTTGTCATATGTGTCCTTGTCATATGGGAGTTTACGCTATTCATATCATTATAAGTCCTTAATCTATCATGGGAGTATGGCATGTTCAAGCATGGGAGTTACACAAAATTCCTACTTGTACTCTTTTTTTGATCTATGAGAATGCTAGACCGATTTTCCCTTATACATAAATCTTTTGGCTTATGGTTAATTTATTGCTAATTACTTAGAGCACATTTTTGTTTCCATTGGAGTGAAATGATATTAATTTTCATGGGCTTCATTAGATACTCTTGGTTCAATATCACATTAGTTCATGTAAATGTAGGCTATCAGATGTCTTGTATGTCCCTAGTTTGACAAAAAAAATTACTACCAGTCTGTAAAGTTCTAGATCATAATTTAAAGATTGATTTTGAATGTCATTCTGATAAAAAAGTATGTTTGATTCTAGATAAATCTAGAAGCTCAAATTTCTTGTAAGAGCTTTAAATGTGGGATGAATGTTCCAGCTTGATTTTTCCACATAGGTGATCAAACAGTAGTGGCTAAGAATACTTCTTCTGCATAGTTGTGGTATCAGAGACTTGGTCACATCAATTTTGGATATCTCGACACACTTCACCGGTACAACATGATGAGAGATTTCCCATATCTCAAAGAGGATACAAAAAATGTCCTAACAACCTTGGAGGAAAATAACACAAAGCTTCATTCTAGAAGATTACATATCAAGCTCTATGTAAGCTTGATTTGGTGTACACCGATATTTTTGGTTCGATGCAACCTAGTCATTTTGGATTTTAATATTTCATACTCTGTGTTGATGATTATTTGAGAAAAATGTGGATATTTTTTCTTCATACTGAAAGTGAAGCTTTCGAGAAATTCAAGAATTTCAAAGTGGTTGTTGAGAACAAAATTGGTTATAAAATCTAATCTCCCAGAGTAGATCGAGAGGGGAATTCACCAACAATGAGTTCAAAGCCTATTTGAAATCTCATTCAATTCATCACAGATGGCTCCTCCACATACACCGCAGAAAAATGGTGTTGTTGAGAGAAGGAACCATACTATCATGGAGATGGTGCGTTGTAGGATCAATGATTTAGGATTAGAAAATAAATTATGGGTCCAAGCAACAAATGTTGTAGTGTATTTGTTGAACCGAGTGTCCACAATTTCTCTTGACAAAGTAACTCCATATGAGGCATGGTCATATCAAAAAACATCTATTGTACACCTTAGAGTATTTGGGTGAAAATATATCATGAACATACCCAAGTAGAAGTGAAATAAGTTGGATATGAAATCATAGAAATACATCTTCATTGGATATAATGAAGAATATCTTAGGTGCAAATTTATGGATTCGAAGAGCAGGAAAGCATACACAAGCAGGGATGTTGATTTATTTAAGAAGAAAAAAATTGAGGCTTCTTCCATAGAATCACTTGATGTACATAGCACCCTTGTTGTGAAAATAGAATCAGATGTTCCCACCGATGATGACAATGACGATGGTGATGATCAAAAAATACCACAACCCATGGGAATAACACAACACATGGCTAAGTGGTATACAAATATGATTCGAGATGTAAAGTTGGATGCTCCTCTGAACACATCCACCATTGGACCATGAACTCATAGTAAATCTCATGAAGTGGTAAAATTTTATTTGATGAGTAAATTTGTTGAATATGTTAAGCCTTCTACTGACTAGGAGTCCCTACAATCAAAATCTTGGAAAGATGCCATGAATGTTGAACATCAGTTAGTGATGAAGACTAACACCTGGAAGCTTGTTTATCTTCCACCAAGAAAGAATTCTATTGGTTGCAGATGGATATTCAAAACCGAGTATAAAGTATATGGGACTATTGAAAAGTACAAAGTGAGACTCATAGTAAAGGGGTATGCACATAAGGAAGGCATAGACTATGAGGATAAATTTTCTCCCACAACTAAGATCAAATGATCAGGAATATATTTTCTCTAGATACACAGATTGGATGGAAATTCCATCAAATGGATGTGAAAACTACCCTTTTAAATGAATATCTCCAGGAAGAAAACTACATGACTCAACTAGAGATTTTTTCCATACCTAGAGCAGAAACAAAGGTATGTAGACTCATCAAATCTATGTATGGCCTTAAACAGGATCCCTGGGTTTGGTACATCAAACTTGATGAGCATACCATTCAACATGGATTTGAGAGGAATCCATATGATCCAAATCTTTACCTCAAGAGGAAAATATGAGAAATTGTTATAGTTTTTTATATGTCAACGCTCTAATCATCACTGGAAACAAAGTGAAGATGATCGACGTAATGAAGAAAGATCTTAATCAATCATTTGAAATGATAGATCTCAGGCTCATGCACTATTGTCTTGGATTGGAAGTATGGAAATAGAAGAACCATATATTTGTTTCTTAGTTGAAAGACATCAAGAAAATTCTTTAAAAATTTTGGATGATGGATTGCACATCGATTGCTACACCTATGGAGACAAGACTTTAGTTATCTCATAAAAATCCATATCCTCTAGTAATAACAACTCTATATCAACAATTGATTGGGATTCTAATTTATTTGACCTATAATAGACCAAATATCATTTTTGTAGTCAACTATCTTTCATGGTTCATGTAGGAACCCTGATATTTTCATTGGAAAGTAGCAAGGTGTATCTTGAGATATCTCAAGGGAACTATGGATCTTGGTCTATAATACAAGAATAATTATCATGCATGGAACATTTATGACATGAAATCCACTTCTAAATTTGTATTATTTTTGGGATCTGGTCCAATATCATAGGGAAGTAAGAAACAAAACTGTGTTTCTCGACCTTCCACAAAAGTTGAATATTGTGTTGCAGGTGGAGCTGTCTACAAAGTGATATGAACACATCACATATTTGAGGGGCTTGGAGTACCACGAGGGAAATCAACCACCTTCTATGTTGCCAATGAGGGTGTTCTCAAATAATTTCGTAATCCAATATTTCACGAGAGAACAAAGCACAATTAGGTACAAGTTCATTTCATTTGCAAACATGTTTTGAAACAAAAAATACAACTTAATTTTTCCCAACAACTGAACAACAAACAAATATTTTCATGAATTTACATGCACGTGAAAATGTGATATGTTTATAGAGTTCCTCTCCTCTTCAAGGAGATAATTGAGATACCTAGGAGGGTCATATGGGTGACTAACAACTTAAAGAAGATTCTTAAGGCTAAGCATGTAGTATAAGGGATTTGACCTCCAAACCTCTTGGTAGTCAATTTCATACAAAATAATACTTTTCATCACACCACTTATCATGCTCAAGATAAATATGGCCAATATATATCTTTAGTAAAGATTAAGAGAAAGTATGTGCATTTGAAGGGTTTCCCAAACAACTACAAACTTGAAATAGACACTTTGAGAGCACCTTAAGTACAAATTGTAAAAACATAGACTTTCCGGAAAGCTCATGAGATGAAGAATATAAAAATTAGTGATTGAAGCTTCCAACTTGTAAAAAAATTATAAAATATTTTGTTATACACCCTACATGTTGTGGCTTGTCCTATAAAAGAAAAACATTAAAAAATTATAGAAAATAATTTATGCATCGAAAAATGATTTTTTAAATGCATATATTTTTATGTAGATTTCATTAAAAAATATCAGGAAGAACTAGAAAAATTTAGTTTTATCCCAAAATTCAAAAAATACTTTAAAAATGGCTCAAAAATGAGTTTTTGGAAAGAATAAAAAAACCCAGATGGTTTTTTTGAATATCAACAAGATATATGCCTAAAAATTTACAAAGAACTTGGAGAAGCATGTGAAAAAATATATGAATTAAAAATAACTTTGACACCACAATTACCAATTGAAGGAGTATGAATTTGATACCGTTAAAAAATAGGTGTATCCCAAAAACCTCCTCAATTTTGAATCACTCTAGAAATTCTAGAAGCTATTTCAAATAATAAGGAAGAATATAAACACAATATTGCCAATAAATCGGCTGAATGAATTTTATATCAACAAAATTTTAATTTACAATAAAATTGGTCTATATATAACAAAAACAAAATTTGTAGTCCATGTTTATTATTGACTATATGATAAATATGTGTAAGAACCTCCACATGAATAGGCAAGCCTTAGACAAGTGGTCAAGATATGAGTGCTACTTATCTTAATCTAAGCCTAAGAAGTGTGCAAAGTAGACTAACTCAACAAAAATTAAATAAAGTTAAATAAGTTAAAATAAAAGGTGCATATATACAAATATTACACTAACATCGCCATCATAATATATATAACGTGGAATTCATATACCATTGTACTACACATAATCGAGATGAATGAGTAGTAACATGTCTAGAAAAGATAAATCATTGGATTCATCATTATTACTTGAATAATTAGAGTAACTTTTTCTTCCTCTATGCAAATTAGTATGATTATTTATCTTATGATTAGCTTGGAATTCAATATCATTTATAATCAACGGATTTTTTCATGTAGGGAGAGGTTTTTGTGAACACACTCTTGAAGGTAGGATTTTTTTCTTTTGAGAATCAATAGTTTCTTAGGCACTTGATATCTAGTGAAATAATTGTGCATTGGAATCACCTTTAGGTATGACCTTAACTATAACATATGGTTCAATAATGAGAGTCTATATTCACATATTGATCATTTTATGTTCATACAAAAACTTGAGACACTTATGCAAGGTAGGTAGTATTCCTTTTATATCATGTAATCAGGGACATATTTGAAATAAATCATTTGATTCATAATCAAGTATGACATGGAAATAGGTTATACCTAACGTTACCTTTCCCTCCAACTGAATTTTGAGATTCCCGTGACCTTTGGTGCTTGCTCTGATTTCAGACCCTTATGGTCCAGATCGGGAGTCCCGCCCTACATCCTCTGGGGGCATGTCTCCGTGGCCTCCTCCCAAGGCATGGAAAAAGGTTGTGGAAGGGTCCAATTCTACACCCCATTCGGAGAAGCTATCACACATCCTATTAGCAGGGTCCTTCTCTCTTCACATACCCTCTCACATCACGGAGGCGGCTGCTGCCTCTAGAGACCTGTCTCTGGTGGGTAAGCTGATGGGTCCTAGACCTCCTCTCGAAGATATCAAAAATGGGCACACATGAAATGAAACCCTTGTGGTGCCAGATAAATTACTACCATGCCAAACGATTTCATTCTATTTTCTTTCAAGTTTAAAGAAAACTTTTCTCAAGCACTTCTAGGTGGTTCGTCGTTTTTTGGCACAAGAGGTTTCTACATTCAAAAATGGACTCCAGGTTTTAATCCGCTTACTAAAACCATGACGCAGGCCTTAATCTGGGTTTGTATCCCAGGCCTTCCTCTGGAGTTTTTGGATCCAACGGTTATTAAAGGTATTGCTCTTTCTATGGGCCCTCTTATAAAAATTGATCAGGCCACAAAAGCTAA
Organism: Taxus chinensis; assembly: GCA_019776745.2. Taxonomy (NCBI): domain Eukaryota; kingdom Viridiplantae; phylum Streptophyta; class Pinopsida; order Cupressales; family Taxaceae; genus Taxus; species Taxus chinensis. Next base: position 338,083,226 of record CM034146.1, read on the forward strand.
AACTAGATTCATTCATGCTCGTTTCTGTGTCAATGTTGATGTTAGTTTTCCACTCCCAAAATCGATTGATCTCTCAAATTTTGGAATATGGACATAACCCATTGAATATGAATATGTTCCACAAGCGTTTTCCATCTACAAAATTATTGGTCATCAAGCAACTGGCTACCCCTCTAAACCGCAACCAAAACCAAAAATCCATGAAGCTTCTCCCAAGAAAAAGGGAAATATGTAATAAAAGTGATACCTAAAGAGGCTCCTGTCATCCCTACATCTAACCCATTTTCTCTCCTTGAGGAAAAATAAATCACCCTTGATGTTCACATGGAGGCTCCTCTTGCCCCCTACTTTTCTTCTTCTTTGATTGTTATCCCCACAGAGGTTCCTCTTGCTTCCCCCCTCCACTCATCTTCGGTTGTTCCCCCTTTTGTTTCCTCTCTTGCTCCTCTTTCTGTGGCTGCTTCTGAGTTCCAAATTTCTTCTGCCTCCCCTTCTCCACCACCTCCTACCCTCTCCACCAGGGGATTTCTCATCCTTCCCCCTCTTCTGATTCTCTCCTCAGATCTTCCTTCTGTTGGATCCCTCTCCCCTTGTCCTTCTACCCTCCCTCTCTTTGACTCTCCGCTCTCCCCATCTACTCAAACCTCTGATGAAAGTAATAACCTTCATCTGACCTAAAGCAAGAGTAAAAAACTTGACATATGCACTCATAAAATGTGTGGATGTACTTTGGGAAATGTTAAGCTTCAACAAGAATCAAATTTGAACGTGGCTCAAGGAACCCAGAGTACCAGCCCCATGGTTGTGGGGAGAAAATCCAAATCCAAAAAATGAAAATAATCTCTTGGAACATAAGAGGTCTCAAATCTCTGTAAAAATGGAGGGTCCTCAAGGATATGAAATTTAACCACTCTCCTAATATTGTTATGCTATAGGAAACTAACCTTAAAAATGATGACTGTCTCTCAAAAATTTGGCCTGCGACATCATTTGTGACCCAACACTCTACTGGTAATTCAGGCGGCTTATGCACTCTCTGGGATCCTAAAATTCTTAAAGTCGATTGTCTTTTATAGCATCCTAATTTATTTTTCTTTCTCTTCCAAGAATTAGGCTCAAACTCTACTTGGATTGCCATCAATGTCTATGCTCCAAATCTAGAGACTCATCGTGAAAAAATTTGGCAGGATATTTCAAATTTCATAAGAAGTTACTGAAATATCCCTATGCTTATCATGGGGGATTTCAACAGTACTCTCTACCCCTCTAAAGAAAAAGGAGGAGCCCCTACTAATCCCTCTAGCATGGAATCTCTTGCTAAATTCTTACGCTGTGAGGAACTCTTAGATATGGACCTTCATGAAGCCTCCTTCACTTGGTCCAACCACAAAATTGGAAGAAATCATATACAAATCAGGCTTTACAAGGAAATGGGATCATTGGACTGGATCTCACTTTATCCTGACTTTTTTCTCAGTACTTTATCTAGAGCTTCCTCAGACCATAGCCCCCTGATGCTTTGTGCCAACAACAAGATCAATACAAAAAATCCACCCTTTAGATTTGAATTCACCTAGCTTGAAAATAACTAGTTAGATCCTCTTATTAAGAGTTGGTGGGATATCAAATTAAAGAGCTCTGATATGTTTAAGTTCTCTAGTAAGCTTATGGAAATCAAAAAACAACCTAAAATTTAGAATTTCAAAGTGTTCGGTAGCATCAAGTTGCGTAAACAAAAGTTGACTCAGGAAATTGCTAACATCTCAGCACACGTTGAGACAAAAGGCAGAACAAAGTATCTTCATAAAAAATAAATCACTCTTCTTAGTGAATACCATAACACCTTACGACATCCAAACACAAAAGTAGAGACAAAATCATAGAGCTACTAACCCCGGAAGGTAATATTTTATCCTCTGATCTTTATATTTCTAATGAATTGGTTTCTTTTTATTCTAATCTCCTATAGGTTAAGGAACCCCCAATGAAAACGCTATGTCAAAGATGCTACAACACATTCCAAAATTAGTCTCTGATGAAATGAATGGAAAATTAACTAAGCCCTTCTCTATGGAAGAAATACACAAAGTTGTCTTCACCATGAAAGGGGATAAAGCCCTTGGCCCTGATGGATTCCCTACTACCTTTTTCCATTTTTTGGGGGAAATCATCAAGCAATACATTTTCAACGCGGTGAATGAATTTCAGTTTAACAATCCTCTTCTGAAAGAATGGAATACAAATTTCATTGCTCTAGCCCCCAAATCTCTAGACTCTAAGCTTGTTGCTAACTTCTGACCGATCAGTCTCTACAATACCACTTATAAGATCATCACCAAGATGTTGGCTACTATACTAAAACCTCTTATGAATGACCTCATCTCTACACAACAGAATGGTTTCATTAGCAGTCAACTTATACAGGGTGGTATTATTACAGTTCATGAAGCCATTCACTTATCCCAACAAGAAAATTCAGCAGGGATGATTCTTAAATTATATATGCAAAAAGTGTTTGATAGAGTCAGCTAGACTTTTCTCATTCGCGTGTTGACAAGTTATGGTTTCGACAACAAATGGTGCAGCTGAATTTTATCTTGCATTGCTACTCCTTGTTTTTCTATCCTCATAAATGGCATCTCGACTGGATTCTTCAAAAATAGTAGAGGTATAAGGCAAGGAGACCCTCTGTCACCCTTCCTTTTTTGTTAATGGTAGACATCCTAAACAAATCTTTAGAGTTAGCCAAGAGACAAGCCGTTATATCTAGTATAAAAATCACCATTCACTCCCCTGCTACTACTCACAACCAGTTTGCAGACAACACCCTTCTCTTGAGTGATGATTCAGTGATCGAGGAAAGAGATCTTACAGAAATATTATAAAATTATCAATTTTCCTCTCATCATATGATTAACTTCACTAAAAGAAACATATCCTTTTTAAACACCTCTCCTCAAGCTCAAAGGAGGATTGTTGATATCTTTGGTTGCAAAATTGTGGACTTACCTTCCTCTTATCTGGGAATTTCCCTTTTCAAGGGCAAGAAAATTAAAAGTCTATGGAACCCGGTCATTGAAAGATACTACAAAATTTTGGCTTCTTGAAAGGGAGCTCTTATAAGTCAGGAAGGAAAACTTCAATTGGTTAAAGCTACATTACAAAGTTTTCCAATTTATTTCATGTCATTACTCAAAATACCCTCTTCAGTGATTAATTCTATTGAGAGGGTTCAAAAAATATTCCTCTGGTCGGGTACAGAAGATAAGAAGAGGATCCATCTTGTCTCTTGGAATGAAGTTTTTAAGCCGACCAAACTGGGAGGTCTTGGGATTAGACACATAACTGATATGAATGAAGCCCTGCTAGCTAAGATTGGTTGGGAAGTGGCTTATAGCAACTCACATTGGGTGCAAATTTTAAGAGCCAAATGTTTGACTCACTCTGGAGATTTCCTTCTCTCCTCTCCTCCACATGGTTCTGCCATCTGGAAATCGGTCATTAGCTCTCTCCCTCTCTTACGTACTGGTACCAAATGGAGGATGGGAAATGACAGACAAATTAAATTCTGGTCAGATTGGTGGATTGGATAAAAACCTCTATGCCAAGACCCTGTTTGGGATGCTGTTAAAATACCCCTCATTAATCGTCATGGCAAGAAAGTTAATGGTTACTGGAGATCGATGAATTCAATTCCCTCTTGGTATATTCCAGACTGGACGAGTATCAATGAAGCTCAAATCCAATGTTTGAAATGGTTGAGAACATCCCTCTCCTCACATTATATACCTTTCTCTTTACCTGTTGATGATCATATTTGGCCCCTCTCCTCTTCTAGTTCATTTACTGTTAAATATGCCTATGATTCCAAGCCTCAAACTAGCTCTAGCCCTCCTCTAAGTAACATTTGGCCCAAATATATTATTCCTAAAATGATATTTTTTTCCTATCTCTCATTCAAGAATGCTTTCCTGTCGGGAGAAAACCTAAAAAGAAGAGGCTTCTCTCTTCCTACTTGTTGTGTTCTCTGTTGTAATGCTTTGAAGTCCTCTTCCCATCTCCTTCTTCACTATCCTTTCTCCCAAGATATCTGGAATTGGTTCCTGACTCATTTGGGAGTCATTTGGATTTTCCTTGAATCCCTTCAAGATGCCCTCAATCAACGGTGTTCCCCCTTTTCGCACCTGGCCCTCTCTCTCGCTTGGAAGTTTATACTTTTACATGGCCTTTGGGGTATATGGAAGGAAATAAATAGGAGAATCTTAAAAGAGAAAATCATGGGCCCTACGTAAGTTTCCAATTGTATTGCTATACTCTCCCAAGATAATCTTAACAGTTGCCTCTGGAAGAAATATCAGCAAAAAATCTAGTTTTGTGACAACAAGGAGTGGTGTTAGCAGATTGTGATTCAACTTAAGGCTAAACCCTCAACCTTGGCTTGCTTTGAAGTTCGTTGGCTCTCTTTTCCTTGAATGGATTAAGCTAAACACAGATGGGACCTCTAAAGGAAATATTGGGAATTATGGTGGGGGTACGATTCTACGTAATAACAGGGGGGGCCTTTGGCAGTTACGGCTACGAATTTTTGTGTTGGGACCAATCACCGCACTTAATCTTTATCGATTCTTAAGGGGCTTGAACTTAATATACAAATTGGAAATGGCCCTTTAATTATTGAAAGTGATTCTCTCAATATAATAAATCTCCTAAATTCAGAATACCCATGCCAATGGACTATCAAGAATATTATTTCTAACATTCACATCGTTCAAAGTAACTTTCAAAAAATCTGGTTCCAGCATGTTTACAGGGAGGGAAATAGGGTGGCGGATTACATGGCTAATATTTGTGTCCTCCTTGACAATCAACAAAATTGGTTAGGAAATTTTCCTGATGACCTCCTTCAAATTATTCATAATGACTGTTCTTTTTCTAGTTAATTTTTCTGTGGTGGTTTTATATTGCTCCTGATGTCAGCAGAATAAGAAATAAGGTTTCCACTCCTTACGATGGCATCAGACATAATCACCCTATTATGATTATGCGACACTCAAAGGACCTTAGCAGGTGTGGTGAGAGTTATACCACTCGTGTGGATCTTGATTTTAGATGTGCCTTTTCACATCATAATTATGACAAGGACAAGTGGACACTTGACGTGGAAGCCTCGCAAAAATAAATGAGCTATTTAGCTATTTGAATTCAATTCGAGGCATCTCATCTCTATGTATTGCCACTAGATTATTAACATGGGCAGTCAACTTAAAAGAATCGAACCAGTCTCTTGTGCTGAATTGCAAGATGATGAAGAAGTTCGGAATATTTTAAAAGACAATGGCATCACTACTTTCTTGGAAATAATTTCGGGTTATTTGGCTACTATCTTTTATGGGGTCTTGGCTACCTAGTCGAGGGGTAGGGTTCAAATTGGTACCACCGTCTTCACCATTTCTACCAATGCCATAGCCTCAGTGACTGGATTGTTGACTTAAGAGGTCTTTAAAAGTAGAGCTCCAGGACTTCATCAACAAGGGAAAAAATCCAGCCAAATATCTCTCGGGCTATGTGTGGGAGTCCCTGCATCCCCTATGGAATAGGGTGGCTGAATTTATTATGAGATAATTTACAATCAATGAACACTATAAGCTGGTTATTAGGCCCCATATTTTCATCCTTTCCCACATGTGTTGGGGCAAAAGAATCAATCTTTCTGCATTTTTATACCAGCCTTTGGAACACTCAATCAATCTGGCCTGGGAGGTAGAAGGACACATTCTCCATCAATGTCTTCTATATCTCCTCTTTCAATATGTTGCTTCCCCTACCGAGCTTGTTCGTTTTCTTGTTAAATCCAGAAAGTTCTGCCACACCCCCACCTCATCTCCTCTTCCTTCCCCTGCTTCCCACCCCACCTCCTGTCAGTGTCACCTTCTATAAGTTTTATCTTATTCTGATTCTGAGGTTGCCATTGTGGGTTCTTCCTTTGAAGGTTTTATTTCTACTGATGTCACCATCTCCCCACCTCTTTTTCCAGGTCAACCATTTCTTTACTTCCCTGTTATTGATCCTTTGGTTCCTATTACCTCCCCGGTTTCTAACTCGGATATCCTTCTCTTGGAAGCTCTGCTGGGGTTAGCTAAATTATATCTGAACTCCCCTAATTTTGGACCTATGGACATGGAAGAGGAACTACTCATTGAGGGGAAAACTGTTCAGCCGGGGACTGATGAAGTTAAAATGGTCGATAGTGAGATTATTCATCATGATATGCTAACTAAAGCTCATCCTAAAGTGGAAGATACCTAGGCTGGGAGAAACTTGAGGGCTAATGATGTAATTTCTACTGATGATAATACTCATCCTGAGGATAGCCAAGTGGATTTGGTGTCTTCTATCCTGGCTAAAATCCAGAGATCTTTCACCATCCTGAAGGCTTGGGATGTCTATACTAACAATACCAAGACTGTTATTATCAAAGACTGCTCTAAAATGATCACCCTTGCTAATCTGTTAACTGAAGAGTCTGATTCCATCCACGCTAATAATAATTTTAAAGAGCTGAAGAAGCTCCTATGATCTTTTTTACTTTTAGTATGCTTTTCTTTCGTTTGTTCCATTTTGTTCGGTTGTTCATTCTTTTTGGAATTCTCATGGGTATCACTAATGTAATTTTCATCACTCTATTTAGCTAGTTGGTATTTTTTAAAAAGGTTGTGGGACCTTCTAAAACCCTCACTTTACGCTAATTCCTAAAAAAAAGTATGACATGGAACTAAACTAAGCTGGTTTTTACACCCATTTCAACTAGTTATCATAAAGCATTGGAGGTTTCTCAATGTTTTCATCATATCCCATCATGGTTTTTGTAGTACCAACAAGATATTTCATTTGATATATAAGGCCAGTACTGATAATATGTGGTACACATATTAGTAATTGATTCATTTTATACCTTGCATGTTTTTTCTATCTTAGGATATGTACCTATAAGTGTTTGTATAAGTGTGGTGGGTTATTAAATGATTCATCACTTGGAATTTCACTATCATAAAACACAATGGGAGGTGGATCCCTCTTTACTATTGTAGCTACAACCAAACCAATAAATCCATATAATGAATTATTACTGCATTCTTTTGTTAAATTTAGTCTTTTATTTTATGCACATTGTTTTGATCTTGAGACGATGCATTGTGGTTGGGAAGAGGATTGGTAAATATTTTGAGGTGTTGGTTAGTTTGAGTCACAAATTCATTTAATAAATTATGGATACTTTCAACTAGAATGTGATTGCTTTCAATTATGTCTTGGATCCTATATTTTAAAGTAATGCATATTTTTGAAGAGTGACCATGGATTTAGTGATTATCGGATTATGTGCTTGCATCATACCATTCTTTGGTGAATACCTAGATGTATCCAATTATTGGATATGAGTTAGAGTAATCAAATTGCATTCAATAAATAGTTGTAGCATTATGTGTGTGCTCTCACCTAATCTTGTAAATTGTCTACATGGTTGTTGTTGAGGAAACAATATTATTATAGTTGGTTGGTCTATTTAATTTACTACACCCTAAGCTTCAATATTAGGTTGAAATATATCTTTACTTGATTCAAACTTGAATTATTATTTTTGAAATTCATATGTATTAGAGGAAGGGGTATTGTCCTCATATTTAAGCATGTTAACATCTACACTTCTAGCTACATTACAAAATGTTTTTGAATGATTGGTTTATGTTGAACATAATTATGTCTTTGATATGCATGAGAAATCTTTTGAAAATATACAAATGAGTGCAAGTAGTCTCTGGATCATCTTGGTGATTATATTTTTGAATCCAAATACATATTAATTAATAGGTTCATTAGTATTTTTCTATGATTTTTAATATTTATAAATGTGACTTACATGCTAATGTTAAATGAAAAATATGCAAGGAAATCATGTACTAGTGAATCATGTTGTATAGACCCTTAGGGTAACACATAGAACCAATCAAGAACATAGTTTCATAGGCTCCTAAGGAAATATCTTGGTAATTAATGAAGCCTCATGTATAAAATATAAATATGAGGGGTAAAAGGAGCTAAGATGGTTAGATGGATCACCCTTCCCATTGACTGTTTTAAATTTTGGAGCTACAAAGCCTACTAGAAATGGATGATATAATCTATCATAAGTCAAAGTGTTACTTAGTATTTCACTTGAAGTGACCATACTACATGAATTTTTAAAACCTTGAGACCATTCCTTAAATTTATGTTGGAATTTGCATGTAGTGTTTATCATAGTGAGCATATCAAGAGGTAAATTGGTAGCAACATTGGAATATTTGGGAGAAAATGTAGTAGAAAATCATGGAGCATTTCAAGGAATGGATGGTGTATGAGGAACAAGTGAAGGATTTCTAAGAGAATGTATGGTGGTGAAGATATTGTGAAAATTGAGAGAGGTGTGAGATGGGACAATATTAGAGAAAACTTGAGATATAACCTCTTGTGATGGTGCAGTGTATCAATAGGTATATTATCATTATTAGCATAAATGTATCCATGATTTGGATTTTAGTTTTGTTCATGCGTAATTGGATTATTAAAATTTGAATGGCATTGAGTTTAAGATTTCATTTTCATTACAACTTTGAATATATTGGCCATTTCATGAGGATTTTTCAAAAGAGTCTATTTGAATTCCAATAAATCTTTGTATCTAGATGAGTATTCTAAGGAAATATATATCTCCTTAATAGTTTCACCATTAGTAAGAACAAGATGACAATTCAAAATTGTTTTATCTATAGGTGTTTTAAAAAAGGTTTGACTTATTTCAAGTTGAGCGAGAGTCTTGTTAATATGAACCATTACAATAATTTTCACACACATACTATGAATAAATGAAGTAATTTGTACACAATCAATTGAATTAGAGTGTATTCATAGACTACACAAGTTTTGAGACTTGGAATTAATTGATTTGGATTGCTTTATATATATATATATATTCAAAAGAAATGATGAACAACCAATAATACACACATAATATCTAGGCCTATAAAGATTTGAAAATAATTAAACAACCTTTAACAAAATAAAAAAGGAGTGATAAGAATCTATTAAATACAACATGAAAATTTAGGCTACACAAAGTGAAACTCTAGGTTGAGTATATGTTGAGAATGGGTTGGGCAAGTTGAGTCTTCGATACATCACAAATTTACCAATTTTTAGTGTGAAAAATTGGTTTTACACAAACTAACAAAACCATCACACTAACCACATTAAGAGATGTAATTCAAATCTTAATCATATTTAATCAATAATACAAAACTAAATTTAGGATAGAGGTTAACCTTGATAATTAGAATAATCGAAAATATTAAAAATCTTGAACACATTACAATAGTAATGGAAAATTGAGGTTCATAATAAGAATATATAGTTTTAGATGATTATTTAGATGAGTATTAAAAGTGACCTAAAAAAGTGTTATGATCTCCATAACTAGCCATATAAAAATCAGACTGTGTATGTGTACTATGCAACTTTCTCAAGGATAATAACCCATTTCATGCCATGTGCATGTGGTCCCTTCATACCATAATGGAATACATGTGCAAAAAAAAATATAACTTAATTTCTACCTACAAAGTGTATCAATGGAAAAAACCCATCTTATAATTTCTTCATTAATCTTCAATCATTAAGAAATCAATCTCCTTGGAGAAAATCCTAATTTGATGTCTATACCTAGAAACAAACTCAATAAATAATAAATATACATTATGATTGGCCCATGCCACTCTCAGTGGGGTTACTCTATGTATCAATATGAGAATAAAGGTTTGTGTAGATTTATGTTATCAAATTATTCTGCGAGGATTAATACAGAACCTTGTGTACATCGAAGAGGGTTGCACTTACAATGGTGATGAGAGTGCTTCAAGTAATCAACAAGACCATGAATCACAAGTAAAATCAAGTACATAAAGACACACCATTTGTCTGACATGTGCATAGATTAAAAAAAAATAAGAGGTACGTATAAGAGTGATGTTTAAATCTTTTGCATGACACATGTGCATAAACCTAACTAAAAATATTAAACTTTTATCTACTAGGTGAGATGACTAATAACATAAGGTAGAAAATACACTGAGTGATGATGAGATAAGTCATATACAGTAAAAATCCCCCTTCATTGAAACTGAGGGATAGGTCGTGGACAAGTCTGAACTAAAAGATAAATTCCATAGATAACTAAGAAATATGTTTCAATGGGGCCCGATAACTAAAGGCCTATGATACAGGTACCCATGTAAAAAAAATAAATATATGGAAAAAGAGGAAGAGGAAAAGAATGGGTCCTCGACAACTTGTGTCCAATAATGTACCAATATAAAGTAAGGATTTCAATTAATGGAGGAAAAACCCCTAAAGGAAAACATCCACTTACAAGAGATAAAAGACTCCCCTAAATAACCTAAGAAATATGCGTCATATGGGTCTTGACAACTAGGCCTGATGAGGTGCCCATGTACAAACAACATCTATTTGGAAAAGAAGAAGAGGAGAAGAGGACTAGAAATCTCTGAAGAAGATGAGGAGCTGCAAAATGCCTTACCCCAAGAAGAGACTGCAAGTGAAGATACTTTCACCTTAGTAGAAGGGATTTGTAAAAATGTCTATAACCATATTATAATTATGACACATACTGTAAGTTGATGATGCCATCGTGAATCAACTCCCTGAATGAAGTACATATGTACCTCATATGTGCTTTGTCCATTGATGCTGATCTGGATTTTGACAAATTGAGATGGTGATCATGTTGTTGTAGTAGATAATAACAAGACGCACTGATAGTTAATACCAAACATCTGTCAAGATAACATTGTAACCAAATATACTTTCCTGGCAACATTGAACTACTCCTTTGTACTCTGCCTCTTTATAAGATATCACAAAATGATTTTTGCTTCTTGTTCGAACCAACTAACAGAAACCTGAAATAAGAGAAAAACTGTATCCTAAGGTGGATCTCCAATGACCTACATCATCGACCCAATTATAATCAAATATATCTAACCAAGTCAATATCTAATCCTCATATATAGTGAATACCATCTGTATAAGTTCCACGCACATAGTGAAGGATCCATTCTTCACTGCTTTCAAGTACAACATCATAAGGCTCCTGCATGAATCTGGACATGAATCCCAATAAGCATATGATACATTCTGGATGTGTGTGAATAACGTAAATCAAGCTCCCTACTAACTATTAATAAAGGGTACCATAAACCAAGCGATTAGAGATAATCATAAACCAACATCAACCCTAGAAAGGAAAGTAGTAGGAAAAGGCTTACAATCTAGACATATGAAACCGAGAAAGAAAATCAAGGGAACACTTAGGCTATGCGAAATCACAATTCCCGAGTCAGACTACAAAATATGAATCCCAAAAAATTAAAGAAGCAATCCTAAGTCAGACATAGATATTTTTTTTGGATAAGGAAATCTTCATAAAATTCAATGATAGAGGAATAGCTGTCTCGTAGATCAATAATTCATCACCATATAGATACAAAGATGAGTATGGATTCATCCTACAACAAAATGTGAACATTTAGGTTAGAGTGACATAGAGTGAACCCTGATGTAAGTAGAAAGGAGTCCACCTTGGCAATACCAAGCCTAAGAGGATTGTTTAAAATCATATAGAGACTTCTTTAACTTAGAAATGAGGGAGGGATCATCGACATAACCGTGAGGTTGTTTCCATGTACATACTATTCCTTTATGTCTCCACGAAGGAAGGCACTCTTAACATCCTTTTGATGGGCTTCCCATTTGTTTGTCAGTAGCGATGGAAAGGGTTCAATTTAATAGAAGTCTTCTTCGTAACTAGGAGTAAAGAATTTCCAAGTTATCAAACCTTAACTACCTAGGAGAAATCCTTATCTACTAGCTGTGCTTTAAACTTATCAACGAAACCATACAACACCATACGTTTTTCAAAACACTCACTTATACTGAACAATTTTTCTTCCTTTCAGAAAAAGGGTGAGATCTCAAGTATTGTTCCTCATTAGTCAAGGAATACTCCTCATCCATGGTAGAATACCCAGGGTCATAAGCAGAGGTGAACCAGAAGTGAGGTCCAAAAAACCCTGAGAAAGTTTTCCTCTTATCTGAAGGGATCTCCCATCTACTCTCCAGCACTCTGGGGAGTTTTCCTATCCCAATGAGGAGTAGGAGGATCAAAATCAGATCTAATAAGATTCATGCATTTGAGTGAGAGGGAACAAGGATCTCTAATCAACACTACCATCAGAATCGATAAGACTTTAAAATGAAGGTTTATGCAGGCGTAGGAGGATCAAGTAGGAGGAGGAACATTCTCAACAACATAATTATCTGAAGAGTCAGATTTAGAATCAGAAAGCATAAGGACCTTAGAAGGTAGAGAAGTAGATATTCAAAGAAGACTCATCAAATTTCACACTTTCTCTCGATATAAATCTCATGAGTAGTAGGGTTCAACAATAGATATCCCTTTACACAATCGAGATACCCTACAAAGATATAAGGTTTAGACTATGGTTCCAAATCCTTGCGTTTATTTTTGGCAATCTTGGCCATAGCCTTGGATCTTAAGACTTGAAAGTGCTCAACATTAGGATTGCGTCCAAACCATGCTTTAAAGGGTGTCATCCCTCTTACTGCCTTATGTGGAACATGGGTTCTGAATGTAACAAACACAATTCACTACTTTGGCCTAATACTATAGAGGAAGGGCTTTGAGTGAACCATACAAGTGCCATCTCCTTAAGAATTCAGTTCTTTCTTTCCGCAACTCTATTTTTTGAAGGTATGTAAGCAACTATATATTGCAAAGCAATCCCTTCAAAAGTATAGAAATCCTCAAACCTATCCTTCACATACTCACCTCCATTTTCAATTCAAAGAACCTTGATGGAACGTTCCACTTGTTTCTCAGAAAGATCCTTAAAGTCCTGAAAGTGATAAAAAACTTCAAACTTAAGCTTAAGAAAATACACCCAAGTGTAACACGAAAAGTCATCAATGAAGGTTAGTATATAAATAGATCTATAGTAAATGAAGGAGATGGGAAAGGGATAGAAGATGTCACTATGAACAAGATCCAAAAAGATCAAGTAGCTCTCTAGAATTTTCCTTTGTCAAAAATATTTTCACGATGCTTCCTAAGGGTACAACCTTCACAAATACCCTTAAAAACTCTAACGTTGGGTAACCTGTTGACCATTTCATTTTGGCTCAATTGTTCAAGGAAACGAAATCTCAGATGGCCAAAATGCTCACGCCATAGCTTACTAACCTCATCTGCATGAGTGAGCAAGGAAGTGGGTGCCAAATCAGAAGTAAATTGGGAGAGTGTATATAACCTTAAACGGTGATCTGCATTTCCCTCAACCACAATAATTTTGGAGTGAATCTCATGAATAATATCTGAGTTAGGACGAAAATTCCACTTGCATTCCTTCACTAAGATGAGTGATTTGGTAAACCCATAGGAGATTGGTAGAGATATCAAGAATATCGACTCAACAAATGTAGAGAGGCCCCCCTCGATACTTGGTTATCAATCCAAAGAGAGGATCCTGCTCATCCATCAATAAAGATAGAGGTCCTCCTCTTTCTGATATTGAAGCCCCCCCCTCTACTATAAATCCATGCCCCCCCTCCAACAGGCCCCCGCCTGGATCTCTCCAGATTTTGTCATCACCCAGCGTAGAGGTCATTTATCGACATGATAGATGAGTGATGGTAAATTGATGTTGGAGAATTAAATGACCCCCCAACATGATCCACCATTGAAGAAGTCATCACCCAACATGATTTGGGTGCCACGAGGCACAAATAATCTATAATCTATAATCTATGTCAATGAAGGAGAAAATATAGACTACAAGGTCCTTTCCTTTCTTCTTATCATATTTAAACTCTTTTGCAGTGGAAGACTCTAGCTTTCAGAGAATTTTTTTTATAGACTCAGGAACACCTATATGATTTTTCTCAAGTAAATGAGTAAGGTGGTCAATTTGTTTTCTCATACATTGATGCTCTTCATGACCAACCTTCTTGCAATAGGAACACTTACACTTTTCTTTCTTCGCTTTAGGCTCAGAAGTTGAAGTGTTCATGTTAGGTTTGGTTTTTTCTTGGTTGGTCTTGGTTTCCTTCTTAGGTTGGTCTTTTTTCTCTTTCTTCTTTTCAGTATTCTTTCCCTTACTAGTACTTGCTACAAGGGCATGTGACTTGGACTTGAGATACCCCATTTGAATGATTTTGTCCTATTATCGAATGAGTTGGAATGAAAAAATGTCAAATGAGGGCATATTCCAAAAACTACCCTTAGCGACTTTTGTAGCATGAAAATTTGACACGAAAAATGGAGTATTTGGGACCTAACTTAGAAATAATTGAAAATATCAAATGGTAATCCTTCTTCTCCACTTTACATTCCTTTAACAACAATCTAGTGTGGATGAAACTTTGAGAATAATTCCTATAGGTTTTCAAAGTCGTTAGGATTTAATCCTAGTAGTTCATTTTCCAACTCATGCGCTCTCATGTCATCTTGTTTTCTGAAGATGTCATCTAACATTTTTCATGCAGAATTGGGTGTTTCAAATGAATCAATGTGGAAGATAAAGTTAGGAGAAACATAAATACAAATAAGACCCAAGGCTTTGTCACTTTGGTTCAACAACTTAGATTTTTCGGGCTCATCGCTAGGTTCAATCTCAGCTCTCATGGTGATGCGAAATAACCCTTTACCCCTTAGTTTCATTACCATTTTTGATATTCATTCGAAGAAGTTAAACGACATAAGAAGAGAAATTGAAAGTACATCCATCACAAAGAGAGAGAAATAAGGAATGCAGAAAAGGAAAACAAACAGCACAAGCACCTAGGATAATATTATAACCCCTAATTTCAGCACTTTATAGTTTATTGCATTGAATACAATCAAGTGTGAGTGTGCATCAACATAATAATGCACAAGAGAGGAGACCACAATAAATTTTTGTTGATCACACCAAATCGATATCGTAAACAAGCACAACAAGCTAAAAACGAGAGAAGGGGCAAAAATAAGTCATGTTATGAGAAAAAGTGTCTCACGTCGCAATAAAAACCTCCTTGCTACAAGATTGTGGAGAATGCACTCACTAATCTGCAATAAATAACAAGGGCTATTACAATGTAGGAAACAAGCTCAAGACGAGTCTGGAGGACCTACAGGATGCAACGAGGGATCTCGAAAGGCAAAAAATGCTAGAAGTGACACTACACACTCTAGTGATGGATTAGTAGAAAAAAACATCTAATACATTTAAAAAACAAACTTTCAAAATTCCCAATTAGCTTAATTTTATGAGTTAAAGGGACAAAAAGACACTTTAAAATGATTAATTTTGACAATTTTTCTTATTACTAATCAAAATTTAAATTAGATGCCTAATTAATTTTATTAAAGCCCTTAATGATTAATTAAATTAACCTTGATAAATTTAAATTAGATCTAAAAATTAAATTAAGATCTAATTAAAAAAACTTACCCCTTATGTTAATAAGTTAACACCTTATCTTAGTTTAATTAAGAAAACCACCCCCTTTAATAAAAGGTACCCAACCCACATAAATTGATTAAACACCCCACCACACTTAAATAACAAACCCACTTAATTTAAATAACACCAACCCATTAAACACATTGCTTATGAAATGAATTAAAAAATAAAAAATCAGGAAAATAAAAAAAGGGTGGACTTGGTCGAGGACATGCGGGGCTCGAGGAATCAAGATTGGATCTTGAAGTAGGCATGATGGGGTCTGAGGAGGGCTTATGTGAGTGACCTTATCAAGGGGGAGGGCTTATGTGAGTGACCTAATTAAGGGGTTGGAAATAAGGGTGGAGCCTGACTTGACAACAGTCGGTGTAGGAGGAGGAGTGTCATTACATGATGAACACCGATTCAAACGTAAAAAATATTGGATGAGATAATGCAATGGCTCTGAATGCAATAATTAACGAAAATTGAGGGAAAAACATGGAAAAGACGTCCAAGTGCAATACAAAGATGTCAATGCATCTTGAGGACACAAGCAACCATCAACCAAATGCAAAGTAAAGGCAATACAAATACAAAAATGGCAGGCAAGGCACAAATGCGATGCAAAAAAATGAGAACAGACCCCAATGCAAAGCACAAACAACCCAAACACAGGAAAAAGGGTAGAACCTAGCATTAAGGCTTGACTAGATGTAACATAGAGCCACAAAATGGATGCAAAATGACTCAAAATAATAGCTCGATGTAGGGGAATCACAAAAATAGAGCTTGGATTAAGAAAAGGGCAATGCAAACGTTGTAAAACCACAAAGACAACTCAACATTTGCAGGGTGAGCCAACTTAAAAAAAATGGCAGTGAGCAAGCAACCATCCAAAACAAAAGGAAAATTAACCCAACCCTAATGCAAATGTAAAATGATACAAAGGGTAATGCAAAATAAAATTAATGCGACGAACCAAAGCACCTCGCCACCAACTCACCCGGGGAGCTCACTGCAGAGATCACTGGGGGAAAAAAAGGAAAAAGAGAAACAAGGGATGCAAGGTAAACAAAAAGAAAACCAAGAAGGGAAGAGGTCTGAATAGGCCCAAAAATAGAATTTTTTTTAAAAAAAACTTTCAATTAAAAAATTACTGATTAAAACCAGATATGCAAAAACTACTTCCAAATTTAGTTGTACCTCTAAAATTATCTACAACTAGCTAGATCTGGCTGTGAAAACCTGAAACCTGCACATGCACAACCATAAAACTAGCACAAACTCAAAAAAATGAGATTGTTAAACCTGTTAAGAAGATTCCAAAAGATGATAAAAATTTGCACGAAAAGTACCAAAACCAAAAATGAAGTAACTAGCAATTCTAGATTAATTGAGTGCGTGTTTACCAAACAATAGCTCTGATACCATATCATATTTTCATGAGGATGAATACAAAACCTCGTGCACATCGAAGAGGTTCAAACTTCCAATGGTGATGAGAATGCTTCACGTAATCAACAAGAGCATGAATCACAAAGGAAAATTAAGTAGAGAAAGACACAAGGTGTCTAGCATGCTCATAGATAAAAAAAAAGATACATATAAGAGTGTTGAGTAACTCATGTGTATGACATGTGTACACAACCCTAACTAACCCTAATGTTATTCTCACTAACTGAGATGACTAACCACATGACGTGGACAAGACACTGAGTTTCAACAAGACAAGTGATATACACCAACATATGCATGTAATCAACACATTCATTATCTATTAGTGAACGAGAGAAACCTCAACCTTCACTATGTGACCCTAAACATCATGCTTCTAGACCTTTCTTCCCATAAGAGTTCTTTAGTAAATAAATCAAACTTATGCTCTAATATCAAATTCTGTGCATTTTATTATGATCCACATGGTTTTACTTTTATTTAATCTTGTTGTGTGTTTCGTCTAAATTTATTAGTGTACATATGTATAGATATACTTCTTGATATTCAAATTAATATCTATTACTGCACAAGATGACATACAAAAAAACATGTAATGCCAACAAAAGAGGGAAACAAATCTAAGAAACATGGCCAAGGGGTGAAGTAAAAGGGGAACATTTCCATAAAAATACAAGTTCATTTCTTGGGGAAATGGTATAAGAAATCAAAAAATTCCAGGTACATAAGATGAGAGAGAAAATAAGATAAATGGGAAAAATCAAGGTCAAAAGAGATAAGGAATGACAAAAACTAGAAAACAAGATCAAACATATAAGAAAGGTTATGACACAAGGGGAAACATACCAATATGGGTATAATTTAGACCAATGATTAATAATCTTACAAAAAAACACAAGCATCATAGAAAATAACCAGTTAGGGATAAATTTTGGTGTCTGCAATAACTTAACACTTCATTGAAAATTGGTCCTTTTTCAAGTGTTTGGTGGAAAATTTGTTGTAGTATTTGTTTCACATACATTAGCTTGACTGGAGAATGATTCATATAATAACTCGTGTTAATGTTGTTAATGTTGTATCCCTAGTGATTAATTTGAATTCACATATGTTGTAATATTATATTCATCTTTTTATTCATTCCATGTGAATGTTATATGCCTTTGTCTTTCTAAATGTCTCATACTTCTTATTGGGATGTTATTAATTTTTGTAGTCTTCTGTGTGTTATCTTTCGAATGGAGGCTAGCTCCACTAATCATATCTATATAGGAATTGTTTCCATTACACAGGTGTGTACATTAACCATCCACGTGGATCTAACTTATTCATAGAATCCTTTTGAACCTTTGAACTACTGAGGACCTTGTGATTTTGTGGCTAAAACAGAGGAAGATGGTAAATGGGCTTCTTGTTGTTATTACGATTCACTCTCCTTTAGTTAGTATTGTGTGTTCTTATTTTCCTTTATAAAATCTTTCCCATGCACTTATGATACCATAATAACTTGATCATGCATGTGCATGTAGACCATACAAGTAGTTTGTTGTTAGATTTGGCCACCCATGGCTATGTGAGTTTTGTGGACACTTTTTACCTTGATTATGCTTAAAACCTATATTTATTGAGGATTGTACCCAATCTTGATATGTAGAGAAACCCCATTAAAGTGTTTCTCAGGCTAATAACTCTCCACTCCCCTCCTTTTAGGTGAAATTTCTAGGTGTTAAGTTTTAGTTAGGATTAGATAGAAGGAGAAGACATTCTAGTAGATGTGTGCATCTATTTTACAATCTAGAAGAGGTTTGTACATAAAAAATAAGCAAGAGTAAGGATTATCCTATGATTATTTTCATATTTTGTAAAATTTTACCTTTAGTTTATAGGTGGAAATCTTTGGAATTCACCATATTAATTATTTCACATGTTAATGCTTGATAAAATACTGTAAAATGGTACTATTATCCATTTAACTTTAATTCCTTAAATAAGATATATTTTTAGGGTGGATAATTTCTTATGTATGAAGAAAGGTAGAGGAAACAAATTTTTAGTTCAACTATACCTACACAACAATTAACATAGAATATGGGCCATTATCAGTGTTTGATATCGACCAATGATCATTACTGACACCCAATATCAATCAAGGTTACTTAATTTTGGTCACATATGAAAAAATGAAATTAATTTTCTATATTTCCTTTTACAATATTAAAACCTATGTCATAGTTTAGGTATGTTTGATTCAAGTATGGATTCTTCTTGAGTTAAGCCCATTCAACTATTGATTACAACTATCAACTGATATATCCCTTTCAACATTTTATGTTCTATATTCAAGGTGTTTATTAACTTTTTAAGGTTGTGTTAGGGAAATTATATAATACACATAATCAACCTATCACAAATAAGAAAAAATAAAAACTAATAAAGGGTATTCCTAAATATTCCTAAATTATTGTAAATCTTGACATTTCTATATGTGACATTGCTCACAGTTTGAAAAAGTGTAATTTGGGTTATGTTATGGAAAAAAATCACCATAATATGTAAAAAAAGGCAAGACAAAGTGCTCAAATTGTGTATAGAATAATAATAAATAGTCTTCAAGGTGTTTATTAACTTGTAGGACCTAGAAATGTATTCTGGATAGGTTCATAGGGTGAGAAACAATACCATCGCTAATACTATCACGGGGGATACAAACATGTCCTTTATGATTTTGTACTTTATTTCTCTTTATGTGCATGTTAGTTTGTGTTTACACCTTTAATTTCCTGATCTAGAATATTGTGATGACCAAAAATGAATCAAATATGATCTTCTTCTTGATTAAAACCCTAGATCATGTATCATTGACCTGGAAAGGGGTTAACATGATTGGGTTGGACAACTTCACCACATCCTCTCTGATGTGATGAGTATTACCTATATGCCACTACTCAAAAGAGATATCGAGCCACATGTAGTTATTCCAATCATATGATGAGATGAAAAATAATATATAATAAATAACGATCCCTTGACTCAACCCTAACACTTGGAAACATGAAGTTTAGACCTTGTACTTTAGAATTAAGCCTAGTATGTGTGATCTACATCTTTCTTGGTTGTCTTCAAATTTGTAGATTATGTGCTCTAAAAAGTGTGAGAGTTCCCTAGACTTTCCAAGGTGATTTTTAGGTGCCCCTAATAGGTCAAGGTATGATTGTGTTTATAGATTATCTTTATTAGTTTTTTCCCACTCAACGGACCTACAAATATTTCCTAGGCTGACTAAGATAAATTACCCATATAAAATGATGATTGTTAAAGAGAAAGAGGATATGTTTATGGTACTAAGACAATTATGGGAGGACCAATGAACTCGTCCAAATCTAAATTAATACATGAACAATTTTTTTATATATATTTAATGTCATAGTTAGTGATCTCTAATATGATGAATATGAGAATGACTATTGTCTAGAGGTTTAATGAGTGTGAGAAGAGCAGAAAGATGATTGAAATCAAAAAATGTGTAAATAGAATATATATTAAGATAACTATAACAAATTACATTAAGTTCTTGAACCAAATTTAGGGTACTACAAATTGTCCCTCTCAAAATCTAGTATTGTCATATGATTTATTGAAAGGTCATACAAACCATGAGAATATCGATAATAAGAATGGTAGTACAAATGTTTAAATGTATTTTCCAATCCACATGAAACCTGGAAAACACATGGATATGACACATACATAGAAACTAGATGAGATGAATATGTGTAACAACATGTAATTTGAATTTGGAAACAAATGTTATTATTGCATTTGAAAATTTGAAATAAAATTAAATATGACCAAAAATGATAACACTTGATGGTCATTTTTGAGTTGTGCCCCAAATTCACTAAATTTTGAGATCTTATTATCTTAATAGCCTTTTTGGTAGCATAAAATGTCATAAAGGATCAAAGTTTTGGGACATTGATGCCAAAAGAAACTCTGTGGACCATTGAGGCCAAATATTTTGTTGTAGACAAAGAAAACCCGAAGTGTACAACCATGCTAATATAATATCACTAGCTTATTAGCTTGGCTGGTCATGCTAACTTGGTGAAGTCTTGCTAATTCAATAGATTTACCAGTAACGTAGAATGTCACAAAAATAATACTTTGATGAATTTTTTCTAATTAAATAGCCTTGTTGGTAGTGTAGAATGCCATATAATTTTATCACGTGTAAATAATGTATTTGAGTAAAGATGACTGAATATTTGCAATTGTATCTGAATTTTGTATGAGCTTATGAAAAATCCTAAACCATGCCCCCCTTTAAGGTGAGATATACCCCTACATATGAATTGCCTCACAATAAAATTGGTTATACACACCATATGTAAAAAATATAAACCATACAAAGTACAATTACTAAACATGGTTGAAAATTTAGCATAATGTTGATATGTTCATTGGAAATAAACACATAATGTGTTATCCAAGGAATAAAGTTATGTTAAAAATTCAAAAAAAAAAATTGGTAATAAATGAAGAACATAGAAGTACACTAGAAATATGATGCAACATGAAGGATCCTTCAACCGACACAAAATGATATGACAAGACATGCTATGACATGGCCCCTAAAAAATTATTTAACCAAATTGATAACTTGACCAACATGGAAACTTAACAACATGATGACTCAACCAATACTGAATGATTAACAAGTATGCAAGAAACATATTGAATACAAAAATCAAACATACATAGAATCACATAAAATACAATAGTCATAGATCACTCAAAGAAATATATAGAAAACAAAATTCATACAACACACATAGAAGCATAGATAAAATAATAACCATAAATCATCTAAAGAAGCATAAAGAGAACACAAGTCATATAACACACATAGAATCCTAGAGCAAACAATATCCATAAATCATCTAGAGAAAAATAGATAAAACATGAGTCATGGAAACATACAAGGGAAATCATCATAGAATCATACACAAACATATGTAAACAATTATCATAATATATAAACAAATCATAGTAAATGACTAGTACATATCGAGAAAGTAAGGTTAGTACATATAAGAAAGAAACACCATGTTTAAGTAAAAAATAATACAATATTTTTACTAAAGCATGTGTCATAAAGTATAAGCTAATACATGTAAATATGGAAGTATATCTATATAGAAAATGTACCAAAGTAAGTAAAGTTTATAACCTGAAAAAAAAAACCCTGTGATTATCTCTCCCAGTGTAGGCATTCCCCCAATGTGGAAGAGGTTTCCACTAGTGTAGGATTAAAGAGTTTTGAAAAAAGCATGTGTGTATGGAAATATATAACATGTATGTTATGTAGCTAACTCATGTATATTGTTATAATAAAGTTTGCAAATGTGGACACTCAAATTTAGAAACTTATCCTTTGGAAATGAAACTTCAGCTTTGTTCCTATACTAATACTTATTCTCAAATTCTAAGATCAATTGGTGTATCCTTATCTCTCCCTCTACAAACTGCCATGTTATTTATTCAAGCATCATTAATTATTCAAAGCATTATTCTATCCCTAGGTACCTTTCTTTGAATCCAATTTTTTCATTACTAAATCCATCTACTTGACCATACAAAATAGGGCCAAACCATACCACAGTTAGGGCCGACCTATACGGTCCCTTCCCATTTCTTGCAATGACTCTTTTCTTAATTTGAGTATATTATGTGTATTGTTTCATCTTCCCTATGTCATCCTTAAAATTCAAATGCACTTCATAACTCACATGAAATTCTCAAGAACTGTTGCAAAATATCAACACTAAATATCTCAAGGATCTACTAAATATTACTAAAGTGGATGCACATCCTTTAGAGCATCTACCATACAAGTTTGAAGCACTCAAAACACATTCAAGAGTCTATCTTCCTCCATTATCAAGTATTCAAAAGTTCTAGAGCTATGTCTTCGTAAGACCAAGTCACTCCAAGCATTGCTAACGATGTTAAGGGATACAGGGGATCGATTTTAATATCAAAATTTCATTGCACCACACTACTAGTGTGTTGGGTACTATTGTCACTCTAAAATGCACCCTTTAGAGAATGGTGTGATAACTCCCCCTTCAATTGATAAAATGGAAACACTCCTAGGTTATGTGTGACATGTATGTTGGAGTGAATCTCCAGATAGGGTTGGCTCCCCTAGTGCAACACCGAAACTAATTCTATCTCCTAAGGCTAACTCTACTCTACCAATTGAATGGGAAAAGGGAGAAGAAAGGGAAAGAGAAAAATTGAAAAGGGGGGTGATACACCAGAAAGTTGTGAGAAATTCAAACTTATTTGGAACACACAGATGAAGCAAGGAATCCACACACACCATACAAAAACTACAAGTAATTGAGATGAATTGAAGGTGATTCACAAAAGAGTTTTGTAATTGATTGTCACTAGACAAGAAGGGGCAACAGTTTGCACCACAACAAAATCTTGCAAACAACTTATCGAACACAATTTATGACCTGTAAAATTGACACAAGACTGCACAAGGCATGAGAGATTAAACTAATAAGACAAGGATAGACAAGTATCACAAAATAAAATCAATTTAAAACAAAGTATGCACAAAATACAGACTGTAGAAGGTAAAACACAACTCCTTTATTTCTCCAAGAGGTTACAATTGTAGACACCAAATTCGTGTCTTATGATCCCTTGTGACCCACATCTCATCTCGCAACCTAAACTCATCACCTAAACCTTACACAATTATTTATTAATTACCTCATAATTGATAAATCCACATCGCCTTACCCGCCACCTCACTTGCCCACCTCACCATGACTTAGCCCTAACCCTAAACTAACCTAATTAGGACCCATGACTTGGTCTAGACTCACATCCATAACTAATGCCTCCTTACTCGCACCCAAAGCCGACCTTCTAGCCACTTGACCAAGCCCGCAACTGATCTCTCGGGAGAAAAGCAGGGAAGGTGGGCTATTTTACTAAAAATAGCCTGCTTTTTCCTAACCGATGCCGGTTCCTACTCGACCGCCGTCGGTTACGTAACCGCCATCGGTTCCCTGTAAATGGGCTCCCCAAACCAAAACAAGGGATTGGAATTTCATTTTGGGAGATCAGTCGAAGGATTTTTGAATCAAAGGAGAGTCCAAAGCGATTAGCAGAGTCCAGAACTTCACTTGACCAAGCAGAGACGAGTGAAGAAACCAGAAGAGTTGGCAGCCAAGGAGATCAACTGGCATCTTCGTCAAAAACCAGTAAGTTACATCTTGCATGTCCTCCATTATAACATTTCTTATGCTTTTGGAATTACAGTCCTCCCAAATCCGTTTCTGGATCCATTATCCAACGTACCATTGCCTCTAGCTGTCATTCTTTTGTTTCTAACCATCCCGTTCCCCAAAAACTATCCAAAAATCAGCCATTACAAACTTCACAACCAGCCCAGAAGATCCTAGAACCCACCGGTATCGGTTATCAGTAACCGCCATCGGTTATAGGTAACCGGCATCGGTTCCTTTGACCAAAAACCAGGAAAAACAGCCTTTCCCCTACCCAGTTCAGCCAAGCAATTTAATTGATATTTTATAGTATTTTGTGTTAACTCATATCGGCAGGGGAACTGACCACCTTCGAAAGGAAGTTTCATATTTCCTGGGCCCAAGGCAGTTCCCTCATTTACTATCTAATCAAAATCTTGTGGTCTTGTGTTCTTATTTGCAGGTAGTCCTTCCAAGACAAAAAGGAGTTCTTCGCAGTCAGCCTGATCTTTCTCTACGGTACGCGCACATCATCTCGACATTCTACAGGTATTCCTCCTAACCCTAACCTTATCTGTTTCTATAAGGAACGAAGCATTTCCGAGTGAAACATTTTGGCACGCCCGGTGGGACCCATTTTGGGTTTCTTTCTCTTGCTTATTTTCATTTTAGGAAGCATATTTGCTGTTGCTGTTTTTGTTATATATTTTAGTAAAGAATTTGTCTTGCTTTCCTGGTTTCGCATTAGTGAAAGTCATCTCTTTTGCTTCATCGAATATCACTTTCGATTCGGGTTTTAAAACACGTGCATTACATTCCTGCTTGTTGTTTTCCAATTCTAGTGAACATAGATTAAGTAACAGGTCGTACACGTGGGGGTGATATCCACAGTATTGACAGGAAATTAACCTTAGTTTCACTGCACAACACATACCGAATCACTTCACAATTAACACAACAGCTCAAACATCCCCCCTTTTCCGCGGTATTCCTCCGCCCGATTGAGGTAACCTTATAAGCCAAAACAACTTGACATTTCCTCTAAGTCTCTTGTTTAGGATTCTGACATCATCTTACGTCTAAAGGCATAAGCCCACGATAACTAAAATTAACCCTAGGGTTAATCTCTAGATTTGTGTGTGCATCTTGCTTGTTTGCTGTTCTGTTTTCTCTGTCATACTCTGTCTTCTGTGATCAATAAGTTGATAAAAATACTCAACGTTGCTAAAAAAACAAATTAACAGCCCCTTTGTATCTTCTTGTCTTATATTTTTTTTACACCGGCATCGATTAAAGGACCGACGTCGTTTCCCCTGTGACCGACAGCGGTTAGTGAACCGATATCGGTTACTGTCTTCATCAGCCCCTGACAAACCAGCAGCTTGCCAAATTCACCATTCAGAGGTTGTTTTTGTTCTTGATAGATTGAAACTTTCCTGGGTGTTCTAGTCTATGGTTGTCATCACTCGGAAGCAAGCCGCCGCCATGGTTTCACATGCCTACTCTGTGTCTTTGCCTGAATCACCCCCTTCACATTCTATAGGGAACCCTACAGACACCAATGAGATCCCCCAAATTCCTGTAGGAGACAAGGACTTTGCCAAATTTCTGGATGCTAATCCCAGCGCTGTACAATACTATTTGTCTCATACCCCTGACCGTACGCCTGATGGTCAGCTCCTTATGGGCATGCCTATTAGTATAGCTGCTCATTTAGCTCCTACTCCTCCTGATAACAATACCTTACTTCCTGCATCACTAGCCCCGTCTCCCAATCCGACAGCTTCAGAGGTTCATACGACCCCGATTAGCTTTCCTTTGGTTAACCTGGGGCCCCACGTATCGCTACCACCAACTGCCCCTATCTCATCTCTCTTTCAGACCACTCCATTCATGACTTACTCTCTGCCACCTATTCAAACGAGCTTTCCTTCTCAAGCTCCACCTACCTTTTCATTCCCATACACGTATCCAGTAACCTCAACACCTTATATGGGACATCCCTATTCTGTGGCACCATCATCTCATCCAACCACAGATTTCATCAAGTAAATGATGGACAAAATGCAAAACCTGGAGGCTTCCGTTTCAGGAAGTCGTAGCGCCTTGACATACGAGCAAGTTTGTCGGGAGCCCATTCACCCTTCTGTCCCCCTTCATTCATATCCTCCTCAATGGGAGTTGCCAAAGTTTACTCGTTTTAACAGTAAAGAGGATCCTCAACAACACTTGCGATCATTTAGACATGCTTGTTATTTGATTGCCCATGATGATGCCTTGTTACTCCGCACCTTTCCCATGTCCTTATCAGGGCCTGCCTTGGAGTGGTACAGTGCTTTAACCCAGCACTCAATCTTCTCTTTTAACCAACTAGCCCAATCTTTCTTGGATCATTTCTCCATTAACATTGCCAAGAAAGTATCTATCACTGACCTCTATGCCATCCGACAATTCGAAGACGAATCTATCGCAGATTTCATTGGACGATGGCGGGGTCTTATCAACCAACTTACGTATGCCTTGCCTCAAACTGAACTTATCGAACTGTTTACGCGGGCCTGCGCTAAGCACATCTCCCCTACCCTCCAAATTCAAACTTTCCGTACATTCGACGAGGCCTTTACTATGGCTCGAAAATTAGAAATTCGAGCCTTAGAGGAAGAGAAACTGCGGTTGCGCAACAAGAACTCCACTTTCCGAACTCCTGATTCTACCAATAAACCAAATACCACCACTTCTCACGCGTCCACCTCTTCTAAATCAAAAGGAGCTGTCCACGCAGTGATGGTCAAATCCCAACCACCGTCCAATACTCCACCAAAAACCACCTATAAATACAAAGCCGAACCCATCAGCTACACTCCCTTGGGAGAAACCTATGATGTGATATTGGAGAAATTGCTCAAAGCTGGGGCTATCACCTTGCCCCCTGTTAAACCTCACTCTGGGTTTGACTCCACCCGCGCAATACCTTCCTGGTACAAAGAAAATGACTTTTGTAACTTTCACCGCGTAAAAGGACATAGTCATGAAAACTGCAAGATGTTGAAAAACATAGTGCAGGAAATGGTTGATGCAGGGGATATAACACTCGATAATCCTAACGCCCCTGCTAACCGAAATCTGAAAATTTTCAACAAGCCATTCCCGAATCACTCGTCCAGCAGTAACGTCAACCAGGATATCTTAGCCGAGGAGAGTGTTCATGAGATCCATGCAGTATTCGATACCCAGCCAAAAGCCTCTATTGAGAAAATTTTGAATCTAGACTCTTCACTAACAAAGGAGCCCGAACCTCCTTTACCACCATCAAGCCAAAGCGAAATCGTTCCTTTACCCATAGAAGAGTTAACTGCCCAGGCTTCCCTTCCCATCAATGAGTCTTCTTACACCACATCCCTACAAGATTGCGAGCGGATGTTGTCTAATCTATCTATTTCCCAAACGTCCCCTTCTACCACTCTTGCTACACAAGAGGAAGGCTCACCACTCCTTTTGACATCCTTAGAGGAGAAATCTCTCGCACCGACATCATTAAATTCTTTAGCCATGACAGACCCCCTCCAACATGCCCTTCTGCCTATTAGTCCCTCATCACCTAAATCTTTTCAACAACCCGTCGACCTCTTAACATCTATTGATACAGTGCCTCATCTACCCCCTGTATCACTCCCACAGTGGACTGGAATCACAACCCACCTTTCTTCCATACCAAAGTTCCTATTCACACGAGAGGACTGTCAGTCTCCAGACGATAGACGAGCCCTATGGGAACGTTTGAGTACGCCGTATTCTACTCAAATGCAAACAACCAATCCTGATGCCTCCACCATATACCCGAAGTGCCTACAAAAGCTTAAAATGCCCATGTTCTCACCTTCACCCCCCTCACCTCTACCAAATGCCCCTTCCACTTCTATTAACTTAGCCAAATCTTCCCCTACGCTTGGGACCTTGCCAATGCCCAGTCTAACACACCCGCCTAAGCGACTCGATTTATCCAAAAATAAACCCGCCCCGCCACCTAGGAGACGAACGCAATCCGTGCCTCTATCACAATCAAAACCCTCATTGTCACACCCGCCTTCCATATTGGGACCTCATCCCTCCACCTTACATCAATATATCATACCTCCTTCGTTTTCTTCAAAACGACCTACGCCTTCTACACCTATACAGCGATCAAAGGGGATAACAACATCGTTACCCCACGTATCCGGTCCACCTATCAACCCTAAACCAATCCCATCATCAAAGGATTTATTTTCTGTCACTCCCCTTTCTCCGTGGTTGTTTCCCGCTACCATGCCATCTGTAGCCTCATCATCTAACCAGCTGAACGTAACTTCTGTGTCCAAGAAACCACGTTTAGTGAAAAACATGTGTCAGCACCCCTCGGCTAAACCACCACCCATACGAACTAAACACGCCCAAACATTACCACAACCCACACAATCAATACCCTCATCCTCTTCTGATTTTGACCCACTCAAAGGATCTTACGCCAAAATCCTTGCTATGTTGGTGGAGAATGCGACCATCTCCCTACCTCCACTTAGACCTTATGACCCGTCTAAGCCCCGACCTGTGGATTATGATGAGTCTAAAATCTGCGCCTATCACCGCACACCTGGACATGATGTGGAAGGATGCAAAGCTCTAAAAACCATCCTTCGCCAGTCACCTCTTTCGGATAGAAAGATTAAGAAAGACAACTTACGAAGGGAGAGACCTCTAGCGTCAATTCCCTCTACTATACCATCTGTCCCCGCCTCACCAAGATCGATCATTATTACAACCCCACCTCTTGAAGACCATGAATTATCCCAACCATCTTCTTCATCTCAGGTCTACGAGATTAATATGATTAGTGTCGCTACTCGAGGACAGAAAAACAATGGGAAAGCGAAAGAAAACACACCTGCGGCATCTCTTTCTCCTTCAACCATCTCGATTACACCACCACCTAAAGTGGTTATTCGCGGACCCACCTATCCCGTCTCTAATGGAGTTGCCCACCGAACCATGATCAAACAGCTTCATCAATCGCCCGTAAAAATGACACTATATGATCTCATTCAGACTTCTGAATCTCATCGACAAGCTCTCGTTGAGATCCTTCAAGGGATAGAGGTTTTACCCAACGAAACCCTGCCCGTTGCCTCCATTCTAACACCCAATCACGTTGCCTCTCTCACCAAACAATCCATCTCCCCCACCACTTCTGTCTCAAAACAACAAGCCGCTGCGGTTAGTTTCTCGGAAGATGAAATTATCGACTTTGGTGCAGAAGACCCTGACCCTGCCCTTTTCATTTCCGCTTACGTCCGAGACATTCGAGTACGTCGGGTTATGATTGACGGGGGCGCTAGCCTAAACATCATCTCTTCAAAATCCTTCCAACAAATGAACATCCCTTCTAGTTGCATGTGTGCTAACCCCATCATGTTGCGATCATTCAATGATGCTATTACTTCTACCTTAGGCACCGTGATCCTCAACATTCGCGTAGGACCACGTACTTTACCCGAACTCTTCTATGTCCTTGAAGGAGAATTCCAATATAATATATTGCTGGGTCGTCCTTGGATCCGAGCCATGGGATGCGTTCCCTCAACATTACATCGATGCATAAAATTTGAGTACGAGGGGAAGTCCTACACTGTAAAAGCTGATCCTCCCCCCTTCAAAACTTGCAATATGTTATACCGCCCAAACGATGTGCTTATACCAATTAAGACACCCATACATTCAACCCAACCTTCCTCTTCAAATGTACCTCAACCATCCACCTCAACTGCACCTACGCCTTCAACTGATGAAACCACCATTGCACAAACCACTTCTCTTCCCGCAGCTAACATCCCAACCTCCGACCCCTTAGTAGATGTTTTTCATCGCCTCACGCTGGGGGAGTACCGCCTATATAACGTTAGTTCTTTCCCTACCCTGCAGGAGTACGGACAATTACATGCACATCCCACCTACGACCGTCGCGTGGGGGAGGTAATCCCTTACGGACCACCCCATTATCGCACTAACCTAACGTATGGGGGTGTTGACGCATCCTCCATTACCCCTGAACCTCCTCTTGGTGTGGTTCCCTTCCAATCCGATTTTCAATACCTGACAAATCGTCGCTTCGCCCTCACCTTCTTGACTCGCTGTGCGTGGAAAGGCTTTGGTTTTGGCCTTTACGAACAAGGCCGACATACACTCATTCCCGTGACCACACGCAAACATAATGATCGCAGTGGTCTCGGTTTTTCCGAAACACCTACACAAGAGACACCTCCTGTCAGCTGTATCCTGGAAGAGGAAGACGTTGCCCCTACCGAAACATCATCACCTACTTTGCCATCATCACCCACAGAATCGATGGACCCTGAATCTATCCCTCCTAACTTTTTTTTTTCATAAATGCTATCTTCATAGGTCCTCTCACTTATCAACGCGATAATGAGGACCCATCTTCTCTTCCCCTTCTGTATCCAGACATGATCGAAGAGGATTCGCCTTTGATTAATGTTGTTGAATGCCAGGATGACGACTCCATACTCACTTGCCTGGGCGCGGATGATTCTTATATTCAACGCGCCCTACCATCTGAAACCCAAACTATGCTGAATGAATCTACTATAGAAATCAACATCCACACGGAGGAAGATCCTCACATAGTGAAGATTGGACAATCCCTTAACACATCAGAACAAGCCGCCTTTACTACCTTTCTCTGTGCTCGCAACCAAGCGTTCACATGGTCTTACGCTGACATGCCAGGAATTGATCCTACCATTGCCGTCCATAACATCACCCTAAACCCCGATTCCAAACCAGTCAAACAGAAATTGAGAAAAATGCATCCACGCATTGCTCTCTTGGTCAAAGAGGAACTCCAACGACTCCTTTCTGTTTCCTTCATTCTGCCTATTGACTATCCTCAATGGATTTCTAACATCGTACCTGTCACGAAAGCGACGGGGGGACTTCGGATATGCACGGATTTCTGAGATCTTAACCTCGCTTGCCCTAAGGATGACTTCCCCCTCCTAAGTATTGATCAACTTGTTGATCTCACTGCGGGTCATGAAATGCTTTCTCTCATGGATGGCTTTTCAGGATACAACCAAATTTTGGTCGCCCCTGCCGATCAACACAAGACTGCCTTCATAACTCCTTGGGGAACCTTTTGTTATCGTGTCATGCCATTTGGCCTTAAGAATGCTGGTGCTACCTATCAGTGGGCTATGACCTACATTTTTCATGACATTATGCACACTATCCTTGAAGACTATGTCGATGATCTTCTTGGCAAGTCTAAACATCGTAGTGAACATCTCGATGTTTTAACCATTATTTTTGATCGCCTGTTACAATATTTTGTCCGCCTTCAACCGAAGAAATGTGTTTTTGGTGTTCTTTCGGGAAAACTTCTTGGCTTTATCGTCTCTTTGCGTGGCATTGAGGTCGATCCATCGAAAGTCAAAGCTATCCTAGAAATGCCCCCACCCAAAAATCTCAAACAACTGCGTAGTTTACAAGGTAAGCTCCAATCTATCCGACGTTTCATCTCCCAACTCTCGGATCGGTGTCAACCTTTCCATCACCTCCTTAAAAAGGATATTGCATTCCAATGGAGCGAAGAATGTCACCAAGCCTTCGAAGCTCTCAAAGCTTATCTCTTACAACCACCCGTGCTTATCCCACCCCAAGACAACCACCCTTTCTACCTTTACCTTTCCGCCACCGACCACGCTGTAGGAGCCATGCTTGCACATCGTGACTCTGAGAATCACGAACAAGCCGTTTATTATATAAGTCGTACTTTGGTGGACTATGAGACTAGGTACACACATGTAGAAAAATTGTGCCTTGCCCTATCATTCATTGCCACCAAACTCCGACACTACCTTCTAAATCACAAGACTTTCGTCATCACCAATACAGACCCCATCCATTACATGTACGCCAAACCTCATCTGAACCAACGCATTGCTAGATGGCTCATGCTTCTCGCCGACCTCGACCTTGAGTTTATCCACCAAAAATCAATCAAAGGACAAACCATCGCAGACCAACTTGCGGACGCTCCTGTACCGGGGGAACAATTTACCAATTTCACATTTCCCGACGAACTCATCGCTACTCTTTCCCTCACGGAGGAGTCGTACCCAATGACCCTCTTCTTCGATGGATCTAAATGCCAGCGCGGCGGAGGAGCTGGTGTTGTTCTCATTCCTCTCAACGCTGAACCTATGCCTCTTTCATTCCGACTTGATTTCCCTTGCACTAATAATACAGCAGAATACGAGGCCCTTGTTCTGGGTCTCCAAGTTGCGTTACACTTAGGTATCAAATCTATCAACATTTTTGGCGACTCTCAATTGGTAGTCAATCAAGTTATGGGCGTCTACCAATGCAAAAATGAGGAACTTCAAAAATACAAACACTATGTGGATTCACTTCTAGCTTTATTTACCCACTATTCTATACAAACCATTCCCCGCTCCACTAACAAATTTGCGGATACTATGGCTTGCTTAGCCTCGCAAATTCCCGCCGCACCAACTGACTCTGAATTATTCGTCGTGGTCCAACAACTTTTTGCCCCATCCTATTCAACCCCGGTAGTTTGTATGATAAATACTGTGTCTACTAATTCACAGGATACCTGGTACCACCAATTTCACGACTACCTTACAATCTTTGTCCTCCCACCTGATCTTACTAGTAACGGCAAACGTGCTTTTCTTAAAAGTGTTTCGCGTTATGTTGTCATGGGGGGACTCCTCTATAAACGTGGCTTTGATGGTATCCTCCTTCGCTGTCTAACTGGCATGGAGGCCACTCATACCATCCAACAGGTCCATGACGGTATTTGTGGTGGACATTTTAGTGGCCTTGCCGTGGCCAAACGAATCCTTCGCCTTGGTTATTATTGGCCTACTCTCAATAACGACTGCTACGAATATGTTAAGCGTTGTGTTATGTGTCAGCAACATGCCAACCTTCAACATACTCCTAGCCACCCGCTCCAGATCGCTCGAGATCTTTGGCCTTTCTCACAATGGGGTTTAGACCTTATTGGTGAGATTCACCCAACCTCTTCACAACGTCACCGTTGGATACTCACAGCGACCGAATATTACACAAAATGGGTGGAGGCTATTCCACTCATTTCAATCAAAAAATAAAAAATTGTCGAGTTCATTAACCACCACATTATCTGTCGTTTTGGTGTTCCTCACCGCCTGATAACAGATAATGGAAAATCTTTCAAAAACAAGTTGTTGCGAGACCTTTGTGACAACTTTGGTATCAAACTTAGTTTCTCATCACCTTACTATCCACAAGCCAATGGGCAAGCCGAGTCTTCTAATAAAACACTAACCAAAATCCTCATGAAAGTTGTCAATGAATCTGGAAGAAATTGGCACGATCACATTCCCTTTGCCCTTTGGGCTTATCGTACTAGCATTCGTACTTCTACTAATGCCACACCTTTTTCTTTGGTATACGGCACCGAGGCTGTTTTGCCTCTCGAAATACAAATACCCTCCCTTAGAATATCTCTTCAAGATATTCTCACCAACGATGATTTCCGCCAAGAGTGGTTAGCCCAATTGGAGCTTCTTGACGAACGCCGTCTTACAGCTCTTGATCACCTTCAAATCTATCAAAAACGCATTAAACGTGCTTATGATAAGCGACTTCATGAGCGTACCTTTAAGGTTGGTGATCTTGTCCTCAAAGAGAATCAACATGTAACCAAACTAGAAAAGAGCAAACGTGGAAAATTTGCTCCCAATTGGATTGGGCCTTATATAATCACTCACATCTATGGATCGGGTACTTATCGTTTAGCTTCGCTTAATGGTAAACCTGAGCCTGAGCCCCTTAATGCCTTGCATCTTCGACCATTCTACTGTTGAAATTAGTGTTATATCACTTCTTATCCGCCTACTGCTCGTCCCTTGAGCTCACATACCACCACGTACACTTGTCTCTTACATCTCGAAATAAAATCAAGCTCACCCCTCACCTCCCCTTACGATGCCTTCCCCTTCTTAGTCTAGTCCATGACTTCAAAGTATTAAAATAAGCCGTATTCTTATGGGATTTTCTTGAGTCAAACTTCCTACTAAACTAGATGCTTCACGCTAAAAAGAACATCTAGTCATCTAAATTAAATATAGAATGCTCCCTCGAAGGACAGCTATATGCCGAATTATTGCCGTTATTATATATAGACTGCTCCTCCGAAGGACAGCTATGCATTACAATTATATCTGCTACTATAAATAGACTGCTCCCTCGAAGGACAGCTATACACAGTCAGCCTTTATCAGAAGCTTCTCGCATTGATCAGCTTCGTGAAGACCTCAAGAATAAAACAATCAATATCCCGGGTAGACTTCCCGCATCGATCAGTCTATATTCAATAAAATAAAAGCCTCATTCAGAAGAACTTTTGAGTCATGGCCTTGTCTATTTAGGGTAGGTTCTCTTTCATCAGAATAATCACCTTGTCAAAATCTCTCGGAGCCCCCGCCTATATCAACCACCTCACCTCACCATTTGTCAAAGCAACAAACCTCAAGGGACGTGGCGTATGTCCGATATGTTGTGATTATACAACTCTTTTCACCTATCGACTTCTTGCCTATGCAAGGTACCTAGGGATTCAAGCTCATCCTATGTTAATCTGTGGTTTGTTTGGCTCTTCTCAACTACGGGACACCCTTTCCTCTTTGCCTCGCATCTAGGATTGTGTGTTGATCTTAATCAGGGCATGGTTCCCTTTTCTTTGGGTAAGCTAACTTTCACTTTACCTATACCTACATCAACATCGCCCATACCTTACCAACACCAACAACATTACCCTACCAACATCAAATTTTTACCAAACGACAAATTGCCTAAACCGTACCAAATTGCCTAAATTCACCCCTCCCTGATCCTACGGGAGAACTACATCGGTCTGAGGCCCTTCCTTGCTTTGTGCAATGGGCTATGTAGGCAGCACTTCGGAGACATGGGGTCTCCCAAGGTTAGCTCGACCATCCCCTGCCATAACCTATCTTGTGTGGTGAATATAAATATTTTTGTGTATTTTTATTTTAATCACATTTCTCTTTATCCTTTTTTCAAAACACCGAAAATCAAAACACCGACAATCTTATTATTATCATAACTCAAATCAACATACATATTCAGTTTTATTTAGATGTTAAACAAATACATCTTCTTTATCATCGACACGCAGGTCGGCATCCTTATTTATTCTCATACCTCGCTAACATATACTCAGACCATCACAACTCATCCCGAACTAGGTGATGATCGTGATCGTCGACCCCTCTCGCCGGGCCTCTCTGTCCTCAAAGGTACCGCGGCTATTGGTACCGCCCACTGATCTGCCAATCTCTCCTGTAACATATGAATACGCCCTCTCGCATGGAGAACTCCAGCCTCTAGTCTCGCCGCCCGTGACTCCGCAACCACTACCAATCCTCTTGTCTCATTCACCTGCGTTTGGAGCTGCTGAACCAAACGCTGCAGACGATCCCTTTCTGCTGTAATCACCGCTATGTCAGGGCGCTCACGTACACCTCGCAGTTCTGCTACCCACCATAATCTATAGGCCTCTGTCATTCCTGCATCCATTACCCTGCGATCGGCTGCTATCTCCTCAGGCCCTTCTGGAGGTGTTGGCCGGGGTGGTGAGAATGCTGCCTCGGCATCGATCCTCATATATGGTCTATAAGCCTGTGGTATGTCCTGCACAAATCCCTGATTGCCTACCCTGTAACACTTACCTCACCTGCAACCCTTGTTATCATGTTTTCTTTCTCATATCTACCCACCTACTCTCTCCCATCTTATTCACAAAACATGCAGTAGTTAAATCACAAACAAAATGATACCTCTTGGGTTGCAGCAGCTTGAGGTGGCCCTTGTCTTCCCTCCTGTCCTTGCCTGCTGGATGCTTCTCCTCGTTCTGCCATGATCACCACCCTTTTCAACTTTGTCTTTCTGCCTTCTGAACCTCGGATCACATTTACTTTCCTTGTCTCTTTTCTCCTTCTCACCCAAATCTCTCATGCAAATCCCTGTCTCAGTCGTCAAAAAGCGTCGCGTTCGCGTATTTAACTTCTTGCATGGCTCTAAAATTAAAACTTAAGTTGCCACCCTAGCTTTTCTATTTTTAGAAAAGCTCATACCTAAATAACCGGTATCGGTTAGTTGACCGGTATCGGTCTATGACTACCGATATCGGTTCCCTAACCGATATCGGTTACACACCTTCCTTTTTGAAACAGGGTTCTTTTCTTCATTTCTCCTCTAAATTTTTGTCGCGCCCACCTCTTTGCCTGCATAAACAACACAATTTACCACATTTTGTTCATCCACCACACATAGCATTACAATTTCATCAACATCATTTATTTTATAAATAAACAAACCATCAACTACAGATACCAAAAAACTATCACTCTATACATCATTTAGATCCAACTCATCAGTTACATATATGACACTGTCACAAAACCACCAATTTATCACATAACCTGACATTCATATATACACACAAACAAACAAAAACATCAGCATCATCTATCTATCAACATGTCAATTAAACTCATCACACATTCTATATATTACCAACCATTTATTTCAACACATTTTAAACACAGCATGTGGATCAAAACATCATCTATATATATATATATCCCAGTTTTCAAAAATACAATGTGCCCTACATCGGGGCCTCTGTGATCTCATAATATACCAAAACCGGCACGCAGGCTGCAATACCTACCAAAAATATCGACTCGGCTCGCAGGCCGGTCTCTCATATCAAAAATATACTCGGCTCGCAGGCCGGTATCAAATGTACAACCCGTACTCGGCTCGCAGGCCGGTATATAATAAATAAATAAATCAAAACAATGAATAAGTGTAGGCACGCAGGCCTCTATCAATGCAACCGGTTCGCAGACCGGTGCCCATGTCCCTATACAAAACCATGTCGGGGATCTATCAGCTCTCCCCACCGCCCTCGGCACCTCTCCCCGTTGGTCCCTGTGGTGCCTCTCGCCTCCTGCCCGTCACGGACACGCCAGCTGTAGCTGCCCCTCCCTGAGATCTCTGGCTGTGCGAGGTCTCCGCCCTATGCGCTGCATACGCCTGATACTCGACTCCGCTACTATCAAGAATATCCTGATAATAACGGGCCTCTGCTCTAACCTCCATATAACGATCTCTCGCCACTGAAGGAACTGGGGCTGGTCCCCTGGCACCTAACACCAATATCCCCTGAGCCTGTACCTGCACCTGTGGCTGTGGTGCTGGTGGAGGTGCTACCTGTGCCTGTACCTGTACCTGTGGCCGTGGTGGTATCTGGGGCTGTGGCTGTGCTGCTGCTGGTACGGCTGCCTGTACCTGTACCTGCACCTGTGGCTGTGCTGCTGGTGGTGGTGCTGCCTGTACCTGTACCTGCACCTGTGGCTGTGCTGCTGGTGGTGGTGCTGCCTGTGCCTGTACCTGAGCCTGGGCTAGCTGCCCCTGTAGGACCCCTATCTGTGCCTGTGCAGCAGCCAACTGTCCCTGTAATAGCTGCACCTACCCCCGGAGCTGATCTCTCTCTGCAGTAACTGCAGCCAAGTCTGGCTGCGCAGGCGGTACTATCCTCGCTGCTCTCTGCCCAGCCCACCAGACCCTGTATGCTACCGTGCACCCGGCATCATCCACACCCTCACCTGCTGGTCTCTCCGCTACCCAGTCTGGATCCCAAGGCTGTGGTGCTGGCAGTGGGGCCTCTACATCATCCCTCCTGTACTGAGGGAAGGGAGGTGGCTCGTCCTGTGGCAGCCCCATCTGCCTGCGTACCCTCTCTAAGGGTATCCGCTCGTACTCTCCCGGCCTCCGTCTTGCTATCCAGAATGTATACTGGATCAGGCGCAGCTGTACGCGGGCTCCTCTGCCAGGCTGGTGACCTCTGTAGGGTCTCCATATAATGTCTACTGCTGTAAGGCCCTCTAACATATGTCTATAGTAGGCCACATCCCGACCTGCAACAACTGCTCGTGGCTGGCCCACGATCCCCAACCACCTCTGAAATCCATATCAGTACACGACCTGTGGCCCTGACTGCTGGGGTAGCCCTACCGGCCTGATGCATACGATGTGCTCGTATGCCCAACAGTGCAACAAAAATGTAGAACAAATACCAAATCACCTCCTCCGGCGATAGCCCCATAACTCCCTGTATAATTGCACCAGATACACTGGTGCCCATGCAAAACAGGTGTGCTCCTCCACCATCTCCAGTAGCACCCCCATCAATGCCCGTGGGAAGCGGCCTCCCTCTGAATCCGGGAGGGCGAAGCAGGTGATCCCTATCATCATCAACACGGCAAGCCGTGTCTCATGTCTGTGTGCGCGGTACATGTCACCATATCCAATGCTCGCGCTATGATATGTAAGAAGCACAGCTGCATCCCCAAAAACCTGCAGTATGCTATCCATGGCAGTCTCTGAATCTACCTGGAAAATGGTCTCTCCCTCGATTGGTAGCCGCAGGATGCGATACACATCCTCTAATGTGACCGTCATCTCCCCGGTCGGCAGATGGAACACATTGGCCGCCGGATCCCATCTCTCGATGAGGGCGACCATCAGGCTGTGATCTCTGTCTATCACTCTATACCTCTGGACCCCGCCAAGTCCTACCTCGCGCATGATGGCCCAATGCGCCGCAGATATGTGTGGCCTCATCCGACTCAATAGTGGAGGCATCCTATCACGCATCGTCAACTGTTGACGTGCCTGCAAAACCAACCCACATTCTTAGACCCACTCTTTATTATAACACCTACTTTACCATCTAAACCCCCTTTTGTAACACCCAAAATCTAAACCCACACCTCACCTTTCTCCACCCCAAACTCTAAACCCAATCCCATCCCAACCCACCTTCACACCTAGACCCTAAACCCTAAACCCTACACAACTAACTCAACCCACCTCAACCCAACCCATTCAACCACCCACCCCACAAAAACCTCGTCCCTAAACCCCCAACCTACACCCTAAACCAACCCAATCCAACCTACACCCTAAACCAACCCAATCCAACCCCCACCCTAAACCAAACCAAACCAACCCAACCCCACCGATACCGGCCGATGCGAAACCGACACCGGTTTCGATCAAACAGAACCTTACCTTTTTTCGACCGATGCCGGTCGCCTAGTGACCGACATCGGTCACTGTCCACTACCCGAGCCGAACCCGCGCACGGCCCCCAAAACTCATTTTTTACCTATTTCTACCCATCTACCCACCCAAAAACCCTAAAATTTTACACACCTAGCCGCCTTAGTCTATCTAACCTATCTACCCTCTCCCTTTCTCAAATTACCTCCATTTACCCATTATTTCCTACAAACTACCAATTCCTACCCAAATCCCAAAAACAACATAACTCAACCAAATCACCAAAATAAAGAGTTTAGAACCTACCGGTATGACGACACGTCGTCGTGGTGGGATGGGTGGTGGCGGTCCAGCTGGTCCAGCCCCTCCAGCTCCTCCTGCCTGTGCCATGGCTCCAATCCTGATCTGCTGGGTCCCCGACCAATCACCTGCGGCCTCCTCAACTATTCGGGCCCACTATCAACTCTCTCCGCCAATCAAATAGCTCCACCTCACTCAATACCCCTCCAACTCAACTCTCCACGTCAGACAAGTTAATTTGGATTGCAAATAACCAAAGTGACAATGACAGGCCGTATTTTTTCTTTTTATAGGTTTTTCGACCTTAACCGATGTCGGTTTCCTTTTTTCCCTAACAAACCGGTATCGGTCCCTTAACCGATATCGGTCATGTAGAATCGACATCAGTGTTAATCCCAACTTTCCCCCAATTTTATCTTTTTGCCCCTATTTACCATTTGCCTCTTTTTTAACCACATATCGCCTATATCCACCTTTGCTGAACACCATTTGTTTACCTATTTGGCCCGACCCAAGGCCTCAACCTACCATTTGGCCCGACCTAAGGCCTCAACCTACCATTTGGCCCGACCTAAGGCCTCAACCTACCAATTGGCCCGACCCAAGGCCGCAACCAAACCATTTGGCCCGACCCAAGGCCGCAACCAAACCATTTGGCCCGACCCAAGGCCGCAACCAAACCATTTGGCCCGACCCAAGGCCGCAACCAACCCATTTGGCCCGACCCAAGGCCGCACCTAACCATTTGGCCCGACTTAAGGCCGCACCAATTAACCATACCATACCCACAATCACCGTTTTAATTTATCCATCCATCATGTAGCTTTTTGTTCAATCGAGCTCCCCTGTTCGTGTTTTAGCATGATTAGGGTCCTTGACTTGATCTGTTGACCAACTTTGCCTAGACCTAGACCGTGACGTTTATCTCAACCAAACCAACCATTTGGTACTGCCGAACATGCCTAAACGTTCTTGTACCTTACCTGTTATATACCCTGGAGCTACTTCCTATGCCTTGGATACCAGGATTATATCACCCTTGTTTGGATAAACTATCGACCTTTGCCTATACATCGCTGGTTTGCTCGTCAAATCATGTACCCTAGTCATACTATTGCATTTCAACATGTGTATGCTTCCTTGGACCTACCCCACACCTTACCATTCTCTCAACAACATATACCCTTTATCAACCCTATCCCTGATTTCCCGTTCACCCAATCTGTGATAGATTTGAGGGGGATTACCTATACCCTTAACAGGGGAAACCACTTCATATTATTGTCCGCGCAGCTTTACAAAACAAGCTACACGACAATAAGGGGCTAATGTAGACACCAAATTCGTGTCTTACGATCCCTTGTGACCCACATCTCATCTCGCAACCTAAACTCATCACCTAAACCTTACACAATTATTTATTAATTACCTCATAATTGATAAATCCACATCGCCTTACCCGCCACCTCACTTGCCCACCTCACCATGACTTAGCCCTAACCCTAAACTAACCTAATTAGGACCCATGACTTGGTCTAGACTCACATCCATAACTAATGCCTCCTTACTCGCACCCAAAGCCGACCTTCTAGCCACTTGACCAAGCCCGCAACTGATCTCTCGGGAGAAAAGCAGGGAAGGTGGGCTATTTTACTAAAAATAGCCTGCTTTTTCCTAACCGATGCTGGTTCCTACTCGACCGCCGTCGGTTACATAACCGCCATCGGTTCCCTGTAAATGGGCTCCCCAAACCAAAACAAGGGATCGGAATTTCATTTTGGGAGATCAGTCGAAGGATTTTTGAATCAAAGGAGAGTCCAAAGCGATTAGCAGAGTCCAGAACTTCACTTGACCAAGCAGAGACGAGTGAAGAAACCAGAAGAGTTGGCAGCCAAGGAGATCAACTGGCATCTTCGTCAAAAACCAGTAAGTTACATCTTGCATGTCCTCCATTATAACATTTCTTATGCTTTTGGAATTACAGTCCTCCCAAATCCGTTTCTGGATCCATTATCCAATGTACCATTGCCTCTAGTTGTCATTCTTTTGTTTCTAACCATCCCGTTCCCCAAAAACTATCCAAAAATCAGCCATTACAAACTTCACAACTAGCCCAGAAGATCCTAGAACCCACCGGTATCGGTTATCAGTAACCGCCATCGGTTATAGGTAACCGGCATCGGTTCCTTTGACCAAAAACCAGGAAAAACAGCCTTTCCCCTACCCAGTTCAGCCAAGCAATTTAATTGATATTTTATAGTATTTTGTGTTAACTCATATCGGCAGGGGAACTGACCACCTTCGAAAGGAA
This sequence comes from Taxus chinensis, assembly GCA_019776745.2. NCBI lineage: Eukaryota > Viridiplantae > Streptophyta > Pinopsida > Cupressales > Taxaceae > Taxus > Taxus chinensis. The sequence continues at coordinate 338,125,414 of CM034146.1, forward strand.
GTTTCATATTTCCTGGGCCCAAGGCAGTTCCCTCATTTACTATCTAATCAAAATCTTGTGGTCTTGTGTTCTTATTTGCAGGTAGTCCTTCCAAGACAAAAAGGAGTTCTTCGCAGTCAGCCTGATCTTTCTCTACGGTACGCGCACATCATCTCGACATTCTACAGGTATTCCTCCTAACCCTAACCTTATCTGTTTCTATAAGGAACGAAGCATTTCCGAGTGAAACAACAATATTTAGTACATGACTCCATGCCCAATGGATTCTTTTCTTCAAGGCTAGTGGATTTTTATCCTTATCTAGTAGCAAGATGTCCCCAAAAGTCACAAAATTGTTATCCAAATAATTCCCCTTGCTTATTTATACAACTTATTCAAGCTTCAGACTTGATTTTTGATGGCGAAGAGATTCAGAAGGAAAAATTCGTGCAACAAAGGAAAAAGATGCAGTTTAAAGAAAAAAGCCGTGTAACAAAGGAAAAATCCACAGTATAAAGGAAAAAGTGAAAGTACAAAGGAAAAATCCACAGTACACAAGAAAATCCATGCAACAAAGGAAAAAGTAGCAGTACAAAGGAAAAAGCCGCAATACAAAGGAAAACAACAGTTTTTTTGTGGGACCCAGAAACAACCTAGATTGCATTTTTAACCTCTTGGATCCATCCAAAAGGAAAAATTAGAGTTTGTAAAAGCATGGGAAGGTTAAAAATAGGTTAAATATTGGAGCGTCCAAAAATGGTGAAAATCAATCAAACCATAAAAAAGTGTTTTTACTTTTTTCAAACACGGGAATGCTATTTTTAGCACAGTTTGTCAAAAATGAAGCATGGAGAGTTAAAATTAGATGAAAGCATGCAAAAATAAAGGAAAGCTATTTTGGGGCATGCAGATTTTATTTTGAGGATAGAATTGGATAAAATTAAATTATTGAGATTATTTATTCAAGGAAAAAGGAGAAAATAAAGTAGAATGCACGCCCCTCACTCAGAAAGAGTTATTTTTAGAGAAAGAAGACAGAACACACATATTTTTACCTATTTTTTGTAAGTCAGAATTGTATGTCTGGACTTCTTCTTCTTTCTAACATGGCTTCATGGTCAAAATCACATCCAATAAAGAAAACGTAGGAAATGGCTCAAAGCAATTGATAGTTTTCTTAAGAATGTTTGTAATTGGTAATGACACCAACAATTTTTTTTATCAATGTATGATTAACGGATCAAACGATAAGGGTTTATTGGATTTGGTTTAGGGATAGGTAGAATCCATCCTAATTATTCTCTTAAGAGAGTTTGATGACAATCCCCTTGGTGGGATGGGTGAAAGGAGGAGCCTCACTTAACTTAGGGAGGATTTGACTCTTTAGAGGTATTAATATTATGAATGTTTGTATTGGAATAATTTTCATGATTATGAGTATTGTTAACTATATCATCAACAATGTTGCAGTTCCAAGGTGGCATAAGGACTTAAGATTTTAATTTTTTTGTATATGTTTAGGTTTCTCAAATTATCTCATGAAAGGTTATTATTTTTTAGCCATTTTAGCAGCTTCCTCTAAGGTTGAAAGTGAGGACCTAGCCTTGTATTGAAGGTGATGTTCTAAAACCATAAGAAATAGTCTAAAGATATTTTCATTATTCATGTTGTGCTCAGATCAATTGGTCAAGGGTTTCCATTATATGATTTGAGTTGTCTCAATTTCAAAACATTCGGGATAAACAAAGATGTTTTATTTTATTTTCAAGTAAGTCATAATAGTAAAATTATTTAACTAAGGCATTGACTAAACCTTCAAGTCCACAATGGAGATAGGTTTAAGTGTATGGTACCAATGTAAAGCATACTTATGAGATTTTTACTAATATCTTGGGGGATGCATAGGATTTTGTTTTGATTTAATCCTTGTAAATGTTTGTAAAGTCCTAAGATGAAGTGTGGGATCAGTTGATCCATCATAGATGATGGTTGGGGTTATTCCCCCAATATCTATTACAAAAATATAAGGGGATAAAGGTTCATTTTGTAAAAATTAAAGAACCTTGTTAATGATGGGTGGTTACAGGATCCAATTCCTACTAGATTCTAGAAGGGGTGTTGGGAAGAAACATTGGTTTTGAGTATCCCACAGAATATGTTTGTCAACTATTCATTTGAGTTGAGTTGGTTTGCATTTTTATAAATTGGTTATTATTGGTCATTTTCATGTGGCTCATTCAACTCAAAAACTATAAGATCATGTGTGTAGTGTAATTCCCTATTTCTTTTCTTTGTCTATCATGAGCACTCTTGGGTGTGACCATACCAGTTGACCGTCATTGAGAGTTTGTCTATGTTTTCCTTCTTAGTGAAGGAAAGCTCCTTGTGACATCTTAGGCATGCGTTAAGGTTGGAAACATGTTTTTTTCCCAAGTAGTCATTACAATTCATTATGGTGGATGCTATAACATGAAATATTCAACGCATATTAGCGCTTTGGAAGAAAATTTGGAATTTAAAATAATAAACATTATATATCTAGAAAAATAAAATTATAAATTATAAGGAATAATGAGTACATGATCTCAGATTTTTTGGCCCAAGACCCCTGCCCCACTTTGGTCTCTCCTCTTCCTTAGCATCCCCACATTCACTCTAAAAACCCCATGTACCGTGACTTTGCCTCTGAGCCACCTCCTAAAAGGATCCTTCGTAGTACCAAAAAAGATAAGGAAATCCTTCGCATTGGCTAGAAGGGTAAAGAAATTTCTGTGGATAATAGTCCCCCACTTTTATTCCTGCCATGGAACATGACACCTCCTCTATTTTGGAGAATAAATTTATTATGCAAGATGAGACTATGAAAACCCTTGAGGACAATGTGAATTTCTTCTTAAGTATGTTGTCAAGGAACAAGCTCTTAATCCTATCCCCGGCCTCAAATAGGAAATTACCACTTTAGAATCTAAGTTGAAATACCTTGAGGAAAAACACAACAATTATATGGCCATGCACAATGTTATTTTGGATCTCATGCAAGTCCACATTCACCAAATTTGTGACTCCAGTGGCATTCTGGTCTTTGCATGGAAGAATGGGAAGATTACCAAAAAATTTAAAGCTTAAAATTGGGACCCCACTATTGTTATTACACTAAAGCTCCATAAGGCCCTCAGAGTTACTTTAATTTCTTTTACAAATATGTTTGATTAGTGTTGCCATCTCCTTGTTCTTGGTACAGTTGTTTTAATGATGTTGTATAGTTGTTGTTTTGTTGTAGTTGGTTCGTAGTTGGGCTCTATGTAAGTAGATGGCCCTTGCCTTAACTTTTTATTGTTTCTTTTCTTTTGGTTGGGGTGTGGCCCCCATGGATCAAAAAATTACATTTTTATACTTTTTTTATCTTATCTCCTGAGCATTTGGTTGAAATTTTAGGTAAGGTCCCTCCAAAACCTTTTAACTTTAATAAAAAAATAATGAGTACATGATGTTATGTTTGGTGGTGTAGGTTGTCAAATGGCATGATGTTTGAGATTGAAAATAGTAATGAATTTGAGATTGGCAAATGGTTTTAGCAATATACTTATTCATTGTTCATAGGTGCATGAATTTGATTCACAAGAGGGTGTTGCTTCGTGCATTCTTTGGTCATACTATGATTGTTTTGAACCTTACATAAATCCTATTCATATCCATAATGAAAGGCTTGGGAGCTTAGGGTAGTTATTTGACTTATGGGTGGAAAGGATGAATGAAGGAGCATCCTAGCTTGGTCGGTATTCTTCTCCCAAGCATGGTCTTCTTCTTCACTTGGTTAAGATCCCATTACTTGCAATTGAATCTTTTTGTTAGTTTAAGGAAGTTCTCAAGTATAAAACATGATGTAGTATTGTGTGAATGTGTTTTCTTGGAAATTGTATTGCTAAACCTAAACATCACATGAGTTTTCAAGGTTGGTTGGTCAACTAACTAATGATAAATAACCCCAAAAAATTGCTAAATATATCATTGGTTAGTTGACCAATCAGCCTTACAAACACATGTGTTGGATAGGCTCTTAAGGGAAGCCTCAAATTTAGTTTTTAAAATACATATAATCATGACATGAATTGGGTCGATGGGGTTTGCGTGGAGTGGTTCAGTTGGATGGTTGTTTCCAGCTCCACCCAAGTTCAAATCCCACTAAGGCACGATCCCCGTTCAGGGTGGTAATGCCGAAGGTGGTGCGGCTGGCAATCTGGTTTCACTGTGGTAGTTTCTGGCTTGAGAAGACCTATGCTAGATGTGTGTTCAATCATGGTGTCTCATGGTTTGTTGGTGGTGTGTGCATGCATGGTGGGTCATGATTCGCTAGAAATTTTTTCAAGTGTGGCGGCCCATAGTTATCTAAATTGTAGAGGTTAATTGTTGCATCTTGGTTGATTGTACTCTGGTTCATAGCTTCGGTCAAAATCATTTATCTATAAAAAAACATGACATGAATTAAGTACTTTGGTCTACTTATAACGTATATCTTATATGAATTTTTCATGTTTATATAGCTCATGTTTTGATTTCAAGATTTGATCCTTCGAGCTAAAACACCCTCTTACCTTACTAAAGTAGATCTTTCATCCCTAAAAAAATCATTTAGAATTCATCTCACAATAACCATTTGCAGTCAGTACTTCCCCAACCTACTATTGGTGCAATATTTATATATAAACACATTTTATTTTAAGTTGACTTAGTTCACTTATGTTTATTTAGGCTTTGTAGACTTGTTCTACTTTGCACAAATCCTAGGCTTAGATTATGATAAGTGGCACTCATAGCTTAACCACTTGTCTCATGTTTTCCTATTCATGTGGAGGTTGTTGCACACATTTCTATCATATATTCAAAAGCAATGTTGGACTACAACTCTTATTATTATTATTATTATTAATAATATATATATACCGTTTCTATTTGTAAATTGAAGTAGCTTGTAAATAATCATGTTGATATCAATTCCATTCAGTTGATTTATTGTCAGTAATGTGTGTTTGTTATTGCTTATTATTTATAGCAGCTTCTATCATTTCTGGAGTGAGTCCAAATTGAAGAGATTCGTGTGTTTCACTTATTCTTTTATGGTTTCAGAGAGGTACTCCTTCAATTGGCAGTTATGGTGTTAAATATTTTTTTGCTTCTTTTTTTATCCATATAATTATCCTGGTTATTTGTAATATTTTAGGCATATCATCTTGCTAATATTAAAAAAACATATAGGCTTTTTTATTCTTGCCAAAAAAACCCATTTTCCAACCTTTTTGAAGGCATTTTTTAAATTATAGGATAAAACAATATTTTTCTAGCTCTTGATATTTTTAATTGATTCTACATTTAAAAATACACATTTAAAAAAAAAATTATTTTCAATGCACGGATTGTTTTCTGTGAATTTTTTAAGTTTCACTTTTGCAGGATAAGCCACAACAAGCAGAGTGTAGAACAAGTTTTTTGTGAATTTTTGCAGATTGGAGGATTCAATTACCAATATAAAATTCCTCATCTCATAAAAATTCCAAAAAATCCAATTGTTTGCAATTTGGACTTACAGTGCTCTCGGAGCATTCATTTGAAGTTTGTAGTTGTTTGGGCAACCCTTCAAATGCAAAGGCATGGGATTTATCTTTGATAAAGATAAATTTTGGCAATTGTTATATTGATGATAGGTGGTGTGATGGAAAGTATCAATTTTCAAGGTAATTGAGACTAAGAGGTATGGAGTTCAAATCCCTTAGGCTACATGTTTAGCCTTAAGAGCCTTTTTTAAGCCCTTGGTCACCCATATGACCCGCCCAATTCTCTAAATTAGTCCCTTACACCATAATTAGCCCTCGGTTCCTTATTTCAGCCATCATATGACCTACATCTACCATTTTTAGCCCCATGTGCAAAATTTTCACATATCCTGCACTATTAAGAATTAATTTTTGACTAATTTTTTTAGAGGCTGCATTTTTTGCTTCGAAAGGCCTATAAAAGAATTAATTTTTTCAAATTGTGTAATTTTTCAGGATTACACATAGGAGTGGTTATTTATTAATTTTGGTGGCCCATGTTTTGAGAAACTTCATTTTTTCATGTTGTTGTTGTCATGTCCTAGTTTTTGTACTTTTGGTTCATAAAGTACTAAGATTATCCTTTTAGCATAATCTTAGAATTTACCAGTTGTATTTGATTTGTAAATGCACTATTTTATAAAGTAACACCTATTTTCAGCTAGGGGGTTCAATTTTGTACGTTAAAAAGTCTTTAGTCTAGGCTTATTTTATTTTTAGATTGCATGCTAACCATTATATTGATGAAAAATTATAAGAACTGCATTATTATAAGCAATTTGAGAGGTGTTTATTTAGTGTGTTCATTTTTTGAAGCTCTTCCAATGTGTTCTTTTCATTTCTATTGTAAATGGATTCCATCCATTATCTCCACACACTCACACACGAAAATAATAGCATGCTTTCCAAAGACACCATGCACTTTTCAGTAATATGTTCACTTCAAGAAGACATTGTTAGATTTGTTGAAGATAAAAAAATAGAACTCTCTATTACTCTCACTATTTTTTTCTAATAGACATGCTCCTTTAGTCACTGTAGAACATTGCTACATATTTACAACGTCATATTGACACCATGGACATACCTCTCACTAAGCACAATCTACCTTATGTCACTGATTCATATGCTATTAACACATCACCATACTTTACTCTTCTTAAGCATGAGTTTCCCATTGAATCTGATGCACCCATTAATGCACTTGTTGCAACCCACTCTTTATAATCACCCATCATTGTGTTTGGCTCATTTGAGAAGTACACAACTAGTTTTGGATCCCGCACTCTGTATTTCATGGGTCATTTAGGTGGAGTCATAGGTAAACATTTGCAGGGCATCATTTCCCCTATCTAACCTATTCATTGAATTACTCTCCATGGAATTGGATATAAAGAATGTGATTCTTCATCAGGTCCACTTCATGCACACTCACATGTTTTTGTTCACTTCACTCTTCATGAGTATATTAAGAGATGAATTCAATCAAACATGAGAGTCATGACACTTCTAGATATGATTCCTCACATGTAATGTTTGTGCACATGACACCAAATCATATGTAGGCATATTCATCTACCATATGTATTCACCTAGGATTAATTTTAGATCATTCATGGTGACATCGTCAAAATTCTTTGTGTGGGATCTATAGGGGTGGATCCTCTACCATTCAGCTACATCGGCCACACACTTCTCATTTTTCCTAACACTCCTTTTGTTTTGGAGTGACTCTCACATCGATTTGGCCTTTCTTTGGCGGCTAGAAAGCTCCTTATTTTGATCTATTCTTGAGTATACAATATCTTACTTGTACTATTTGGTTCTTTTGGGATGTATATTTGCACTAAGTTATAAATTTTCATGGGGGGTTTTCTTTTCATAGCCTAGTCTACCTTCATGTATGTGTGTCTTGTTTTACACACCCTTTTCTTAATTGTTATGTATTCTCATCTCTATTCATGTCATGTTAGTTGTGAGAGGCCATTTTTTAGTATCATTTAACACCTTGATAGTTAGACCGTCTCATTTTAGTGATCACTTTATGGCATAACAAACTACTTTCATTATTCGGTGTTCAAGTAGTGGATTCATACTACTCAAACATTTTTTTTTGTCCAGTCCACCCATTCAACATTATGTGTCCCCAGATAGATCAAATCAGGCCATATCTTCTATCTAGGGATGTCAATCAAACGGAAGTTAGATATAGGGTCTAGGAGGTGGTGGCCTAAACTATTTAGGGGTCCTATCAGTTCAGTACGCATCATCCAATACACATCAAAGAAGAGAACCACCATATATATATCTATATCTATATCTAGATAGGGGGAAAAGGAGCTCAACCCCCGAGCCCCAAAATATAGATAGGGGGAGTTGAGTGTGTGATATATATACTATAAACATAACCATATATGGGGTATGGGTGCCCTTTCTATCTGTATATGGTGTGATAGGGGTTCGGGTTGCTTCTTCGGGTGTTGTGTTCATTACTTACCCTTGGCACATCAAATTGTCTACTTTAGGAATTTGGTGGTATTTTTGGTGTACTCCTTTATAATTTTTTTGCCTCATTCAATAGATTGATAATCTCCTTAGAGTTATTATGGTGCATACAGTTTCAGCTTGTCTTCTTTAGTGATCACATACTGGATTCAAACCACTCATGAAAATTTGAGTTATTCACCTTTATTTTGAATTACACTTCTTTCATATTCTTCAGTGATGGATTCCATCTCATCTGGTGTTTTTTTAGTGATGACTTCCATGCCATCTAGTGCATTCTTCATAGTAATTAGTTTGGTTTTTAGAGATACTTTGTTTTAAATCTCATGTTTCCCAGGTTTTACTTATTTTACATGGGTACCTTACCATGCCTAGTTGTCACGACCCATTTCTTTTTTACTTTGACTTCCCTAAGTATAACTTAAGGGAGGTTATTTGTGTAATATTTATATACATGCACCATTTATTTTAAGTTTACTTTGTTCACTTATGGTTATTTAGGATTTGTAGACTTAGTCTACTTTTCACACCTCCTAGGATTAGATTATGATAATTGACACTCATAGATTGACCATTTGTCTTTTGTTTTCCTATTCATGTGAAGGTTATTGCACACGTGTCTATCATATAGTCAAAAGCAAAGTTGGACTACAGCTCTTGCATTTGCTAATATAGACCACTTCTATTTGTAAATTGAAACAACTTGTAAAGAATCTTATAAAGAGAATCTTGTAGGGTAGCTTGTTAATAAGTTTGTAAAGAATCTTGTTGATATCAATTTCATTCAATTCATTTATTGGTAGTAATGTGTTTCTATTATTTCTTATTATTTGTAGTAGCTTCTATCATTTTTGGAGTGGGTCCGAATTGAGGAGATTCCTAGGTTTCACCTATTCTTTCACCTACCACCTTAAGAACCTTCCCTATAATTTCATATTAATGAACATTTAGTTAGATTATATCACTTCATGGAATAATATTTATTTGAGCCCATTTTCTGAGTGACTTTGGCATGTTGGTTGCAAATTCTACCCTCTTAATCCTTTGAAACCCATTTGGGATGGAAGTCAAACAAATAGTTTTTCTTCATATTTTTGTAACCCAATGACTTGAATGTGTTTTCCTCGGGTTTGTTGGGAAATCACCTAAACTAATTTTACTTTGAAGGGGAATATAGTAACTCGGTCATTTTAAATGGGCTTAGCATAAGTTATACAAACTTTTTAGAAATTTTGTAACTCATTGAAAAAATCAACAACACAACATTTGAATCCATTTTTCAAATACTCACTTAACATTAGGGACAACTTGCAACGAAGAATAGTAAGTTTAATAAATATTTCTAGTTTACAAGGGTGGGAAAACATGAGAGAGACACATTTTCAGAAGCCCGCTCTAAAACCTTCTCCACATCACTCTCAAAGGTATTTTCCTAGACACTCTCCTCATTCTTACAAACATAAGTAAAGGCATAGGTAGTCTCCTCAGTATCAAGATTGGTCATGTGACTCTTCATCATCCTATAGTACCCGTAATGGAAAATCACCTTCCAAGAGAAAAGTGCAATGCTTTAAAAATGGTGGTATACAATACTTTTTCTCATGATTTCCCCTTTAAAGGAAGGTCCTCCCAACATATAAGGAAAAAACACATAATCTCCATAATTGTAGTGGAACTTCCTCTTATTACTCTAGTTATTTTGGTTATTTTGACATGTCATCTAAAGTAGAATGTTAAAATAAATGTCATTTTAACCCCCTTCTTGACCTTTCGTGACCCAAATCTCTTTTTTTCTCTCCCACCTCAAGGTTTTTTATGTATTGATGTTTTTTCACATTTTATTATTTAGTTGTGTTTCATTCATAGTTTATTATTTTTTAGGCCGAATTATATAAGTTTAGTCTTTTTTAATTTTATTTTTCTCTCTAATTTGCATATTTATGAAGGATTATCTTAATACTCTTCTTCAAGTTTTTGCTTATCTCTGATGATGAGTCCATTAGTGGGCTCGAAACGTTAGAATTAAAAATAATCTACATAGTTATAAGGTTGGTTGATTTAAATGTATACGGTAAAATCAACAAATGGGGATTTTCTTATCATTTGAGGTTAATAAAGTAAAGGCACCCCTCATGTACTCCTTTTTTGAAATTTAGTAAAATATATTGGCTTTTTTCTCTCATTATACTTATTTCTACATATTAAAACCTAGTTCATTATATACTTTTAGTGCTTATTGTTTTAAAAGTGGCTAATCTTTTCATTATAGTACCTGAATCTTGAAAATGCATGTTGGATTGCATCAAAGCATCAAAAATGTGCATTATCATTTAGATACTTTTCATTGCAAACTTTTTGTACATGTTATTTTAAGTTTAGTTTGAATCTTAAATTAAAAATGGGTCCCTTATGCATCTTTATACATGTTATTTTAATTTTAGTTTAAATCTTAAAATGAAAATGGGCCCCTTATGCATGTGGAAAGTAACATCTTAGTATGCTTATAGATCTACGTGGTTAGCCTATGGGTTAGGAACTTTCTTGTATTCAACATTTTTTTAGAGATTGTCACACTTCTTTATCTATGAAGTTGTGAGAATTCTAGAGTTGCATCCTCTTGAGATTATTGAGTATTTGTGTATGTTATTAGCATCCTCTAAATTTCCTTTAATCACTAGAGCCACTATCCTCATGAGTTGTTGAGATAGTTTGTTGTGGTTAATTTGTTTGGTTTTGACATACTTTTCAATGCGATTGTATCATGCTTGGTTTTCCTTACTGGGATTGTATGAGTGTGCATTGTTGTAATAGTCAACACGTTGTGATTGAACTCTACTTATATAACACACTTGCATATCTTGATTATTAATATGTTGTACTTGATGATATGTTGTTGGTTATGCATATGGGCTATGACAAAACTATTTTTATTACTTACCTTTGGTTTTCTGATCATTTTATAAGTTTGGGACTCCTAGTACTTGGTCGGTGTGATCCGAAATCAGAAGCGTAAAAGTATTGACATTGATAAGGTAAGCTCTATAGTGATTACTATTGTATTACTTCAACAAGCATGACCTTGGTAAATATGGGCCTGGTCTAATTTAATTCAAGGATCTATTAGATTGTTATGCAAATATGATACTTCAGAATAATATCCTAGATCAATTTGTAATGACCCAAGCTATTACCCTAAATCGTCATGTTGATATGGATTGTAATATTAAGGCATTTATTAATGTTTCTAAATCCCTAAGGTCACTACCTTGACTAGCCTAAATTGATATTAAATCTAACCTAAATCTAAGTTATGGTTTATATCTATTCATACATGAAGGCTTTTATTTATACTAGCTCAACCTTGTCATATATTTATGCAAAGGGGCTTATTAAAGGATGATTATGTTCAAATTTGAATTATCAAATCCTAACTTAGTATGGGCTCCTAAGTGAATAATTGGAATCCCTAAAATCTAATCTAGGGGATTATAATATTGGGGACCTATGTGGAGGTACCCATGTTATTTTTGAATTATTTAAAAACCTAACCTATGGTTTATAATTTTTTTGGGCTAACTTAAATTAAGGAGGCATTGGATTCGAGTTGGCATTCTTATCAACTCGTACTTGGGCATATTTATGAACCTGGAATTAAAATGCATCGCTAGTAAGTTAGTAGAAGCTTAGCCAAATTTGGCATAAAAGGCTATGGTCATGGATAAACATTTTGGTAGTGAATGTTAAGTTAAGTTTCACTTCTCTAAATTTAAAATGACCAAAAATAGTCGGCAGGAAAAACTGAAAGGACTGACATGCCTCACATGCAATTAATGGTTATCTTGAAACAGTCATCATGCCTTGGAGAACACAATGGTGGTTTTGTGGTGGGGAAAGTGAATGGTGGTGTCATTATTGTTGTTTCATTTTGATGGCATGGAGGCTCTGCATGTTATTTTTTCTTCCCATTTCGATGATGGTCTATTTTCAAACCTTTACATACATTTTCTGTTACTGTGAAGAGAAATTTGAGGAAGCTATTATTAGCTTTGATTAATAAATAAAGAGAATGGGCATTTGAGGAGTTTGGGGGTTTTTTGGAATCGATAGTGGGTTCTATGAGGAGTTACATTACATTCGAGCTCGCAAAGGAAAACTTGGAGAAAAGATAAGGAGCTCTATCAGGCATGATATGCTCTATCCCTTCTCTGATAGTTTACTCTTTCTGATATTAGCATAAATAAAATCTTTTATTAAGTTTTATGGGTTTTTATAGACATAGTTGTTGTGGAACGACTTATATTTGTGTTATCTTATATTCTACACAAATGTGTGGATCTGGGTATATGAGAATAATACCTGAAATACATTATTGGTATGAACTTATCCAAACTAGCTATGTGTATATCTTTGAATGCTAATTAATGTATATGGAATTACTTGTGATGGTCTGTGTGACCTGGGTACTTATATAAATTATTTTCATTCATATCGTGGCCTTATGAATATTTAGATTTTTGGGTATATCATGTAAATGGATATAATACATTAAGAGCGTTATGTAAACCTCTGAAGAGGTATAAATGATAGATAACCTAGATTTGGATTGTACCTTCTCTCTTTTATTATAGGTTGCATTTAGTTTATATATAAGTATTTTTTGTTTGGGTTTCCATATGAGTTATTGGGATGGATGATTTACTTGGTATTACCAATTCACCTTATCGGTTGTGAGCATATATCCTTGGGTAGTTTATAATTTACCTCCTCATGTAGTTTTATAATAACCTAGTTGGGAGGTTCACATTACTCTAGGTTTGATTGGTGTAGACTGATGTCAAAGGTCAGTATGATCTACTTGTACATAACTATGTTCGGTTAGTGCTACAGTGACTTGTCACTTCTTCCTTTCGTGTTTATTAAGGTAAGTCAGTTACCTAATTTTATAGGATTATATGTAGGTGATACCTGTGAACTATTATTGTTTATTCAATGTTCATGATGATCTTTTGCATAGGTGAACCGTGTTCACTATGAACTGTGTTGATCAAGAATCTACTAGTAGAAGTTGAGGGAATTGTATGGCCGATTGGTGCACATATTGATTTGATGTAGAAATAGCAGTGACTATGTCACTTGGCATCTTTGTGAATATTAAAGGTATTCAGGATAACCTATGTTCCTCAAACTATGGACCTTACTTAATATTATCCATAACTAATATTAATCATTCCTAAATCTTGATGATACATATGGTTGAAGTCATGTTCACCTTTATCCTTGATTTAACAAGGATTTATTAGTTGAAGTTATGCAGTTGTATGGAAAGGTTCCAGGAAGCTTAGCTTACCTATATCTATGAGATAAGGTTGTGTTTTTTGGTTGGCTCACTGTTAATACAAATAGTGATATCCTTGATTATGATATATATATGGAACACTTGATGAACAAATATTATAAATAAACATTTATAATTAAGGATACTTGCATAGTTTATAATGCTTGAGTATTAAAGTATACTAATATGTATTTAAGGAAAAGAAAGATCTATTGACTGTGTATTTATATTGATTGGTATTCCTTAATACTAAAATCTAATAGAATGAAATATGAATGGTTGAGCTTTATGTAAGTTACATAAGAGAATGCAATGTATTAATAACTTCATATTATGAAGTCATAAAAGTAATGATAATATCAATATTCATAATACGATAGCAGTAATTGCTTAGACGACCTTAAAGGGTTATATATCACATACGTGAGTTGATTGATCACAATGATAAAGTAGATTATATTTGAGTGTTATCTTTATATTGTTTTATAACCAATGAAGCAAACATGAATGTTTGTGTAAAGTGATTTCTAGAAATCTTCATAATGTTATATGCTCCTTTGATCCTTTGGTGAATATTAATTTAATGTAGTATTTTCTTTATGAAAATATTAGATATCATAAGTTATTATGGGAGATATAGATCTTATCATGCCAGTTTGTATGAACTGATAGTTGGTAACAATTTTGCAGATGATCTACTTGAAACATGAAAGAAGGATGAAGTTGTAAAGATTGCATTTGTTCTACTTGATTGAAGAAATTTGGTTTATGTTACTTATTGTATATATCATTAAATGCATACCATTATATTGTTTTGATAAATGAAATTCCAAGTTGGCCTAGTTATTGTATCAATTCAAAAAAGAGAAAATTGTAAAACTTACTCTGTCTTAGGCAATTTTATTGTACCTGATTTGAAAGAAATGAATCAGAGGCTTTTATTTATTCAAAGTGAAATAAATTGCATTGATCTGAAAATTAAATTTATTAAACTTAGTGTATATATGGTTTGTATTTAAGATGCTAGAATATAAGGTATTGATACAAGTATGAATGTAATGTATATTTGGCCTAATATAAGCTTGTTGTATTAATGATATTTAAAGTAATATGTATGACTGTTTTTGCAATCAATTAAAATAGCATCTATAACCGATTGAGGTGCTTCATATGATCATTTATTAGCATGAATTATGTATATACATACATACATACATACATACATATATATATATATATATGTATGTATGTATGTATGTATGTATGTATGTATGTATGTATGTATGTATGTATGTATGTATGTATGTATGTATGTATGTATGTATGTATGTATGTATGTATGTATGTATATAATCGTTAATGAATATAACATAATAAATGGACAGAATATGAATATTGGTACTTGAATATTGAGAGATTCAATACAATCAGTAATGAAAGCAAAACAAGTGATTAGTACAAATAAATGGAAGTACTATACTGATCTTTTGTTTTAGATATGTTGCATTGTTTTATGCAGTATTACCATATGGTCAATGTTGAACTATGGTGTGGATGCAACTACAAGATTCTAACACCTACATTGGTTTATGAAATAAGGCGTTGTAAATACTAGCTATGGAAAGAGTATAAAATAGATGTTGTTACTTTATTTAGGTGGTTATTTAGTCAAATAAGAACTTATTGGGAATATTTCTATTCTTGAATAAGTATACAAACCTCGGATTGGAAGAGTTAATGCAGTAAGTAAATTTAAATCTACAACTAGGCAGTAAAAGGGAATGTGAAGTAAAAAAATGAACTACATTCAACTTACTAGGTTATCTTGAGATAGGACCTTAGGTACGATTCATTCGTGGTGAAAGTATCATGAGATCTAGTGTAACCTATCGTGATTTAATTAATTACTTTTAAAAAATTAAGATCCAATGTTCTAATTTAAGACACTTGGCGGGCCAACTCACTATGGCCACTACATATTTGTATCCAGTTAAAGATGATCATTGTTAATTGGATATTGTTGGTTAACAGCTATATAGAGTTTCCTCATCAAGTCCCTCAAATGGAAGTAGTCGTAATGCATTTAAGAATAAGCTTCGTTAGGGTTACAAATTTGGATTGAACCGCATAGATACATACCTCGATGCAACCTTATGATGGCTATGGGAAGGAAAGCAGTCCAATATTGATGCAAATCATTACAGAGACACTTACCTTTCCATAGGTAACCTAAGTTGACATAGTGATACATCCTCATGCAGGTTAACCCAGTTTTCTACCTTGAACATGACTTGTAACTATCTAGTCCTAATCCAGATAACAAAAATTAATAAGGTGATGAACAAGTTTCTAACGAGGAGTGTGTCATCATAGAACCGAGCATGGCATATATGTCTCTAAAAATTTGGCCAAAGTAGTGTAAATTGTTGATTACACTGTCTCGGAGTCACCAAGGATCTAAGTGTAGGGTGTCAGATGGGATTCGATGACATATACTTATGTAGACACTTAGAATGCAATATTTAATGCAATATTTGAAAAATATTTGATAGATGAAGAAACCTTTAGTATACTTTGTATACACAAAACAAAATGATACACTTGGTGTAATCACTCATAAAGAGTAAACAAACTCGTAAAGAGTGTTAAGGGGGATCATATAGGATCTGTATACTCTCATACAACTGCACATGGTTTATGACTATTATAGGATGGATTGACTAAGATGATGTTAGTTCTAAATTATGAGAATTTAGAACAAGGAAACATGAGATATGAACTTAAGATTTATGTTGGGTTTAAATATATGGGTATTTGAATCAATGAAGCATAAAGTAATATTTTAAAAAAAAATCCCTTGCATTGGAGTCTTAAAAAGAGGTTTTTACAAAATTTTCTTTAATCACTAGAGCCACTCTCCTCATGAGTTGTTGAGATAATTTCACTTATGTAATATACATAAACTTTTCTTAAATGGACATAGATTTCTTGACCTTTTAATAAATGTCTAATGCATGGTAGAATCCACTTGCAACCTATCATATTTGTTAGAGTAAGGAGTTCTTATTTGATTATAGGTATGCATAAATTGTGGGGATTCAATTGTTCATCATGGACTAGTTTAGACTCGGGGTAAATGTTCATCAACTAGATAATGTTAGTGGAAGTGTTATAAAATCAAATAGGATGTGTGTTACTTCAAAAAAAAGTCTTGGTTTTAGTTTTCGATTTGGGTTGCAATTTTTGGGGATGACATGTAGAATCAACATAGGGGTTTGTAGGAGGATTGGTGGGAGGGGGTGCATTGTTAAGGTTATCCCATGCCATGGTTGAAGAGTATGAAGGGTTTGTAGAAGATGAAAATACATGGTGATTCATGTTTTCCTTTCCCTAATAGTTCAAAGAGCATTTGAATCAATATGAGGATTGTATTTGTACAGAGATATTCCATACATTTTTGGATCACGTCAACATATTCTCTATTGCATTGAGAAAAAAATTGAATAAATATTTACATTTTGAATGAGTACTCGAGAGAGTCCTTTGGTTCACCCTCATGTTTTTAGTCTTCACTAATTATAGGTTGGTTTTGTTGAGATCTAGTGAAAAACCTATTAGTAATGGAATTAGGTGTGATTTTATTATGATTAAAAGTGCCCTCCTTATTGCATCCACATACAAGAGTTAATGTTGAGGAAAGGAAGATCAATCATTTTTTTGGGAAATATAAAGATATTCCATGGTAGGAATTCAGAGATAACCTTCACAGGTTCTAAAGGTGGAAGAAAATAACTTAGGCAAACAAGTTATACTTAGAAAATTGGTAATGCTAAGAACCTAGGATGAAAAATAAATAATGTGAATAGGACTCAATTAAGGGTGGAGTAAGATTCGCTTTAGGTTCACCAAAATGTATGCTATGTTGACATGTTGAGTTAAGGTGTTATCATTGATGTAAAATATCATTAATGACAAAGAGGATAATGAAGAAGTGTCATAGGTTTCTCAGTATGATGGTGACATGTAGATTCAAGTGTTCACATGATGGCGAAATTGGATTCAGTGAGATTGGCTTGGTATTGCAAACCCAATCAGGTGATCTAGCTAGTTTAGGTGATGGTGCATGGTGTTTTGAGTTTCTTGGTGGCTTTAATATCATGGAATCGGTATGGAGATAATTTTAGGATAGGTTTCAAGCACTCATATGAGTTTTAGAGTGCAGGTATAGGTTGAATACCCAGTTACAAATGTTCATCTAAACCTAGTCTAGTTGCCTGGAGACCAAATGAGGAGGTATAGAGCCATGTGAGCTCATGGAGGCATGTAGGTGAGTGAGAAATGATGTCTCAAGGTTTTTATGTAATTTTATAGAGTTAGGAAGCAAAGTTATGGTGTTAGTCTACTTGGTCATGGTGCACACTATGCCTACTTCTAGTGTTTGGATGCCTAATTAGGCATGGTATGCACTTACAGGTATGAGTGAGCCCTTGATATCACTCATGGAGGTATTTTATTTTATTTTTTCATATAGAGGCATTTTTCAAAGGTTTCATGCTCATTTATAGTGTTGGTTTAGTTGGTTTTAGCCTAAATCATGTAAAACCCTAAGGGATAGTCATGAAAATGAGATGGGTTATGAAGATGAATACCTACTTGAGCCATGATGATGATTGGATATTGTGAAAATGGGTGTCCTAGAGGTGTGAGAAAAAATTCAAGTCATTCTTAAGAATATTTTGCAAGATATGATGTTTTAGGTGAAACAACTGTTATCCAAAATTCACCCCCCAGGGTAAATTTGACAACATGCAAAACAAAGCTTGGGGCCGAAGAAATTGCAAAAATTGGCTAAGTCCTAGTCCAGGTGGTCTGCGGGACAGTTGGGACGTCGGGGCACGAATCGACCAAAAATCCGCCAGGCAGTCCGCACAGCAATCGGGACAGCGGGACGCGAAAAGCCGAACCGGCCGAAAAAATGAAGAAAAATGCCTAAGTCTTTGTTTCGCACAGTTGGGACATCCGGGACAAAAGTACACAAAGGACGCAGAATGGCCAGTTTGGCGCAAGTCAGTCCATTTCAGGCGGTTCAGAGAAATTTGTCCCAGGCAGTCCGAGACAGTTGGGACAAAAGTACGCGGAGGACGCGAACCAACCGGTTCGGCCAAAACAGAGGACTTTCGTTTGGGACATTTGGGCCAAAAGTACGCGCGGGACGTGAAAAGCCGAAAGAGCTGAGAGCTAATGGAATCTTGCCATGTGTCTTCACTGCAAAGAGGGACAAAGAAGCCCGAATCAGGCAGTTCAGAGATTTTTGTCCCAGACAGTTTGGGACATCCGGGCCAAAGGGACACGGAGGACGCGAAAAGCCAGGAGGCCCGTGGACGAATCAGGAAACACCACGTGTCCTATGGAGCAGGGAGTGCGGAGCTCAGGGAGGAATTAGAAAATTTAGCAAAAGTTTTGGCCAAAAAACTAAAAGGTAAAGGTTCTCCCCGCGCCCCTGTCAACGAACCAATGCATGCCACGTGTCCCAAGTGGCGGGGCGTGGGGGGAAAATGAGAATTTTTCCAAAGTATAAAAAAGGTTGAAATTTCAAAGGAAAGCCCATGGAAAGGTGGAGGAGAGAGAATCGCTCATCTAATCAGCACCCGACACATGTCATCCAAGTGGCAGAGCGCGGAAAAAATTCAAATGTTTTCCCGCTGATTCGTTTTGGGCCGTTTTTTGCCCTAAATCTTCAAACGATCATATCTTTTGATCCAGAGCTCGGATTTGCACGTTCTTTATATCAATGGAAAGCTGGTGAAATTCTCTACATGATTCTGGGGTCAATATTACATTTTGGTTCAGTTTGGAGTGATAAAATTGAGAAATGCCTCTGGCACGTAATAATAGATAGAAGTGACGTTTCAACAACCAGCTTTAATACAACAGACAGTTCGCCGTTTCTGCTAGACAGTCCGCCATTTCGCCAGGATTCACCGCTTCTGCCATAATGAGATGAGTTAAATGCAACCTAGAAGTGGTTGGGGTAGATCTAGATTTCCTCTCTCTTCCCTCTCTCATTCTTCCTATATATTGTAAGGAGGGGCTTCTTTCTAAAGGTCGAACATTTCCTGTTTTGCTCCTCCCTTCTTCTCTTTATCAGGCGAGTTTGTGGAGTTCGAACCTCCCATTTGAAACTGTAATGCGACTCTGCCTCTTGGCATTTTGTAGTGTATTGTATCAATCTTTGGAGCAAGTAATGCATGTCTGTGGATGATTCTCAACCCTCTCTGTGTTCATTTGCATCCTCCTGGTCTTTCACTGCAAGTTTTGTTATCTGTGCATGATCTTGCATCACATTTGAATGGTCTGTGTTTATTGGCAAGATAGATGTTCTTCATTCCTCGGTGCATCACCTCTGTTAGCTTAGGTTTATTTTTACGCATCTTCTTACCCTGTCTCCTTGGCAAGATTAGATTAGGTTTTGAGTAACCCTCTACATTTTTCGTGTGCATCTGAACAGAGGAATAGGAACCAGCCTTCTCTGGAGATTCCTTTCTCATTTTTACAAGTCCCACACTTGGAGAAAGGATTCAATGTTATGCAATCACACTGGATGCTAGAGTGATCAACCTAGAAATCTGATCAACATCCAGGGGTGCTGTGATTTTGCACTAATAGTTTTGGCACGCCCGGTGGGAGCAGAGGTCTCATTTTTTTTATTGCAGTAAAGTTGATGTGCATCTGCTGCAATTTTCTTGCTTGAAAAGAGCTATTATTTGCATATCTGGTGACTCCAAGGGGAAGAATCAACTGGTTTCAGCAGTGCAGGCCTGAAAACTCATGAGAAGAGTCACCACAAGGTCAAGAGTTGGAGAAGAAGAAGTGTTGTTTGAATACCTGCAATTATCTCCAAGAAGAAGGCAAAGAGGAAGAAGGATTCAAAGGTCTCCATCTCCACCAAACAGAACTCTCTCAACTCCTCCACCTGAGTAGGCCTTTCATTCAGTCATCGACAAGGGTTTTAAGACCAATTAGAATGGCACAAAACAACCCCTATGTCAACTTCACAGGCAGCAGCCCACTTGCCCTCAATGCGCAACATCCAATTCCTATTGCAGCCTTGAAGAACATTCCATACTTCACTGGAGAAAATCAGACTACTCCAGGTGATCATGTTAAAGATATTGCTAACCTTTGTGCAATCCATGAAATCAATGAGATGCAAGTGGTTGTCAAGTTACTGGCATCTTCATTCAAGGGTAAAGCATTGCAATGGTTTAGAAGCCTTGGAGCTGGTTCTATCACAAATTGGAATCAGCTATGTATAGCACTTCATGAGCAATTTGGAGAAAAGGGAGACAACTTGTCTCTTTTGGAGCAGCTGACAACCATCAAGAGAGCTCCCAATGAGCAGCTGACCGATTTCAACTTCAGATTTCAAAAGACTTGGGAGAGAATTCCAGTGGCAGTCAGGCCAACAGCAGAAGGTGCTTTTCTCTACTATCTCAAAGCTCTAAATTCTGATATTTCTATGTTGATTCAGTCCATGGGAGGCATAACTATCCCTATGGCTTATAGCATTGCCATTAGGGCTGAAAATTGTTTGATCCAAGCTGGAAAACTTGCCCCTAGACCTCCCATGCCACTGTTTCCAAGTTTAGAGAGTCCAAACACCAATCAAGCACCTAATTTGGCTCCTTCTCCCACTCCTAGAAATCAGAGTTCAAATGAAGCTTCCACTTCATCTCCAAGTGCCCCAAATGAGCTTCAAGAAGTCATGAAGCAATTGCAAAACCTAGGCAATGAGCTGGTTACTCTCAAAAGGCAACAAGCCCAAGGTTTTAGACCTTCTTATCAACCCCAAGCTCAGCCTAAAAGTCAGCCATACCAACCACAAATGCCACCTAATCCAGCTGCAAATATGAATCAAACAAGGCCTCCTGCCAATAGACCATTTCAGCCCTATAATCCAAATGTCATATCTGCCTCTAAGGCATTGGTGCCAACACAAAACAACATTGCCCAGGAGTATGATTGGTGTTTTCCATGCAATGAGCCTCATAATCAATCCATGTGCTTCAATGGTGCTTTGACTCAAGCATTAATGGTGACAACTACTGGTGTGGAGGGTGAGAGCAGTCAGGAAAACAGCCAACAACAAGAAACATTCCAACAGCAATCAGCCCCAAATGACACCACATTGGTAAATTGGCAAGCAGAGGATTTTTGTGGCATGAACCAGGCAGTGTCTCAAGGTGTTGCAGCCAACACAAGGTCAAAAAGGAGGAATTTGGGTGAAGAACAGCCATTAGCCCCAACCAATCCACAACCTTCCATGGCTCCACAAATGATTGGCAAGCAAAATCCAATTTCAAATGCACAAGGGCAGCCAAGAACAGCTCCTAGACCAACTCAAATACCAGTTATTGCTGCCCACGTGCAAGGAGTGAATGTACAAGCAAAGGGACAACAAAAGGATACTTCATCCCCATTCAACATCATTGATCAGATGAAGAAGACAAATGTTAATATATCAATGTGGGAATCCCTATCTATCCCAGGCCAAAGAGATCTGCTACAAGCTGCCATGAAGGACTGGTCAACTTCAAATCAACAGGTCCAAATGCAAGAGAAGGTACTTACAAATGCTACCCAGCCTGAGGGAAATCATGGAGGACAGCAAGGTAAAATGTTGAAACCCCCTCCTTTCTATGTTTCATTGATCATTGGAAATCAGCTAGTGCACAATTGCATGATAGACTCCGGGGCAAGTAGCTCAGTAATGCCTAAACAAATAGCTGATCAGCTAGGGCTCCAGTATGAAACAATATCCAAAGGGGTAGTGCAGCTAGATGGGACAGCAGTAGCAATAGTTGGAGTGATTAAAAACTTGAGTCTTACCTTGCATGCATGTCCAAATGTTGTTGTTTTACAAGATGTATCAGTCATAGACCTTCCACCACTCTTTGCCCTTTGCTTGTCAAGGGACTTCACAGCCAAGATTGGAGGATATTTGTCTGCTGATTGGTCACACATGCTGTTCAGAACGAGGTATGGAACTAAGGCTACAATCAGGTCAGAACCTATTGCAAACTTCCATATTGAGCCTTACACTCCAAGTCAGATTAACGCCAATTGTTCAACATTTGATCAAGAAGACCACCCAAGCACTGATGAAGCTGACACCAAGGTTGGAAGCATCCCGGATCTAACTCTTGATGAATGGGCAAACAAGATACATGCATTTGATCCTTATCAAGAAGTGGAAGAATCTGAGCTAGGGGTCTATTGTATACACGAAGAAAATCAACCTATTCCTAGCATCACCAAGCCAAACCACAAGGATGACAATGAGGTATGGCAGCTGTTTTTTGATGGATCAAGGAGTAGACAAGGTGCAGGAGGTGGAGCCATGCTTGTTTCACCTCAAGGAGTAAAGTACTATTCAGCTTTTAGATTTCAGTTTGCATGCTCCAATAACACCGCTGAATATGAAGCCTTGGTGCAAGGGATGCATTGGGCAATCAAGAAGAAAATAAAGAACTTGCAAGTCTTTGGGGACAGTGAATTGATTGTAAATCAGGTCAAGGGACAGCATGCTGCCAAGAATGATCTACTCAAGTGCTACAAGAACAGGGTGTGGGACCTCATGGAAGATTTTGAGGGTTTTGGCATCAAATCCATTCCTAGGAAAGAGAATCAAGCTGCTGACAGGCTTGCAGCAGTAGGGGCAGCCTTTGACATTGTGGAAAGCATTCAACAAGACAAGGTACAGCCAAACATCCATGTGATTGTGAGGCCTTCAGTGCCAGATAACAATGTCAGTTGGCAAGTGTTTGAGAATGACCAGCAAATCATCCATTTCTTGCAAGAAGAAGCCAAGTTCTCAGCTAAGAATCAAGAAAAATTGGAACAGCAGTATGGTGACCAAGTGGTACAGCTGAGAACTAACAAGCTGCCCAAGGGACTTATCACTTTGGAGTCCATTTTTAACCCCAATGATCAGTTTAGAAAGGAGAAAGCAAACATTCAGGTCAAGAGAGAGGATTCAGTATCCATCTTGGTAGAAGAGAACAAACCATTGCAAATTGGAAGGATGACAACTGAACAAGAAAGGTATGAGTTCATACAGCTGTGTCAAGAGTTCCCTGACATGTTTTCTTGGAGCTATGAAGACTTGAAAGGTTTCAATCCCAACTTAGCTCAGCATACCATCGAATTGGATCCAAATACTAAGCCTGTCAGGCAGAAACAAAGACCAGTCAATCCACACATGGAGCCTCTCATGAGGAAAGAATTGGACAAGCTGATTGAGTCAAGGATCATATTCCCAATCAAGCATTCTAGTTGGGTTGCCAACTTAGTTCTAGTCAGAAAGAAGAGTGGAGAGATCAGATTGTGTGTTGACTTCAGAGACTTGAATAGAGCCTCTCTCAAGGACCATTACCCACTCCCTTCCATGGAGCAAATCTTGCAAGTTGTGGCTGGCTCCGAGAGGTTTTCACTACTTGATGGCTACTCAGGCTACAATCAGATTATGGTGAAGGAAGAAGACCAGTTCAAGATGGCCTTCACCACCAAATGGGGCACATATGCCTACAAGAAGATGCCATTTGGCCTATCAAATGCTGGAGCCACTTTCCAAAGGGCAATGGATATGGCATTCAAAGGGTTGATCAATAAAATAGTTCTGATATATCTTGATGACATCACTGTATTCTCCAAAAATGTAGTGGATCACCTCTTTCATCTGAGGCAGGTATTTCAGAGGTGTAGAAGATTTGGGGTATCATTGAATCCCAAAAAATGCATATTCCTGGCTCATGAGGGAAAACTTCTAGGCCATATTGTTTCAAAAGAGGGATTGACGATTGACCCAGAAAGAGTTGAAGCAATTCGAGCGTTGCCATTACCAAGTCACAAGAAGGCTCTTCAAAGCTTCTTGGGAAGGATCAATTTTGTCCGCAGGTTTGTTCCAAACTTTGCAGCTCTCGTAAAGCCAATAACGCTGATGTTAAAAAAGAGCATGGCATTTAAGTGGACATCTGAAGGCAAGGCAAGTTTTGAGGCAATAAAAGAGGCCATATCTCAAGCCCCCACTCTCGTCAATCCAGACTTCTCCAAGGGTTTCATGCTATACGCCTTTGGTGGTGGAGACACAATTTCTGCAATCCTGGCACAACAAAACAAAGAAGGATTAGAACAACCAGTTGCTTTCTTCAGTCAAGGCTTGGAGGAATACGAAACTAGGTACTCTTTCATTGAAAAGCATGTACTTGCAGTGATCAGGAGTTTAAAGAAATTCAAGCACCTAGTCTCAAACAACAAGATCCAATTATTGGTCTCTCATGCGGGAGTCAAGGACTTCCTTCTAAACAAGGATCTGAATGAGAAACGTGCAGGATGGATAACCCGTGTCATGGAATATGACATCGAGATTAAGGTCACCAAACTAGTACGTGGGAAGGGACTATGCGAACAACTAGCCTTGAGTCAGCAAGTTGAAGCAGGTAATGGAAAAGAGGCTGTCTTGGTACTACAGGATGGTCAAGAACAGGAAAATGATGATGTGCCCACTCCTTGCTGGACCCAAGGTATTATGCACTTCCTAGGCACAGGCCTATGCCCTCCGGGGATGAACAAGACCCAAAGGAGACACTTCAGATTGCAGGTTGTCCCGTACGCCATTGTTGATGGAGTTTTGTTCAAGAAAGATGTGAATGGAGTGCTGCTGAGATGCATTAGCACAAATCAGATTCAAAGGGTGTTGGAAGAGTTCCATGGTGGACCAGCTGGTGGTCATTTTGCACCAAGAGTGACAGCTCTAAAAATCATGAAGGCTGGTTATTATTGGCCTAAAATCTTCAGTGATTGCTATGCATGGATCAAGAGGTGTAAGAATTGTGCATTCTTCACAGGAAAAGAGAGACTTGCTGCCCTTCCATTACATCCAATCTCAGTTGACCAGCCATTCATGCAATGGGGTTTGGACTTCATTGGAGTCATTAATCCCAATTCAAGCCAAGGGCACAAATGGATTTTGACAGCCACGGACTATTTCACCAAATGGACAGAAGCAGTAGCACTCAAAGAGGCAACTGAGTCTAGCATCTTAGACTTTTATGAGGGGATAACAACCAGATTTGGTATACCTACTACAATAATCTCTGATAATGCATTGGCATTCATAGGTTCCAAGATTACAGAATGGGCTGTCAAGAATGGAATCTATTTGAGCACCTCTTCAAATTATTACCCGCAGGGTAATGGACAGGCAGAGTCCACGAACAAAAATTTGCTAAGAATCATCAGGAGAACTCTAGATGAAAATCAAAGAACATGGCATACCAAGCTAAAATCAGCATTATGGGCTGACAGAATAACACCAAAGAGGTCTACAGGTAATTCCCCTTACAAGTTGGTCTATGGAAAAGAGGCAGTATTGCCTATATCATTAGAACTGCCTGCATTGGAGTTCATGAAGCAGTTGGAGTTGGCTGAGTTCGAACCAATGGAGGCCAGGTATGCAGAGTTGATGGAGCTGCAAGAGATCAGAAATCAGGCATCCCAAGCAATGGAAAAGGATCAAGCTTTGATCAAGAAGACCTTTGATAGGAAGGCCAAGGATAGATCCTTCCGAGTTGGAGATCTAGTGTTGAAATGGGATGTGGATAGAGCAAAGCCAGGAAGGCATTCAAAATTTGATGCCATTTGGAGTGGCCCATACATGGTCACGGGATGTAAGGATAGTAATGCCTTCCAATTGTCTACATTGGATGGAGAAGAACTCCCGATTCCGGTTAACGGAATCTATCTTAAACATTGCTACTGAAAATAAAAGGTTTACCCTTGTAAATATTAGCCTAGATTTCAATTCCTCTAAGTGCGTATGCACATTGTCTTGTTGTAGTTAGGTTTCTGTTTCCCTAAGTGCTTTGGCACAGGTTTTGTTGCTCCTAGGTTGGATTTCTACAGTTCAGCGTGCTCTCGGAGAAGGAGTTGCGGTATCAGGCTCGGGATCAGATATCAGGTTGGTTTCAGGTTATTGCTTATGACTCCATGCCCAATGGATTGCTTCAGGCCACTGATCTTCTACCTAGCAGGTAGGTGACCCCGCTGAGTCACCAAATTGTTATCCAAAATTCACCCCCCCAGGGTAATTTTGATAACATGCATCAGATTATTGGGGTCCCTAGGCAGGTAGAAATTCAAAGGCAAAAAATCATGTTTTCTGGGGTCCCCTCAGGCTTCTTTCTAACTCTCCTGTCCAAGAATAAAATCCAACAGAGTTAGAAAAGGTAAGAAATTGCAAAAAACCCTAGCTTGGGCCGTAGAAAAATGAAAGAAAATTGGCTAAGTCCTAGTGTGGGACAGTTGGGATGTCGGGGCATGCGAATCGGCCGAAAATCCGCCAGGCGCAGTCCGCGCAATTGGGACATCTGGGCCGTGAGGTACGCGTGGACGCAAAAAGCCGATCGGCCGATGAAAAATGAAGAAAATTGCCTAAGTCTTTGTTTCGTGCAGTTTGGGACATATGGGACAAAAGTACGCGAAGGACGTGGATCGGCCGAAGTTACGCGCAAGTCAGTCCATTTCGGGCGAGTTCGAAGAAATTTGTCCCAGGACAGTCCAGGATAGTTGGGACAAAGGTACGCGGAGGACGCGAACATGCCCGGTTCGGCCGAAACAGGGAACTTTAGTTTGGGACAGTTGGGCCAAAAGGACAGCGTGGGGATGCAAAAACCGAAAGAGCCGAGAGCCAATCAAATCTTGCCACGTGTCTTCGTGCAAAGAGGGACAAGTTTGAAGGGGCTGCCCGAATCAGGTGGTTCAGAGAAATTTGTCCCAAACAGTTTGGGACATCCGGGCCAAAGGTACGTTGAAGGAGCCGAAAGAGCCAGGAGCCCCGCTGACGAATCAGAAATGTGCCACGTGTCCTAATGGAGCAAGGGAGTGCGGAGCTCAGGGAGGAATTAGAAAATTTGGCAAAAGTTTTGGCCAAAAAACTAAAAAGTAAAGGTTTTCCCCACGCCCCTGTCAACAAACCAATGCATGCCATGTGTCCCAAGTGGCGGGGCGCGGGGGGAAAATGAGAATTTTTCCAAAGTATGAAAAAGGTCAAAATTTCAAAGGAAAGCCCGCGGAAAGGTGGAGGAGAGAGAATTTCTCATCCAATCAGTGCCTGACACGTGTCATCCAAGTGGCAGAGCGCGAGAAAAAATTCAAATGTTTTCCCGCCGATCCGTTTTGGGCCTGTTTTTTGCCCTAAATCTTCAGATCGATCATATCTTTCGATCCAGAGCTCGGATTTGCACGTTCTTTATATCAATGGAAAGCTGGTGAAATTCTCTACACGATTCTGGGGTCAATATTGCATTTTGGTTCAGTTTGGAGAGAGAAAATTGAGAAATGCCTCTGGCACGTAATAATAGACAGAAGTGACGTTTCAACAACCAGCTTTAATGCAACAGACAGTTCACCGTTTCTGCTAGACAGTCCACCATTTCGCCAGGATTCGCCACTTCTGCCATAATGAGATGAGTTAAATGCAACCTAGAAGTGGTTGGGGTAGATCTGGATTTCCTCTCTCTTCCCTCTCTCATTCTTCCTATATATTGTAAGGAGGGGCTTCTTTCTAAAGGTCGAACATTCCTGTTTTGCTCCTCCCTTCTTCTCTTTATCAGGCGAATTTGTGGAGTTCGAACCTCCCATTTGAAACTGTAATGCGACTCTACCTCTTGGCATTTTGTAGTGTATTGTATCAATCTTTGGAGCAAGTAATGCATGTCTGTGGCGATTCTCAACCCTCTATGTGTTCATTTGCATCCTCCTGATCTTTCAATGCAATTTTGTTATCTGTGCATGATCTTGCATCACATTTGAATGGTCTGTGTTTATTGGCAAGATAGATGTTCTTCATTCCTCGGTGCATCACCTCTGTTAGCTTAGGTTTATTTTTACGCATCTTCTTACCCTATCTCCTTGGCAAGATTAGATTAGGTTTTGAGTAACCCTCTGCATTTTTCGTGTGCATCTGAACAGAGGAATAGGAACCAGCCTTCTCTGGAGATTCCTTTCTCATTTTTACAAGTCCCACACTTGGAGAAAGGATTCAATGTTATGCAATCACACTGGATGCTAGAGTGATCAACCTATAAATCTGATCAACATCCAGGGGTGCTGTGATTTTGCACTAACAACAACATCTAAGAAAGGGTGATTTCTAACTCGAATTGCATCTTCTGATGCTCACCATGAATTGTCTGCTCTACATGGTACCTTGTGGATTTTAGGGATAATTTTAAATTGAGTCAATAATATTTAAAAATAATAATTAGGTCATTTCATCATCACATTTTTATGAACAAGTGTGAAGAAGGTAAACAACTTTTTATCAGTTTGAAACCCTAGCTCAAAAGTGAGTAGGAAATATTTTCATTGTAGTTTCCCAGAATGAATTTTTTTTATATTATGATGATTTTAGTGCTTTATATAAATCCTCCAAATTTCCAAAAAGGTAATATAGAGCATGTGGTGATGATTGGACCCCACTCAAATAGGAAAATTTCTGAAGAAGTTCAGTTTGGGACAAAGTTGTCCAAAGGAGGTATGAAATAAATTAACATTGTTTTTATCCTAGGAGTTTTAATTGATGTTTATATGATGGTTTCATATCATTTTTTCCCTTCTAGAGGTAAAAGTGTGCCCAATTTATGAAGATTGGTCTTAAGGAAATTATGGAGCAATTTCAGAGATGGACCTAGTTGAAGGCCTTCCACTTGGATTTGGAAGGAAATGTAAGATGTTCTAGAAATAGGATTCAGATGGTATTTCAAATGGTATAAGGTTTTTCTCATGATGTGGAGATTTGATAGGTCATCCAACTCAATTTGTGAAGAAGAAGGTTGTTTGTTTCTCAGGGCATGATTTCTCTAGCTAGAAGATGGAGGTAGAAAATGCATGAGATGGATTAGTTGATGTTTTCTATCATTTGGAGAGTGAAGAGGGATGAATTTTATTCCTATTGAAGTCATTTTGAAGGTCATTGAAAGTGACAAGAAAGGGTGCAAACAAGTTGAGTTCCTAAAGCTACTTTCTAGGCAATCTTAGTTTGGTGAAGAGGAAAGTTTGTGTGGTTTACATGTATGGATGTTTCATGATCTATAAAATCAATGTGATCTATAGTTCAGGTGGATTTATAATGATTGGTTACATGACATATTTGAGATGTTCTTGGGTGATCTTGAGGCCCATAGGTGAAGACTGGTTCTTGGAAACATCATATGTTTGGTGAAGGATATAAGCCTTCTTGGTTGTGTTATGAATAATTTGATTGGATAAAGATAACGTATGACCATGTATGATTTTTTTATGTCATATTTTACATTTGTGAGGGTTTTATAAGATTGACTAATCATGGTGATGAGGTTTGTGGTCTTTGGTGAATCCAAGTGATGGGTTTTTGAGCTTATTTTTGGTGCATTTGAGCATGGATCGGCCTACATGGGTCTATTTTATGAATTTTAATGAATTTAATTGTTATGTTTTTGAGTTTTATTGGTTGATATAATTGATGTAGGACCAAATTGTTTCATGTTTTTGAGTTGAGAAGGGTATAAAGTGCTTGTTTGGTTTAAATTTGAACTATCTAAGAGAGAGGGAAAAAGTGTGACCCAAGTGTGAGTGTGAAACATGTATGAAGGCATCATTTCATATTTTAGGAAGTGTGTGAAATATGAGGAATGTTAGAGAGCATGTGTGTAATGGTTTAATTCCAAAACAAGTCATGAAAGAAGTAAGATAGAGCGAATTGAAGAAGTGAGGGTTTGAACAAGGTTTGAAGGTGTGTGAGATGAATTAGTGATCTCCATCAATTGTTGTAGCAACAAGACATCAAAGATATTCCTAAAAATGTGGTTGAGTGGGTGATTGATCATATTAGGGGGTTTTAGCCTCCTTCACTGTAGAGGTTGGTGCTCCTAAATTAGGGGTTGGTGCTCTTCTTGTAGGGTTGGTGCTCCTTTTGAAGTTGGTGCTTCACTAAATATTTTTGATTTGAATAATATAATCAGAATTTTCAGTGGAATTTCTTCCCTTTGAGGGTTTCCCACTTATATCTTGTGTTATGGTGTTCTCTCTCATGGTTATGGTTATTTGAATGAATGTTGTATGTTGTTGTGCACACATTAATGGTTGAATGGTTTATGATTTGAGGATTATAATTTAAATTGATTACATTTTTTAAAGGACTGATTCACCCCCATCTCAGTCCATTGTGATTCCAAAAATTGGTATCAGAGTAGGTATTTTTGGAGAAGTTTGATCACTTGAAAGGAGATCCTTGAAGCACAAAAATGGTGAGTCAGTAGAGTGGTTCTTCTTATAACAAGGCACCATTGTTTGATGGAGTGAACTATGTTTTTTGGAGTCTGAGGATGAGGAATCACATCATGTCCTTAGGGTTTGATATTTGTAAATCTGTGGAGGATGGTTATATATTCCTTCTACACCTCCTACCAACTAGTAATGCAGATAAGAAGACTATGTAGTGACAATTCCAAGGCTATGAATGCCATCATGTGTGGATTGGATGAACCTAAGATTGTGAAGGTGATGCATTGCAAATCAAACTAAGGCTATATGGGAGAAACTTTCAAGTCATGTATGAAGGAGACTCAAAGGTAAGGATAGTTATGCTTCAAACTTTCATAAATTATTTTGAAGGACTAAAAATGAATCATGATGAGCCTATTTCTACATATTTGCTTAGGCTTGACAAGTTCATCAACACCATGAAAGGGTTAGGTGAAGATGTGAAGGAAATAATTTGTAGTTCAAAAGGTTTTGAGATCTCTAACTCCTAAGTTTGATTCCAAAGTGTCTGTCATTAAACAAGCCAAGTATTTGACTCTCTTGAAAAAGTATGATTTTCATGGAACCCTAACTACATATGAGATGAGAATTCATAATGATAAACCTGTCAAGAAGGAGATAAATTTCGAATATGAAAGAAGACCAAGGGAAAGAAGGCTAAGGATGATGATGATGCTCCTAAAATTGATGATGAAGAACTCTTTACAATGGTTATTAGGATATTGAATGTTGGCTCTGGTAAGTACAAAGGTAAGCTTCCCTTTAATTGTTTTAATTGTGGTAAATTAGGTCACTTTTCTACCAAGTGTCCTCATAGGCATGAGAAATAAGGTGATGAGGATGATAAGAATCATCATGAAAAGAATAATTACAAGTATAACGGTAAGAAGAACTTCAAGATGTTTTATTACAAAAGGAAAGGAAAAATAGTTTTTATACAAAGGAAGAGGCTTTCTCATCTGAAGAAAGTTGTTGTGATAGTGATGTTTCATAGATTATGAATCTGAATTATAGCATGAAGATGTTGGAGATGAGGTTTTTTCATGAATAAAGATGATGTGAGATCTAATAGTTGTGTTCTATACATATTAGGTGATTTCATATCAGATTTTTGCAGATATTTTGAGAAAGAAGAAGATGATATTGATACTGAACTGGTATGTGTCCAATCTAAATTGAATCATGTTGAGATAAAAAATAATAAATTTAAATATCAATTTAAAGAATATGAGGCAAAGGTTGAGGACCTAGGGGAGAAACATTGGGCCATTACAGAGAAGAAGGATGAAATAGTGAGAAATTTAGAGATGCAGATGAGTACTATGACTCTAAACTTGTAATATAAGGATTTGAATAAGAGAATATTATTAAGAGAGAGTTATCTTGATGTAGCTAGATAAAGCAAAGTCATTTTGGAAGTTTGAGAAAATATCTAAGGCTCTTGATGATATCTTAAGCAATCAGAAATCTGTAAGTGACAAGAAAGGTTTGGGGTTTAGTGATGACCTCAAAGGAAAATTGACAATTATAGAAGACCTTGTTTCAAGAAAGGAGGTTGGAGAACCAAAAATCAAGGAAGGAAAGAAGGATGAATTCCACCAAAGAAAATGTAAAGACAAAATGAATTAGGAAACCAAATGCTTCAAGGTATGAAAGATCTTTCAATGGTTATTGTTTCACATGTAATGGTTTTGAGCATAGATCTAAGGAATGTAGGAGGTATGCTAGAGATGATAATCCATGGAGATATAGTATGGAGTGATAAATATAATAATGTAGTGTGCTAAATTGTCCCATGAGAGTGGTCATGTTGTTAGATACTGTTTGTATGATTTAACTAGTCAAGTTGGGGTAATGGCTACAAAGGAAAGAGTTAAATTGTATGCTTTCAGTTGTAATGAAGTTGGTCATATTGGTAGATAATTTCATTATGATGTACTCAAGGAAAGTCAAGATATGTTAAGTTCCTAATATGTAAGAAATTATCTTTCATGGTTCTAGGATGCATGACATTAGACAAGGTAGGATATGGGAGCCAAGAAGGAGTAATATGGTTCCACCTAGAACATATCATGAATTTTATTCAAGGAGTTACTTAAGGTATAAGTCAAAAGTAAAATGGAAAAGGTAAGGTGTAGGTATCTAAGAGTTATTGGGACCTCTTTAATCACTCTTCTAGAGTTCACCATGAAATATTATGTCTCTAATAGGCTTCTTAGAGACATAATGATCCATATGAAGCATTGGAGAAAGAGGGGAGCTGATTGGATTGGAGTATGTTATTGAGGAGTTCTATCATGATGAAATTACATGTCAAAGTATGTTGGTTGTCACTTTATTGGTCAATTCATAAAAAATTTCTGCTATAGTTAAAAGGTCCTTTAAGTGTTGTGCAGTCATTTCTTCAGGTTTGTGTTGTCACTGTTAAAGTTTATTTGGTCATGTTTTTTATTTTACTTAGGTATAATTATGACCTTCATTTGTATAGCCCATGAAATGTTATATATCTTGAGTATGATGTCTTGTATGGTCATCAAAAGGGTTATATGTCATCTTGAGTATAAAGAGTCATATTGTCCTCTAAAGGTGTAAGGTCAATTTTTCATGTTTGGAGTCAATTTGGATTCATGTGATGATCTGAGTTAGCGATCAAATTTTTTGGTATGTATAAAGGCATGATTTCATCATAAGAAGTATGTTAGAGTCAATGATAGGTCAAACATGATAGTTGAGATCATGAGG
The DNA here is from genome assembly GCA_019776745.2 of Taxus chinensis. NCBI lineage: Eukaryota > Viridiplantae > Streptophyta > Pinopsida > Cupressales > Taxaceae > Taxus > Taxus chinensis. The sequence continues at coordinate 338,158,924 of CM034146.1, forward strand.
ATTTTCATGCTACATTAAGTACTTGCAAGGGTTATATAGTTGTCTGTCAAACTGTATAGGTCATATTGCTTCCTCAATCATGTCATAAGTTTGTTGAGATTAATTTTTTCATGTAATTACTTTATTAGTAGAAAATGTGTCAAAAGTCCTTTAAATAATTATAGAAGATATCAAGTATGAGATAGTCAAGTGTTGTACAATAGTGAAATATGTCCTGTGAGTATGAAGAAGGGGAATGTAGTGTTAAGTAGAAAGTTCATGGAGTCCCAAAACCATGATAAGTATGATTTGAAGGAATTTATTATGCCTTGATCTATTTTAGAGGATAAATGAAAGGATAACTGAAGGCTCAATATAAATAAAATTACCATGCATATGGCCTCCATCAGATATTGCAAGAGAGGAATTCAGCCTTCAGTATCTTCAAATGATTAGCTACAATTATGATATCAATTCTCCAAGTATTTGACTATGGAGTGCACTTAGACCTGATAGATTTGAAACATGCTCATGAAATTGCAAAGTGATTCTAAATCATGGAAGGTTTGAAAAATCTGATATTGTTAAGATTTTGAGGCTAAATAATGTATGGTAAAATGGGTAGTTCATAAGAGGTACATATTTCATATTGTGAACAGTTGAATAAATGAGTAGTTTTAGGGTGAATGGTGTACTTCAAACAGGAAAAGTAGCCTATTAGAGACCATAGTGTTGAAGGTGAAAGAGGTAGAGATAAAAGGTGTTATCTTGTAATTTGGTCATCAAAGGAAGTCTAATTCACTGCAAGGATCTTGATGAATTTGATAATCAGGGTTAAACAATGAAGGTTATCAAGTTGACAAGAAGGTTAGGTATGTGCATCTATGATGAAGACTAAAAGAGGTATGCTGCCCAAGATTGTTGAAAAATTGGTAGACTGAGATAACAATTAGGTATGTATATTCCTTGATCCAAGGGATAATTTGAAAGCTTAAAGTGTGTGAAAGGTGTCAAATTATCAAAATAGTAAAAGTTTCATTGTACTATTGAATAATTTCTCTTGGAGCCTTCATGTAGGTAAGATATAGGTAATCCTATATATTGCATCATACCTATGATATGAGTTAGATCCAATGAGGAAGGTCATGATGATTTGGAATGGGTCCTTAGGTGTTAGAAGCTTTAAACATGGTAAGATAAAGGTTTGTATTAGGAGATAGTGGTATAGTTATAGGTGTGAAAGGTCAAGAAGGTTTTCTAAATAAATTCATGCCTACAGAAGGTGTAATATCAGCCAAATATTTCTGACTGGTTGTGGAGTCTTAAAATGTGTTAATAAATCTATGAGTGAATAAGATGTAGAGGAAGCCAAGAGAGGTTAGCTGAGATATGACAGTGTATGTCAAGGAGAAAGATATGAAGGATGTTGAGCTAAAGATATGTGTGGATCTCTATGAGATACTTGATATTAGGTGAATTAACACTAGTTTTCATCATGAAATGTGTTCTCATGATTGTACAATTCTGACAAAGTCACTGAAGAGGTATATCAAGAAAAAGGTCACGATGACTAGTACAAGACCCAAGTGTAATTCTTAGTGTAAAAGAGATATTTATAGTTTGTAGCAGTGATTCAGAAATATCATGAGGCTTAGAGAACGATTGAAAAGGTATGTGCATAGTTACTAATAACTGTTAAAGGTGTGCAAAGGTGGTCTCTTATTTTGAGTAGACATGTGAATGATAAGAACTATGGTATGTGAAGATGAGAGTATGCTAATGTCTATAGGTGTGAAGGTCATGATGACACTGACCTTGATATGAAACCTGAAATCATGGGACATGTGGTATAAGATTATGTACAAGTTACAAGAATGTGCAAAGATAATATATGATCATTCATGAAGTTACTTCAATGTTGTAGAGTTACAATAATGGTGCTACGGGTCTAAGTGATAAAGATGTAATAATGTAGGGAAAGTACGAGAATTATAGGGGGTCCATCTGATTATGCAAAAAGTGACTTAGAAGTACTCTATGACATACATAGTTGTGCTATAAATGTGGCACTACTCAGTTTGAAAATAAGAGGTAGGTTGGGCTATCAAGGTAGGAAGGAATGGTGTAGTGATTGAGATGGGAAGTGAAAATGGCATTGCTACAATGTATGTAGATGCCACTTCAAGGGAGGGGGAGCTTGATTTGATTCTCAATAGGTGTTTTAGATGACTAGAAGGTGAGAGAAGGAAAAATGAATAGATGATTATAGGTGTACTTCATGAAGAGGTAAGTGGCCTCTTGATTCAAGAAGATGATGATAGCATGAAAGGATGTTGAAAACATTGAAAAGTTGCTTTAGGATAGTGTTGAAGTGCTTGAGTCACCTCCAACGCATGATAGCAAGGTATGTGGTCCTTATTTTGCATTTTTAGTTAGAAAAGGACGGTATAAGTCTAGGGGAGCTATAAGGTGTTGATTCATGTTTTATATAGGTCCGTAGAGCATGTGAAAATTGGTCTAAAGAGCACTGAAGATTCATATTAGGGATTTCGGTCCTTAAGGATGTGTGAAGTCGAGATATGGACAATTCAAGTATAGCATGAGCTTTATCTAGTTAAAATGGATCAAGGAAGAGTAATAGTTATTTTTTAAGCCTTAAATTAGGTTTTTTGGTATCTACTTGAGTGTTATACATCTGATGAGGGTCTGCTACAGTAGCTTCAAGCCATGAAGGAGGTCAAAAGGGGAGTTTAGTGAGGTAAGACATTTTTGCATGCTTGTTTGATGATTTTGGTTAATATTTTCAACCAAAAGGTGATCATATGAAGCTGATAAAGATGAAGATCATGTAGGTACATGTATGCTTTGTCATTAATATAAAAAGGGGATAAGACTAGTTTGTTTTCCATCAATGACAAAGGGGGAGATTGTTGGCATGTTGAGTTTAGGTGTTGTCATTGATGTAAAAGCTCATTAATGAAAAATAAGATGATGAATAAGTGTCATAGGATGCTCAATATGATGGCGACATGGAGAGTCAGGTGTTGACATGATGACAAAATTGGATTAAGTGAGATTGGTTTGGTCTTGCAAACCCAATCAGGTGACCTAGTTGGTCTAGGTGATGGTACATGGTGTTTTGAATTGCTTGGTGGCTTTATGATCATGGTAGTGGCATGGATAACATGTCAGGAGAGTTTTTAGGCACTCACATGAATTTCAAAGTGCAGGTACATGTTGAAGATCCAGTTGCAGATGTTCATCTAGATCTAGTCTAGGTGCTTGGAGTCCAAATGAGGAGGTATATAGCCATGTGAGATCATGGAGGCATGTAGGTGAGTGATACATGATGTCTTAAGGTTATTAGGTCCTTTTTAAGAGTTGAGGAGAACATATATGATATTAGTCCACTTCGTCATGGTGCACACTAGGCCTAATTCTAGTGTTTGGATGTCTAATTAGGAATGATAGGCACTTACAGGTATGAGTGAGCCCTTGAGATCACTCATGGAGGTATGTTATATATTTTTCATCATGTATGATTAGGGCCTTTTAGATAGGTTTCATGATGAGGTATAGTGTTGGTTCTACTATGAGATCCTAACCTAAACCATGCAAAACCCTAAGGGATAGTCATGCAAATGAGATGGTATATGAATATTAAGAACTATTTGAGATATTATCATGATTTTATATGGTGCAAAGGGTTTGTTAGAGGTTTGAGACAATTTTCAAGTCATTCTGAAGAAGATTTTGCAAGTTATGGCGTTTTAGGTGAAACGAGGTCCAAGAAAGGGTGATTTCCAAATCAAATTACAACTTCTGATGCTCACCATGAATTGTGTGCTTTGCATGGGACCTTGTGGATTTTAAGGATGATTTTACATTTATCTAAGATAATTTGCAAAAATAATGAGGTCATTTCATCATCACATTTTTATGAACGAATGTTAAGAAGGTAAACTAATTTTTATGAGTTTGAAACCCTAGCTCAAAAGCGATAGGATATATTTTCATTATAAGTGACTAGAATTTTTTTCTATTTCTAGTATGATGATTTTATCTTGTATATTAATCCTCTATATTTCCAAAAAAAGGTATTATAGCATGTTTTGATTTGTGGACCCCACTCAAACAGGCAAGTTTCTGAAGATGTTTAGTTTGGGACAAATTTGTCCAAAGGAGGTATGAAATAAATTGAAATTATTTTAAGCCTTCGATTTGTAATTGATTTCCATTATGGTTTTAGATCATGGTTAAGCTTATAGAGGGAAAAGTGTGACCCTATTTATGAAGACTTGTCTTAGGGTATTTTCAGGGCAGTTCTGGAGTAGTTTCAGAGATGAACCTGGTTAAAGGACTTCCATTTGAAGTTAGAAGGAAATTTAAGGTGTTTGGAAATAGAAATATATTTCCAATGGTATATGGTTTTTCTCATGATGAGGATGATTTTATAGGTCATCCAACTCAATTTATGAAGAAGAAGGTTGTTTGTTTCTCAGGAAAGATTTCTCTGAACTAGAAGATGGAGGTAGAAGATGCATGATATGGATGATTTTATGATTTTTATCAGTTGGAGAGTGAAGATGGATGAATTTTGTTCCTATTGAAGGCTATTGAATTCTTGAAAGGTATAGAAATGGTTAAATTAGTTGATTTCTAAAACTATTTTCTGGGTAGTTCAGTTTAGTGAAGAGTAAAGCTGGTATGGTTTGCATGTGTCGATGTTTCATGAGATATATATAGAATGAATGTGATATAAATATAATTGGATTTATAATGAGTGGTTACATGCCATATTTTGATATGTTCTTGGGTGATCTAGAGAATGATAGATGAAGACTAGTTCCTGGAAACATACCGTTTGGTAAAGGATATGAGCCTTCTTGAGTGTGTTATGAAGAATTATATTGGTGCATGCTAATGTAAGACCATGTATGGGGTTTTTAATTCATATTTGACATGTGTATGCTATTTAATGGCTTTAATAATCATGTTGATGAGGTTTGTGGCCTTTGATGAATCAGGTGATGGGGTTTTGAGCTATTTTTGAGCTTGTTTGGTGCATTTGAGCATGGACCGACCTACATGGGTCCATTTTATGAATATGATTTTAATGTATTTATTGTTATATTGGTCTATACTATTCTTTATGTTTTTGAATTAAGGGTATAAAGTCATGTTTTAGTTCAAATTTCAAGCCTAGCTACGAGAGAGGGAAAAAGTGTGACCCATGTGTGAGTGTGAAACATGTATGAAGGCATAATTTCAGAGTATGAGGAAGTGTGTGAATGTTGAGGATAGTGATAGAGCATGTGTGTAAGGGTTTGAAGCCAAGACAACTCATGAAAGTGTAAGATATAAGTGAGTTGAAGAAGAGAGGGTTTGAACAGAGGTTTTGAAGGTGTGTGAGCTGAATTGTGATCTCCATCAGTTGTTGCAACAACAATACATCAGATATTCATTCAAATGTGGTTGTATGGGTGATTAATCTTAGGGGGTTTCAGCCTCCTTGTGAGTTGTTGCTTCACTAAAATAGGGGTTAGTGCTCCTTGTAGGGTTGGTGTTCTACTAAACTAGGGGTTGGTGCTCCTTGTGAAGTTGGTGCTTCACTAAATAATTTTTATTTGAGTAATATAATCATAATTTTTTTATGGGTTTTATTCCCATTGAGGTTTTCCCACTTATATCTTGTGTTATGGTGTTCTCTCTCATAGTTATGGTTATTTGAATGAATGTTGTATGGTTTTGTGCACACATTAATGGTTGAATGGTTTATGATTTAAGCAAGATAGTTTGAATTGATTAAATTTTTTAAATGACTGCCTCAACCCCCCCCCCCACAGTCCATTGTGCTTTCAACATGTTAGCTAAGATGGTCAATAAAATTATCTTCTCTATATATATAATAATATATATTAGGATATAAAAGAGGACCATTCTAAAGTTAAAACACAAGCCCAAGATAAAGCATAGTGGTGTAATAGTTTTACACACTTGTATTAAAGGTATAATGTTCCAAAGCTTATGTCTAAGATGTGGGGATGAGGTCTTACTAGGATCCTAAGAGTTGTAAGAACATAGATAACAAGAAAAAACTAAGTAAAGTTTATAATGCCATTTAGCGGTAAACATGAATTCCATTTAGTGGTAAACATGTGTTATGAATAGAACAATAATATAATAGGCACAGGTATGCTAAACTATCCTAGTCTTACTGCATGAAAAATCAACATAATCAACCAACCAACATAAAGGAAAGAGATATGGTTACGGATACTTAACTTTATGAAGAGGTTGGTTCATTAAGCCTTGTCATAGTTAGTAGCACCTTGTGAGAGAGTTGTTATAGGCGGATGACAAGAGGGATAGATAAAAGACCTAAGTAGTCCGAAGTTCGGGACTCTAAAGACTAAGATAGACCTTGTTGGTGAAACTCTTATTCTTGTGGAACCTAATAACTCAATGTTCTAATGATGACCTCCAATTATAAGCTCCACTAGACCATGAACATTTTAAACCTTTAAGGATGGATTTTTGAGTGAAGGTGTTGTAGATTATGTGATGATATCTTTGAGAAATGATAACAATGACACCTTTCATAGATCATAAGTTAAATCCGTTGTTCAACATATCCAACTACATCGACCATAGTCAATGTAGTTGGCTGAAAATAGGTTTTGATGAGACTACATCAACCATTGTCAATGGAGACGGATATAAATAGTCCATAAAAGGTGAAAAGGGAGGAGAGAGAATGGGGGTAGAGAAAACACTTGGAAATGGTATGAAGAGGATCTGAATGTGTTATAAGAAGATGATGTGAATGTGGTAGTACTAAGGGTATCAAGTGGTCATAAAATGACAAGATAGGCCAAGAGCTACAATGATCTCTCGCAAGGTATTACCAACTATCCTAAATCTCCTCCCTAAGAAACACACTTAAATAAGCTTAATGCACCACCAACGTGCAAAACATAATCATAAGTGTGGAAAAAAGGTGTATACACAATTCTCGTTTGCATGAGGACCTCATGGAGAAACATAAGGTGTTGAAGTAAATCATCAGACTTTCATCTTATATATGCACCAAGATTTGACTTTTGATTCTCTATGGAAAGCATGTCGTAGTGCGCCAAAGTTTGAAACCAAGGACAAGATGAAGCAAATTTTTTCTTCATCATCCAGCGACATGCGAAAGAGACAGAACATGCACAACCCACCATCTTATCCTCTTACACAGTAAAGGAAGAACATGATGAACATAGGAGAGAAAGATAAGAAGATCATGCAACACCAGAAGGATTTTGCATCTTATAACTCAAATAAAGGCAAGAAGAAATCAGGTGACAAGTGTTTCCATTGTCATCACTTGCACACCCATGATGATTTTGAATTTCACACAAAACAATTCTTGCTTACACAATCTACATTAAGTCTCGTGCAAACAAATGACACTGACCCAAACATTCCTTGCCTAAGCACCAGTGTCACTGCTATAAACACATCTTCCACACCAAGTTTTGAGTGAAGGGCTAACTTCTTCATGTGATCATTAATAGTAAAATCCAAAAGAACATCATTACACAAGCACCAACCCAACACTTAGGCCTAACCATTGTTGCACATCTTAACCATATTCCTTAGTGTGGCTTCAATAGGAAAATGATATATATGTCTGACAGCAATGCACTTTCCAGTAAAAATTCAAGCCTATGGAAGAAATAATCACTTGTGAAATCACGCCACTTGGTATCTACGACATCTTGCTAGGGAGACTTTTGTATGATTAAGATGTTACATGTAGAGCCAAAATGTAATAGTGGACTATCCACATAAAACATCACTTCTTTAATCTCTTGGAATCACCTCCAAACACCAAATTCACTTTGGTCTCTACAAAACAAAGTTGCAAAATCATCTCTCACACATAGGAGTTTTCCCTAAGACACCTTAAGTAGTAGAGAAAATAAGCATTGGTAATGTGCACCGTTCAATCATCGTCGTAGTAGTAATGACTCGACAAGTTACTAAAGTAGCACAATGAAGTCTTCACAAAGGCTGAAGGACTTCCAACACATTGTGATGTAAAACACCCCATGGATTTGGTTTATGGACCCCCTCTTCCACAGCCATATCTATTGTATCTCAATTTGGAAGAATGATGGAGTATAACACCAAATACAAGAGCTCATTTATCAAGGAAGACTGAAGGCTAGCCCTTCTCTTTGTGAGAGTCCAATAGTCCTCACTCCCAAGAAAGATGAGACTTGACATTTTTGCATAGAGTTATCATGCACTCAAAATTAATTTTGTGATGAATCCTTATCCACTATCACACATTGACAACCTCTTGGACCAAATCTAAGGTGCATAATATTTCAACAAGATTGAATTGAAGTCAAGTTATCATTAGGTTCCAGTCCATCTTAAATACATCAAGAAGATAGCTTTCAAGACATGGGATGGATTTTATGAATGGTTGGTTATGCCTTTTAGTTTGACCAATGTGCCAACAACATTTGTGTGCTTGATGGATGATCTACTCAGTTTGTTCCTCAACTCTTTTGGCATCATCTACTTGGGATGACATTCTTATCTTCAGTAAGACTTGGGAGGAGCATGTGTAACACATCTCACACGTCGCAGACACCTTACATCAACACAAGTTGCAAACCAACATAACAAAGTGTACATTTGGCATCACACATATCCATTACAAAGGCTAAATCATTGATTGTACAAGGATTTATGTTGATCCAAAAAAGTTAAAAGTGATCCATTATTAGCCAACTCCATGCAATCTCATAGAGTTGAAGTGTTTTCATGGACTAGTAAACTACTACCGTAGGTTCATCCTTGCTTTCTTGCACATATCATGTGTTAAACACTGCACAATTATATAAAAAAACACATAATATAATTATATTCAATTTAGAAATCATTCGGGGTCTTGTATTCATCTAGAGATAGCTTCTTATACAAATGCTTGATCCTATAATCTAGGAGTCAAGTCTTATCACTTAGTCTTCCTCATATCTCTCTTCATAAATCTCTCAAGCTTATCCCTAGGATCCCTCACACTCCAAAATAGCTATGTGAGTTGTTTATTCAACAACTTCACTCACACTATATTATTATTAAATGAGTTTGACATCTCATTTAAATAATAATATTAAATACTCAAACACAATACAATATTAATAATGTTACAAACAATATAGTCGTAACATCATGGCCTCTCAACTAAATAATGCACTTTAAAGCCAAGTTTGATTGGACTCATGCACAATAATGCACTTTCAAGGTTTTCAAACAATGCATATATGCATCATTTGTCCTTACAATACTCAACATTTCACACTCCTTCGAAATTCACATTGATGCATCTGACTATGCACTCAGTGCAATACTCATACAACATGGACATCTAGTCGCACACAGCTCGGGGATGTGCAACCATATGGTGCAAAGTTATTCCACCTACGAGAAAGAGTTGTATGTTATACTACAATTAGTTAAGCAATGGCTCCATTACATCTTGGGTGATAAGACAAGTTATTCATTATAATTATAAGCCAAATTAATTTTTGCAAATGCAAAGCAAGCTAGAGAACGTGCACCACATAAAGTGGATGGCTTACCTACAACAGTTCCATCTTGTAATCAAGCACAAAGAGGGAAAGGATAACAAAGCCACAAATTACCTTAGTTGTCCATTAGTACACGTGTTCATCATAGAGTTGGACACTCGATCACAACTTTGTAGAACGAGTATTCCTCTACTCCATTGACATGGACTTTGCAAACCTTACACAAGGTAAACAAGTTTAGGAGTTCTACTTGGGTGACCAGCTTCTCTACAAGTTGGGTTGTCTAGTTGTACTTAATGGTGCATCTTGTGAGAGACTCATTTGGGAGGCACACTACACCAAGACATCAAGCCACTTTGGTATTACAAAGACCATCCACATTTCAAGCACACTTCTATTGGCGCACATACACACAAACATGGAGCAGCACGTCAAGTCCTACATTCCTTGTTGCATCACAAATCCCACAAATAGGAAGCTAGAACTTTGCACACCTTTGTTGGGTTGCCTATGACAAAGCACCAAAATAATGGGATGTTTGTTGTGGATTTGTTTTCGAAGATGGCCATCATTGTACCTTGCCAGAAAAGTATTGACATAGTTGTCATTGCTCATGTGTTATTTAGTCATGTTTTGGTGCAATTTGGATTCCCAATATCCATCATATCTGATAGAATCTCATTTTGTTGTTCATTTCTAGGAAACACTTAAGGGAATTAACAAGTACGTAGTTGGATCAATTAATAGTATTTTATCCTCAAACATATGGACAAACAAAAGTTGTGAATCACATTTATGTACAACCATGTACATGCTTGCACTTCAGATGTAATTTGCTTTACATCTAACATGCCTACAATAGAGTTATTCACAATTCTACGTTGCATAGTTCCTTCTGAACATGTTTTGAATTCCAACTAATGACACCTATTGTCATTTCCTACCAATCCTCGGTTGACGTTGAGTCATACACACAAGAAAGGGAAGCGGACAAAACACATTAGTTTTTGTAATATGTAGCTTTCATTTGTTCATCAACAAGTTCAACAAATTATCTCGCAATCACAACAAAAGTACAAATAGAATCACATCACACATCGTGTATGTCATGCATTTTGAGTTGGCAATGAAGTATGGTTGCACCTTCATAAGGAACGCTTCAACAATCCACACCAAAATTTCAAGCCTTTGCGTTATGGTCCATACAGCATTTTCTACACAACTAGTGAGAACCCATGTGTCCTTGATCTTCCTTCATACTTGGGCATACACCCAATATTCAATGTGGAACTCCTTAAGCCTTACTTCCCTCCACTTATTGAGCCAGCAATGACACAACTTTCTTCTTATTTGGATCCTGAACAATTGTGTCCCACAAATAAGGACCAAATTGTCAAAGTGACAGAGACACACTTGTCATGGCACACACCAACCTTTTAGAATAGTCAAGAAATGTCAATACGCTGAACAAGATAAGTTGTACAATATTTAACTTCATATTCAATTCTCATAGCTACAAATGGACACAATGGATACCACTTTGCTTCAAGAAAAGGTGAATCATCCATGCACAACCACACAACTACATACACCTCTTTTGTGCACCTACACAACTTGTGCACTTTTCAACTTGGAGTTCTTTTTTGGCACCATGCACCTTGCAGCATGCACACACACAAGTCTCACAACACTACCTCTACATAGAGCCTCCTAAGTTTTGTAGAATCTTGTGCCCCACGTAGAACTTGTCTCACTCAATGCCCATCATTTTTATAGCGTACTCATATGTTGGACCCTCATTGCATGCAACGACTACTCACAACACCCATGAGGTAACTCCTTGCTTTCACTTGGCTTGACAAGTGGCACTTTCCAATTCTACACCACGTCAAAGAATCCCTCAAGGCAACCATCCAACAAGAAGGTCGATTGCTTAAAATTAGTTCAATTGTCATGCACATTGAGGATGAAATCACTTGTAATTGTTCTTTGTAACCATCCCAAGTTGTCACAACCTTCTTGTCTTTAAGTTTAAATATGTAACATGCTCAATTGGCCAAGGGTTGATATTTTAAGAGCCAAAGTAAATAGTAGTGACTATTAGCAATGTCCTAAGAATCTAATATTTTCTCATATGCATTTGCATGCACATTCAATGCAAGCTAATTAGAGGAAGTGTTTCCCCTTCTAATCGCAAGAGCCTACTCCCCTATACCTAGTGCCTTGTACCTAGTACACACCTATACTTATTCCCTTCTCTTTCATATTGAATGGAAGTTACATTTCATACAAATAGAATTCCACTTATGAATATGTTTCGTTAATTTATGCAAATAACTAGCACGCACTCTCTACAACCTTTGCATCTACCTATCGTACAAGGTTGTCCCCCGCACAAGGGCCTGACTCTCTAGTCCAGATCAACAAGTGTGCATGTTTATCTAATAGAGAAGTGTTTGACCTTTTATTAACTTCATTTGAGCACCCAAAAAGATACTTTTTATTCATTTGTGCCATTGGTCCTTTTTCAATCTAATAATATGTTTGTACCATTGGCTCCTTTTCAATGATATTGATCATTAGTAATGATACCATAGATCAATATGACGTTGATCTATAGTAATGACACTATAGATTGATATGAAGTTGATCTATAGTAAGGATACTACGCAATATGAAGTTGGTCTAATGTAGGGTTACTAAGCAATATAAAGTTGATCTATTCTAATTAACCGTGGAATATGAAGTAGAGTAGCAAGTACACTTGTTTATCTAATAGTCTTCATTCAAGTGGAACTAGATCCGCACAACTTATTCCAACGAACTTTGTATCTTATTTGGAAATTTGCTCCAGTATATTTTAAAATGTGCTGATTTAAATCCATTTTTCGAAAATCCTGTCAAAAATAACAAATGGCTAAAAAAAACAGCGGATAAAAAGTAAGACCGTCTCTAGCATCATAATCATCTTTTCCTTATTTTTATTGGAAATTCGTGTAGTCTTATGTGGATTGTTTATTTTTTGAGATGAAATTGAAAAACCCAAAGCTGCAAGCGCTGACAAAAATATTAACCCTCAATCTCTTCCCCTCCACAACATTAGCATCATAATCATCTTTTCCTTATTTTTATTGGAAATCCGTGTAGTCTCTTGTGGATTGTTTATTTTTTGAGATGAAATTGAAAAACTCAAAGCTGCAAGCGCCGACAAAAATATTAACCCTCAATCTCTTCCCCTCCATAACATTTGAATTTATTGAGTCGAATTTGCAGCTTCAGGCCCACCTGTATGATTCTCTTCGACTGTTATCTCTCTCTCTCGGGTATACATAAGTAAGTCGAGTTTTTAACATATATTTACATTGTCGTGAGTACAATTACCCCGGCCCATAACATACTTTATCCTTTCACTTTGACATACTTAAGATCAAGAGAGGTCACTTGATGCAGTAGCATAGACCCATAGAACCCTGGTACTTGAAATGTTCTTGCTTTCACAATAATGGGACTTGGCGGACCCTTTCCTCAAGTCTTTCGGGACCCTCTGTTGGGAGTGTTACTTGCCCGATAAATAAATCAGCTCCTTTAATGTTTATATTTATCCATCTCCAAAATGCGATCACACTGTCCAAAAAAATAGACTCCCTAAGTTTTAACAGTAAAGTAAGTAGGCACAAGAATGCTGTTCATAAGTTCAAACCTTTGTTTAGCTAGATGTATAATTTTGAAATAAGCACATGATCACCCACATAATGCCAACACTGCTAATTCCAAATCCTGCTTATCAAATTTTATAGGACATCCTTACATTGCAGATGTAGCTTCATTCCAACCTATATCTTGTCGTCATACTATCAAATTATGAAGGGAAAAGATCATTACCAAATTGACTGCTGACAGCACTCTGTGATACAGCAGCAGGCATGCGTCTATGACAGCTAGTTCCACTAATTCCCATCTTGAAAAACATCTTACTTTTATGACAAAAACAAAGCCTCGTATATTGCACAATAGCCTTCCATTAAAAAAATAAAGGGAAAAATAAATTGATATGACAAATTGGAAAGTTTGCTGCAAAACCCAAATAGCAATGTTGCATCAGGCATACATCCATTGCAGCTAATCCCAATAATGCCTAGCTAGAAAAATAATACTAAACCTCAATATTCTGCACGGTAAGTTTCCATTGAATTCGTATAGAGAAAAACAACTAAACCCTAACATTCTGTGCAGTAATTTTCCATTGAACACATATTGGGTGTAAAAACAAGACATGATAAAAATTAGGAAATTTGATAAGAAGAAATTTACTGCTAGAAATAATCTCTGGACACAACCTCTTGAACAGAAGCCTTAATTCAGCTGCACATCTGAATGCCAAAACCAGGATCACCTTCTAACAGGGCATTATAGCTATGGAACTTAATAATACAAGACTGAACAATGCAGTCGATACAAAATTACAGCAGTACAAAACATATGATAACAAGCCCCACAAAAATATACATAGCCACCAAATAAAAAAATTTGGTGAAACTAGGATAACCTTCTTGTTCTGCATGTTCTACAAAAGTATCTGACATTCTGGATGGACAGGGTAAGGAAAATTCCCATGCACTATGTGGAAGTCAATTACTTGATAGAGAACCAGCATCAATTTTAGTGAAATTTGTAGGCTTCCAGTTCCAAGTGTTATGGAAGTATAATGACCTTGAAGTTCTTTGAGTGTCTGACAACCCGGATTAGTCTGTAGTCAAGTAAAACAACATACTGCAGAACTGATAGGCAGCTGATGGTCAGCCATCTTCCTATGGTACAATGTGATAAATATGCTCACAAAAAAACTTTTAACTGCCGCCAGTAGTGCACAATTTCCAATTTACAAAAGCAGTCATATGTTTACTGAATTTACACACCCACATATGCAATTGGAGGGCGTGCTGTTTTATCTTTCAAAGAGGGAAGACTTTGTGCTCTCCTCATATTAAAAGAAATATATCAGCGAATTTGAGTTCTACCTAAAGACCATACGCCAGTATCACGGATGGTACTCTGATAGACCCAAAGAAAGAATCTTATTTTAGCGGAAGATCGTTCAAACCAAAAAAACTTAAAATCCATGTAAAACCACCATGACAATCCAAAAGCAAGTTTCCACCTTTCCTCACCAAATAATGGTGTCAGTAATCAGAATTTACCTGTGATTTAGGAGATGGAAACACATTCCAAAACCGCAGAGTTTCATCCCCAGCACCTGTAACAATGGTCTACGAGTATGTGGCCAATAAGTTGTCTATCATCATGTTCTTGGTCAGGTAATTACAACAATACTAGAATACTAAAGCCAGCATAGTAGTTGCTGTTAGATGAAAAATGGCAAAAAAAAAAGGATGCAGATTTTACCTGCCCATCAGGCGAGATTGCAAGATAGAGGACCCGCAGAGTGTGGCCAGTTAAAGTTGCAAGCTGAATCCAAACAAAGATGTATAAGTGTTACACGTGAAATGTTCCACTGCATTATGTTAAAAACATATGAAATTGGAACTGACAAACTTGAAGGGCAACCATTTTAAACAGCAAATACTAGGCTCTTCAAATATTTTACAGCTGCAAGATAAAACACTATGAGACGATGCATAAGAAACAAAACAAGCAAAGTCTCTTACAATTGTAATAAAAGTGTTCAAATAAGTAGACTCTCTTATTCTCTTGCCATTCAAATAAAAGTGTTCTATGATTGCAAGCCGAAATTCAAATAAGCATGAAGAAACAATCAGTGAAATGTCCGATTGTATTCTATCACAAACAATAAAATAATAGATATCTCAGTTTTGAAGAGTCACTAAACTATTGAAAATCAAGGAAATGGAAGTCTAACCTTTGACATGGTTGGATATCGCCACACTATAATTTGGTTCTGAGAATAGCCGTGTGTGCTAACAAGTTCATTGACATTCTTAGACCAAACAAGATTACAAACCTGCCAACCCAAAGAGCATGTCACGTTTTCACCCAAGTAATGCAGATGTGAAGTATATAAGTACTGAATTCATTGCAGAAGCAGAAATACATACAAAAGCAGCCCAAAGAGCCTGTCATATTTTAAGTGTTATCCAAGTCGAGAACAAGATTAGATCATACCTGGCTGCCAGTGTCAATACAATTCAAGTGAGAATTTGTTGCTGTGTTCCAGAAGCGAATGCATCTATCTGCCGTCCCGCCTCCAGAAGCAAGAAGACCATGTTGATGAGGGGACCAAGCAATGGCCTTAACAGCAGCAGTATGCTCACTAAATCTTACAACAGGTTGTGTTGATTGTTGATTCCATACCAAAAGCTGTACGAAAATGCAGTGATTTAGAACTGGTATTGAGTCTAAATACAAATGTTATAGACACCTCATAATAAAATAAATGTTTAATATCATGTAGGGGAATATTTATTCCATGTCATTCAATTGCGCCTTTTCATGCATTTTTATATCCACGATGTGGGTATCCTCAGTAAGCATTTTGTTTATATTCAACAATAAATATATATATTATTTTATCGGCAAGGAAATAACTTAATGCTGCCATAAGCATGCATAGACAGACACCTAAATGATGCATCAATCACATCAGTAATGAAGTATAGTATGGCAAACCATATTACCTGATTATCATTTCCACCTGATGCGAGCTCCCGATTATCATACGACCACTTTAGCCCACAGACCTGTAAGCCAACAAAAAAGTTAACCATGACTCAGTTTTCATTTGCATTTAATTATTCTATATTCAACGTGATTTGGACATAAACACCATGACAAATGGAAAAGAGAGAAGCAAAACAGGAAATTAATTACAAACACGCAATCTCCAATCACCTAAAGAACATTATAGGCTTACCTCTGACTTGTGGCCACCAAGCTTGCTGACAAAGTCATCTTGAACACGAATATCACGTTGAAGGATGTTTCGATCCCTGCTTCCGGAAGATAATATGTGGGAACTCCAAGCTAATGCACCTACTCTGGTGCGGTGACCCTCCATGGTCCGAACTTTTTTGCACCTTGTTGCATCCCAAATCTGCACGAAGGCAGATTGACCAATCTATCATTAAATGTTTGCTACCCAATTTGGACAAATATTCTGATCATCTAAAATGGCAGTTTGAATTAAAAATATGCAACCAAAGAATCTGAAGAGCTTGAAATAAAATCCTGTGGCATTGAGCTTATTTTCAGTTCAAAAAGCAGCCTCACAAAATATGCACAAAAGAAGCTTAACCAAGCAATCGTTATATGTTAGCTCCTCAATTTGGACAAATTTAGCGATTATCCAGTAATGCAGTCAGAAGTATATCACTTGCAATCAGAAAATCGGAGAATCAATAACAGAAAAGAGATGCTTTTAATGAATCTCACCACACATTTTCCCCAAAACTTCAGATTTTGAATCTGCACATACTTTTCACAAAGCTTTGTTGGAAATAGTCGTAAGTTACTATATAACATAGAAAGTGATGTTATTAGAGTGTGAGTGTACATGAGTTAGTATAACAACTCACGATAAAGAAGTTGAGAATATGTAGCAATGAGTGAGATATCGATGGGCTCCTGATTTATAGGAGCAGATATGTGTGTGTGTGTGTAACTCTCTTGTTTTGAATAATATTGAATCGTTCAAATTATCTGATATAGTATCAGAGCGGGAGGTTCCTGTGATGGAAGAGTCCATGTTTATTTGTTAATTATTAGAGGGGCATTTCGTCTATTCTGTTGCCTCCATTTATGGTATTCCAGTCTGTATAATTATGTGTAAGTTAGTTCAAGAAATTATTAATTAAGTTTGTGTCGTCTGTGTGAGCAAGAAGCATGGATGTCTGATCTGATCGACATTTCTTTGTGCATAGATCCACTGTGGCATAGTTACCTAAGTCTCGGGGACGAGGGATAGGGAGACAGAGGGACGGGGTTTCCGGGACAGGAAAAAATTCCCAAATTTTGGGGATGGCAAAGGGGACGGCTATTAAAATAATATACAAAATATTAAAATTTGAATATTTTTAACTTTATTCAATGAAATTTAGGGATTTAAACTCTATTCAGGTACTTTTCAAGATTATAATTTAATATTCTTCATAAAAATAACAGCTTTTTAAAAGTTAAAACATCAGAAGTTTTTTGAAAGATATAAAAAAATAGGGGAAGTCCCCTCCAAGTCCCCAAAACGTTCGGGACGTCCAGGCCGTCACCAAAATCTAGGGGACGCATCCCCACGTAACACTGCTTTGTGGAGATCTCATTGCTGTATATTCCATCGATGAGAACTTTTTAATCAATTAGAGCATCTATTTGTGTGGGTGACCTGTCTAGCACATCAGCTGTGATTGTATTAGTACGTGCCATTGTTCGTACCTGCAGCGGTCTCCATTTGCACCCAAAATCCTTGTGTCGTTTGAGTTGAACACGCCATTCGGTGTCGTCCATCGATTTCATTCATCTGCATGCATTGCAGTTTTGTTTCCACTGTAACTGGATCCCATATCAGTGCCAAATCAATCTTGCCCATGCATACCTTCAGTGCTACAGATCTTTGTATTAGCCCTCTGCATTGAATATTTTGATTCACGTGTGCCTACTTGTAAAGTGACGTTTCTTCGATCCAGTTCACATAAAAACTTGCAATCAAAGCACCTCTGAAAGCATGAAGCATCTACCTTAAACATGCGTGCATGTCATGTGATCTGCATTGCAGTACTGATCACTCCACATTCGTTTCAATCTCAAAACCCATGCTCAGCCATCATTAATCAACATCGACTTCAAATAAAAAGCGTTAAGGATTTGTTTTATTGTTTTTAGTTCTAAAGCAGGTTTCTTAATGGTGGATTAAGTTTAGAATTCTTCAAATTTAATCCATGGCCATAGGCATTTGAGTTTTGTAGTTTTGTTTACAAAGTTGGCTATAAATATAAAATCGAGTTTATAACTTTTTTCGTAATCTTTGTAGAAGGTTTTGCCTCTAGTTTGTTATTTTAGTTTTATAGAGTGTTTAGTGGTCCATTTAAATATTTTATTCTTTAATATAGTATAATTAGTTGATAGTTAATAATGCGTCTTTAGTGTTTTATGTTTTTTCATTAGTCTTAATAGTCCAAATTTTGAATGTCCTGTCCTTGTCAAAGTCAAAACTACTTGTAAGGACGCAATATTGGGAAACCTGACATCTACCTAAGAATGTGTACGTCCATTCTATTTGGGGGGGGGGGGGGGGGGGGGTGTAGGGCCGGCAGGGAAGCGGGGCAGGCCTCTAAATGCAACATGCAAATTGACCTAGCTTGTTGAGCTAAGTCACACAGGAAGCTGGATAAAACAGAGAAAGAAGGCCCAACACAATCTCGAGTTCACCGCTAACTAAGAGATTGCAGCATGCCATAGTGGAAAAACCAAAGTGCCAAACAAACTAAAGCAAGGGATGTTGACCAATGCCAATGGTGATCATTCTATTGTTTGTAATCAAGTGGCATTGATTAAGTGCAGCTGCTGCAAATGCAAGTTCAGTAAGGTGGACAGCAGCCATTGAAGATATAATGAGCCTTGCGGACATAGTCCTGCTAGGAGATTCGCACCTCCTCAGTGAGGCCCAACCAACCAAGAGGAGCAAATTTAAAAGGAGAGATAAAGGCCCATGCCACACTTGTAGTGAATAAAGTGGATATTCCTTTTCACATGTTCTCAATCTGACTGATCTTGCTGTGAAAAATTTGTCATTGTTCACAGTACTAGATATTCTTGATCAGATTGTAGTGAGGCCATTCCCACTACCCCCGTTGGATTCGTGACATGTTCCCATCCATCATATTTTCTTGTTCGATTGGTGATATGTTCCCATCCCTCAATATTTGCTTGTTGGATTGGTGATGTGTTCCCATCCATCAAAGATGATGGGTTCCAACTGCAATTTGTCACAGTTCTCACGAACTGTAATTCAGTTCCCTTTCCCTATGTTTGTACAATGGGAGGAATGTTGGAAATAGTCCTGTGTTAATAGATCACATATAAAGTGATGTTATTAGCGTGAGTGTACTTGAGTCATTATAACAACTCACCATAGGTAAAAAGAGTTGAGATTTTGTAGGAATGGGTGAGATAAGGATATACTCCTAAATTGTAGGAGCAGATATCTATATGTAACTCTCTTATTATGAATATTATTGAATCGTTCAAAGTTTAAACTGTCTAATTAATCAATGGAAAAGTGTTATGGTCTGGTTTTTTACTGATGGGAAAGGGTTTCCAATGATGGGAAAACTTAGTAGGGGAGGGGTTACACTCTATCGTTTTCTTGTATTCTTCTTCAAATTTTAAGAAATTTCCAGGTACTTTTCTCCTACATTGTTTACTGTTTTTTTCAGAGTTTCAAACCCTAGACAGAATTTTCTGATTGTTTTTCAATTCCTTCCGTTATGATTGTTTCGTCCTTCATGACATGGATACCATTCAATGGATTTTGAATTCTGTGGACCATTTTATAATTTCAATACCAAAATAAAATTATTTCCTGTTTTAAGTTCAATTGAGTGATTGATTTACATTTTGCTATTTAGAACAGATTTTGACATTAATTTGTGTTATTTAGATATCTTTGTAGTTAATTCCATGCATAATTTACAAATATTTTTTTGTGATATTTCCAATATTTTAAGGAATTTCAATTTCCTAAGTCTTGGTACAGAATTGGATGCAAGTCCAATTCGACGTTTAGTCTTCCTTTTGCCAAGCCCAAGACAGGTTAATATCATGATCTAGGCAGCTAAAAATTAACATGAAACAATCATTTTATTTCTCTTAGAGTTCAAATACTATACAGTTAGTTCATATCATCATTCGACATTTTCCACATTAAATGTTGGGAAAGTTAACACTATACCGCAGAGTCACCAAAACCTAAATAGCTATTTAGTTTTTGATATTTGACCAAAAGAAAACTAAAGATTCAAAAGTTGATGTTGTACCAGTTATCTGATAGCCAGTTATCCTCAAAATTTTGCTTGAGTGAAACAGTTTGAGACGTATCTACTTCATCTTATGTGGGGAAGAAGGGTCGAGACTCTCATATTGTATTATGCAATCAATAAAAAAACCTATTGTAATTAAAAGAATATTTGAGTTGCTACTTGTAAAAAGAAAAGCAAAATTGGGCATTGATAAACATAGGAAGTATCGCATGGAAAACTCCACAATATTTTTTTTGTTTTTTTCGACCTCCTGTTTCTCATTTCTATACAAACATTGATATCATGGTGGAAAGTCGTTAAAAATTTTTGATTTCTTCAAAACTGCTTAGCATATTCATTAATTACATGTAACATTGCCAGTCACTTGAAATATCCTTGAGCTTTAGTCAATAGCTTCTATAATTCCAGTGGTTTGAACTGATTCTGGTAAAACAAAAAGTGATATTGGGCAAAGATTGATAAAACCCAAGTACCAAGTGGAAAAATCAAACATATCTTACATTTTGTGAGCTTCACATCTCTCATGTTTATACAATCATTGCTATAACGGTTGAATCTCGCATAGTTTTTTGGCATTTCTTACGGAATTGCTTAGACACCATACTCATTAAATCCACATAACGTTCAGTCATTTGAAATATCCTTTTGATTTAGTCAACGGCTTTATGTGATTCCAGTGATTTGAGCAACCCACTAAGATAAGTGTAATTTTTCATGTTAGTCTACTGATATAGGACATGTTTCCTTAGATCTTTCTATTTACTATTTTACATAAGCATCCAACACTTTTTTACCTAGTGAAAATCAAACTATTTTTTCTTTTTATCATTACTTTTGAATTGAAATTTTTGAGCTTGTCAGTTTTATCATGCAAGGAAAATCCCAACGCCTTCCATTTCCTATGCTTGGTAGCAACATTTATTAAGGTAACAAGCAATGTAATTTTTTCCTTGAAGTTATAGGGGCAGATTTTGATTACAGAAGCTTCCAATGAATTTGAAAGGCCTGAAGACTTTATAACCTACAACTTCAAGAAAACATAAAGCCTTCGGAATTCAGGCATCTGTTAAATGTTTTCGTAATTAACAATATAATTGGAGTATGAGATCAGTTATTTAGAAATCTGACTGAAAGAAGGCTGTATTTTTGTTTGATAGCAAGGCATTCCCAAACATGTTACAAGAAAATAAAATTCATCCAAAAGAATGCCTAATATTTTCTAAGAGCATTGTCTGGGAGATCATCTGCCAAAATATTCACAATTATACATAAGTAGGCAATAGCCATTTTCTAGTAACCACCACACGAAGTCAGGAATGATTTATGCACACAGACTCAGACAATCAGTTTCCCTCTAAATAAATTGAAAGCACAAGTAACAACACTCCAACCAGCACCTTATAAGTTATAAGAGAATTAAGAAATGAAACACACTTTGGAATTGTACTAAACTAACTCAAAAGATGATCATATGAGACCATGCACAAAAATCGAATTTAAACTAAAATATATCATTGCATGAATACTGAAACCAGGGCACTCAATTTATGTCAGTTTGCATTACAATACACATTCATGCAATTTCCTACCAATTATAGCGAGTGGAATACTCAATAAGTGTCCTTGAAACCTTGGCTTATTTGACCAGCAAAATTTCTTAGAAATGGCAGACTAGTCATGATACTTGCATCTAAAGATTATCAGAGAATTCTTGTACATCTTTGATTTCTTTAATGCAATTTCTCTAAAAACAATATTAAAGGACATTTCAGAAGGTAATACCTGGACCTCACCAATATTCGTACCCACAGCAAGATATGTGCCTCGTTGTGTCCATCCAACAGAGCATACACTATCATTCAATCCCAAATCACACAACTTTGTCACCTGTATCAAACAGGATACAAGAAGTATATAGTCAATATCCTTTGTCTGTTTCAAATCAGACAGCATTATCATAAAGATACAATACAAAAACAGAAAACATAGGAGTCTATCCGTAAAATAATATACGCCTTGAAATCTGTCACTATAAAAACTTAAAAAATCATATAGAAACCGAATGGAAAAACAATGAAATAGAGATTATTTAACACTGTTATTTAACATAATTTGGGTGATGTAATTTGGAACAAAACAACCACGGAATTAAACTAAACAAAGAGAAATTACAGTATAGAAACAGTTTTCAAGTACCATATCAGCAGAAGATGGCCAATCGATACCATACCATTCAAACAAAGTAAATATTAAACATTTAAAATAAAAACATGTTTAGTTCACAACAATTAAGGAAGCAAGATTATGAAAATCTAACAAATAAAAAGTTGTGGTGAAACAAACCTACCCACTTCTCATACTGAACTTCAGAGGTTCAAAGGCCTTTTTGCAGGTGCTGAATGTTTGGTTCTAATTCATCCATTCTCCATCCCAAACACCACTCCTATCAAGATGCTGTACCAGGGGTTCCTGTGGCTACCTTAACATCCCCTCTGCAATCGAGGACTGGAGTTCTACCAGTCAGTGCTGAATATGCAATCATTGCTTTAGGCAAACGCGGGATTGAGGAGAATATTGGGGCCTTGTCTTCTAAAGCTCTAATTTGTAAATTTATGGAAAGCTGACTTTCCATGGCGACCTTCCAAGATTGGATTTGTACGAAATGGGAGGAATTGACTTCATTTTATTTTTCTTACAGGTTAATATCTTGTAGTTTTTGCTTCGATGGAAGATTGAGATTAGGTGTGGCACTACATGGTGTTTTTACTATTCAGCTCTTTATATGCACCACTGGGCTCCTGGTCAGTGGTCTCAATCGAGAATCTGAGCTTGTTGAAATGCAATTTTGAGTGCATTTCCAAAGCAACTTTGCAAAAATCCCTAGCATCCTATGCAAGAAAGTGTGTGAGGCTTGATCTCAAAAATCCACCGCCCAAGGCTGTTTACCCTTTTGGCACATGACCTGAAATGGTCAGATAAGTTGGACTTTGAAAGCCTTCCCTTCAGGTGCATAACTTGAAACAATAATGAATATTTTAATTTTGGAGAATGATTGGAAGAAGAAACAGGCCTCCTAAATTCCTGCTTCTTTGAGTGAATTGCCAAAGCAACTTTGCAAAAATCCCTAGCATGCTATGCAAGAAAGTGTGTGAGGCTTGATCTCAAAAATCCACCACCCAAGGCTGTTTACCCTTTTGGCACGTGACCTGAAAGCATCAGATAAGTTGGACTTTGAGAGCCTTCCCTTCAGGTGCGTAACTTGAAACAATAATGAATATTTTAATTTTGGAAAATGATTGGAAGAAGAAACAGGCCTCTTAAACTCCTGCTTCTTTGAGTGCATTGCCAAAGCAACTTTGCAAAAACCCCTAGCATCCTATGCAAGAAAGTGTGAGGCTTGATCTCAAAAATCCACCACCCAAGGCTGTTCACCCTTTCGGCACATGACCTGAAATGGTCAGATAAGTTGGACTTTTAGAGCCTTCCCTTCAGGTGCATAACTTGAAACAATAATGAATATTTTAATTTTGGAGAATGATTGGGAGAAGAAACAGACCTCCTAAACTCCTGCTTCTTTGAGGGATGAAGAAGGTCATCAGAAACCCAAGAAAGAGGCCTACCATGTGATGCAGGTTTCAATACTGAAAACTTTCAACTAGTATGCAAACCCTGGTATGGGATGTAATCAAAATACTCAGGTGTCCCTAATAAAGTAAACAATTTGAGCAGTGATGACCTAGAAGAGAATGAACACGCACTAAACCCTTCTGCTAATTCCAAGGGGCCGTGATAAAAACTATTAGAAGATTAATGGAAAATCCAACAAAGTAAGAAAAGTGTTCTATAAAGATGCCTGCCAAACATGACAATGCATGTACATCAATTTTTTAATAAAATCAGGGTGAAGCAAATAAAGGCGAGGATAGGTAAGGGGACGTAAATTTCAGACAAATAGGCCAACAGTCATGATGCCTGTATCAGCCAGTTTTGAAGTGAAAAATCTGCACAATTATCCATTTAGCAACAATTAGCCACTAAAAAATTCACTACTGACTGCCCCATATGGCACAATCTCAGGAAACCTTTAGGATATAAGATTCAAAGTAGTCAGATATGTCAGTTCCCTCCAAGAAGTGAAGGGAAAAGATAAAATCCAAGAGGAGCTCATATATCCATTTAGCAACAATTAGCCACTAAAAAATTATCCATTTAGCAACAATTAGCCACTAAAAAATTATCCATTTAGCAACAATTAGCCACTAAAAAATTCACTACTGACTGCCCCATGTGGCACAATCTCAGGAAACCTTTAGGACATAGGATTCAAAGTAGTCAGATATTTCAGTTCCCTCCGAGAAGTGGAGGGAAAAGATAAAATCTAAGAGGAGCTCATATATCTGAATTTTAATTTAGAATGAGATGCTACTTGGCCTTCTTACAAAAGAAGGTAGAAAGGATCTGTTCTCAACTCACCTTCTCAGGATTAGCGTGATCAATAGAGTTGTTAATCACTAGGGACTATGGAGGCTCCCTTTGATCAACACCTATCATCATCCCTACAAAAGTTACTTGGCCGCTTTCCTTCAGGAGGTTTCCACTTTCAGACGTCAAGCATTATAGAGTACTGAGGACTCCTATGACTACCTAGTTGATTACCTCCCTCTTCCAGCCTGTTCCTGCCATTGGTGATGTCAAGTGACCTTTAGATACTGAAATTTGAATGGAGACAGCCTAGGGAGAATGCATCTCCCCTCTTTGTTTACTACTACTAGAGCTCCCCATTCCACGTATTCTCATATCAAGCATGGTGGATTAGCTACTCTCTGGTGCGAAGAGCCATCCAGTTCAGCTTGCACACAGTCCAAGCTACATGGACAGGTGTGCATCACCAATTTACACTGCTTCTGATAGTTTCATAGACTTTGGGTGTTACAAGTGGTTTCGAGGGGGTATCCTGCTTCCTCTCAATATTGTCCAACCAGGCCGCTCTTATCCCATGTCATTCTCTTGTGCAACCTCTATCGGTCCTCTTGTGATGATGGATTTAGTTGTAGACTCTTCTCCTGCTCTGAACTTTGACATAGATTAGGACCAGATTTTGATCTCCAGCCTTGGTTTTCACCTTCGGACTCCATCGACTCCATTCTTGTGTCCATTAAGGGACCTCTTTCTCACATGATCATTCGTATTTTGGACCATAGAGCATTATCTTTTCCGAATTGTCTAAGGTTTTACCCATTTTGGGTTCAATTCCTGTATTGTTTCATTATTTTCAATGCTTTGGTGATAGTTCCTTTTTACAGCTTTTGAAGATTTTATCACTCCTACTTGTTATTGAACTTGTACTTTGAGTCACATTAACCTACTTTGGTCCATTAAGTTTCTTTTGTGAAGTTTGATATGGTACAAACCATATTTGCATTACTCTCAAAAAACTCGCAAGTAATCACGACCCACCACATTTATCGTGCCATCTTACAGTGTTACGCAGGAATGCGTCTCCCCTGAAAACTAGGTGTCTGAGATGTCCTGCGGATGGGTAGACAGGAGGGAATTGTCCCCCCCACATTTCCAGATAGTTGAAAAAGCTTGGGGACGTCTCCGGGACATCCAGGAAAATCAGGGGACCATCTAAGTTTTATTTTATTTTATTTTTTGTTAAAAAAATGTTTGCTGTTTTCTCTTTAAAAAATAAAACTGACTTTTTTAATTGTGCTCTCATAGAGTAAGATTGTTTTTGGAAGCCACTCATCTCTATTCGGAAAAAAAACTGTATGTATGAATCTAATTTAAAATTTAAAATTCACTTTGGAAGCTCCAATCACTTATCAAACTCACAAAGCCTATATGTATATATTTCTATGTGAAGAGAAAGGTTGTGGAGATGATAAAAGCAGTAAGGCATAGATCAAAACATTTACCGGTTAACCATAATCTGTCTGTATTGTATTTCAAAGAAATAATAAGAATCAAGAGTGATATAAGAATACAGACATATTTGAGCACAAATGCACATGGTGGACTGTACAGCTTAATTAACAAGACTATCCACAGCAAAAATAACTTCTGCCAGAAGCAACAAACAATTAATAAGCAGTGAAAACAATACTTGAGCAGGATCAACTCAAGCAAAACTATATACAGGCAACCATATTGGAACGATGATTCCTATGTAATTGTCATAAGAGTAAGCCTGGACTTGATTAAAGACTATCTAAAATTCAAAAACAGCCAATATAAAACATTATACTAGCCATAATGCAATCATTGTCGGTAATATAACTCTTTTCAATTGAAATAACTAAATAAAGCTGAAGTTGCCATCTGATCAGAGGTTCTAGCATGAATTTAAGGCATTACAAGTCAAAGATAACCATGCTGTAGTAAACATTTATGCCTTTCCTTAGCTGCATATTGAAGGACATACAAAACAGTTTTGTTGTGTTATTTCTCAAGAACTTGCCAATGCAATATTTATTTATCACACAGGATTCTAAAGCAAAGAAGTTTGAATTGAATTTCACCCATAGATGTCTCATGCATGGAAGCTAATTAACATACAAGTCTTATCAAGTTTCAGCTTCAAAAGGAAAATTTATAATGTCTGTCACAGCCTCTTAAAAACTTATTTGTATATTTTAAATATTTATAATTTTATATATTATTTAAATAGCCATTCCCCTGCCATCCCGAAATTTTTTTCCATCCCAGAAACTCTGTCCCGCCGTCCTGCCATCCTGGAGTCTTAGGTAACTATGACTTTTTCCGAGCTTTTCAAAAAGTTATAATTTTTTTTCTACATATCCCTGTCTTTGTTTGGTTCATTTTTACAATTAGAACCAGATGCAGAAAACTACTGAACATGGGCAGACAGAGAAGTTTTAGTTTAGCTTTCGGTTTAGGTATTGCAACTTTTTTTTAAGTTGTGCTTTGAAAGAAATTATTTTACAAGTTAAATTTTAAATCATGATTAGGGTTTTTTAAATAATTTATATCCAGTGAGGATTTAGGTTAAAAAACACAAGGCAGCCTCTAAAACAGTAGGACATACTCCACAACTATACGGCCTAATATTTGATGGCCATCTCTTTGTTGTTTACTCATAGTTACCAAGTCCTGCAGGATCTGAACAAAATCCAGCTGAATCCAGATTTTTCAGCCATCCCGAATAAGTTCGGTCTGGGTAGGCCCTATTTTTTTGAAAAAGAAGATTTTGCAAAAAGAAGAAACCCTACAACCTTATATTTATTTAATTTTAAATACATCAACATTTTATATTACTTTTTTTCATTATATTAGTCAGTTTTGTATATTTATAAAACATCTATAATATGTATATATTTCGGACTTGATTTTTCAAAACCTTCTCAAGAATTCCATATTTTCAAATTTTCTGCCCCCTAACTATAATTTACATAATCCCTATAAGGTAAACATAACATAATTTTTTTAACCCTACGATTTAATTTTTTTCAATTCCCATTTTTTAATGTTTTATAAGATAATCTCAAAGTTAATGGGAAAAAGAGTGAAGACAGATTTTGGATGAGCAGTGGTGATTTGCCAAAGGAAGACAGATTTTGGATGGAACTGTAGATCCCCGTAAGCCAAATTTTTTCTTAACACAAAGAAACATGAAGGATTTCGATCAAACTCAATATGAGTAAGGCTTGCCATAGAATTAATTGTACCTTCCAGATAAAATTCTTGGAAAGGTTGAAGTTTTAAAGGACTAGAGAAGGCGAGTCAGAGGCTGATATTCCTCTCCAAAGTTCTTCATTCTTATTGATAGTTCACCCCATGGATTTTTTAAGGGCACGGAGAGGATTACAAATGGTGACCCTTACTGATAAAATCTTTGGAAAGCTTCATTTTTTATGTATTATGTTTATTTATATCTCTACACACTATATTTGTGATTGGCATTTTCTTAAGTTTTATGTTTATTTACATCTTTACACACTATATTTGAAATGAAATAACAAAACACTTTTGCCATACTACATAAATGGAATGCTATTATGGTAAAAACAACTGCAGAATTCAAATTTTATGAGAGTTGAATAAGGCTTTCGTAGCACTCATTCCAAAAAGCATGAAGCCGTTTACTTTGACTCCTGTAGACTGATTTCCTTTTGCAAAATGTTCTATAAGATAATCTCAAAGTTAATGGTAAACAGAGTGAAGACAGATTTTGGATAAGCAGTGGGGATTTGCCGAAGGAAGATTTTGGATGGGATTGTCGCTGCCCATAAGCCAATGTTTTCCTTAAAGAAACTTGAAGGATTCCAATCAAACTCAATATGAATAAGGCCTGCAATAGAGTTAATTGTACCTTCCAGATAAATTTTTGTAAATGTTCGTTTTTCAAAGGACTAGAGAAGGTGGGTCAGGGTCTGATATTCCTCTCCAAAGTTCTCCATTATTATTAATAGTTCACTACCTGGATTTTTTAAGGGCACGGAGAGGATTACAAAGGGTGACCCTTACAGATAAAATCCTTAGAAAGCTTCGTTTTTCAAAGGACTAGAGAAGGTGGGTCAAGGCTGAGATTCTTCTCCAAAGTTCTCCATTCTATAAATAGTTCGCCACCTTGATTTTTTGGGGGCACAGAGAGGATTACAAAGAATAACATAATCCTTTGTCCCTCTACATGTTCATTATTATGACAGAAGTTTTCAGTAAGGTTTTACAAGTGGAGAGATCTATGAGGAGACTAAACTCTATCCAAATATCTTCTATAGTTTATAATATCTCGCAGGTGCAATTTATTGATCATGGTTTGTTGACTGTGATTCCCTGTTAGGAGGAGGTCAGATTCCTTATAGGCATTGAACTATGAAACTGCCGATGTCCAAAAGATCAACAAGGAACTATGAAACTGCCAATGTCCAAAAGATCAACAAGGAAAAAGGGAGAATTTCTTTAACTTGAATGTGATCAAATTTGATTAAGCAGAATCTTGGAGATTGGCATGGTCTCTCTTCCTGGCACATGTCTTGGTGTTCTCTTATTAATTGGTAGGAACTCCACAGATCTGTGTTAAGAGTCTGATTGATAGGCCGTCGTCAAAGCTTGTGGGCTGGGAAAAGAAATTACTGTCGTAGGCGGGCAAAATCCAGCAATTACAAATCACTCTTCAAGCAATCCCAATTTATATTAATTCCAGACATATCATAAAGGGAGGTACCAATGTAGCCAACTATCTTGCTAACCTTGGGATGGAAATTTAGCTTAGGCAAGGGAAAAACTGAAAAGAAATATTAAATCGTTGTAAATTAGAAAATGCAATAGCCGATGCACTAATTAATTCTAAATGACTGATGGAGAGTATTCAGTTCAGTGTAAAGATTCGTTCATATATTTTCATTTGCATATGCTGCTACTCTGACCTTGTGATTGTGATCAGTCTTCCATCATATCTTTTCATGGGGAAGGATGTTACACTCATGAGTGTGAGATTTGTTCACACTACTCAGAGTCTTTCTTGTAAGGTAAACTAGCAGACTTCTACACAGCAGAATCTTATGCCTTGGGCTCCAGGTTGAAGATCAGATTTAACTTTTTAAGCCTTACAACAGGAAGTAATTTGGCAACATTTTACTTTGAAAGTATTTCCTGTCAGATGATTTTCGTTCTGGCTTTTGCTGGTTGTTTGGGTTTCATTATTTCTTTAATTTATTTACAAAGCAAATGTCATACCAACAATCACTCTTTTGGGTTTGGTGTTGAGCTTTCATGTCTACTAGTTTAGGCGAATTTATGTTTTTTTATTTCTAGCTGAGCATTTTTGTAGCAAACTTTCCCGCTCTGAAAACATCTCTATAGTTCAGAGAATTTGGAACTGTTGCTTTTACTGGTTGTTTGGGTTTCATTATTTCTTTAATTTATTTATAAAATAGAACTTCATACGAACAATCACTCTTTTGGGTTCAGTGGTGAGCTTTCATGTCTCTACTAGTTTAGACGACTTTGTGGCTCTTTATTTCTAGCTGAGCATTTTTGTAGCAAACTTTCCCGCTCTGAGAAGATCTCTATAGTTCAGAAAATTTAGAACTGGTGTTTCTAGTTCATCTTGGTTTTCAACATTCTGTGCAAGATTAACAGCAAAGGTTTTAACTGGTGATCCAAGTTGGATCATGAAGTGTTAGCAACATAAGCTAACTAGTCCATTATTCCCAATAAGATGAAACATGTAACTTGAAATGCTACCTAAAGCCGATTTCTAATGAGTTTTCCATCAAGAGGGAAAATCAGACAGTACATGGGTCTACAGAGACAGAGTCAAGTCTGAGATGATCAGGACGCCTTAGATGAAAAGACATTCAGTGGGTTCACGTTCTAAACAAAGAGTTTTGTGGATGCTTGCAAAACAGACGGTGTTTGCAGGCAGCGTGCATAACAGCCAGTTGCTTCAGCAGCAGTTCCACACAAAGACAAGAAATAAGCATTGCAATGGTTGCAAACAGTCTCTTCCTCTTCCGAATCTTTTAAACTTCCCAATCAAGCTTCTTGTGTTGTTAGTATGTTTAGATACACCCTAATGAAGTCTTTGTCTGGCAGTTCATGGTTTCCTAACAGTTCTTGAATTTCTCAGGAGTTGGAGTGTGATAAGGTGTGGGTGAGAAAGTTGCAGTGTATGTATGGGTGTTTGGACATGTTAATGTAGAGAGTGTCCATTCATGAAGGCCTTGACAAGGCAACATACCTGTAATTGCAGAATGCAGTGGTGACACAAGGAGAAAATCCCTCGCTCTTTTAAAGTTTTCCCACATTGGGTTTCTCTGGAGCAAGCCCTGTCTTGTGCAGCTCCGACTTATGTTGTTTAGCAGTAGTTGCTCTACTCTCATGTACATATTTCCTTTTAGTTTACAGAACTTAACAATTCATTTATAATGTTATTGACTGTTTTCAGCAATTTCACAAGCAAACAAGTTAGTCAATCAAGTGTTAGGAACATTTAAAATTTGTGTTGATGAGTTAGGTTATGGAATATCGATGCTAATTGTCAATCACATTAATATCAGAGCTGGCTTTTGTTTGTTTGTGTGACCGTTTTACAGATTTATGCCCATTACTAGAGAAGATAGTGCTAGTGGAAAAGGTATCCTGATTCCTTTGCAGCAAGAGATATCAACAATAAGGTGGAATATAGAAGTGAGAAGCATGGCTCGTGAAGATGAGAGATTGCCTCAAGATGATGAAGAAAGATTTGGAAAATTGAAAGAGGATGTTGCCAACATCTTTCAAACAATTGTGAAGCTTGATAAGTTGGAAAACATTATAAAGGTTCTCAAGGACACTGGAAGTTTTTATTGAGACCCCGAAATCAAGTGAAGACATTAAGAAGACAATGCCACTGGAGAAGGTGCCTTGATTCCTTTGCAGCAAGAGATATCCATATAGAGAAGTGAGAAGCAAGGCTCGTGAAGATGAGAGTGCCTCAAGATGATGAAGAAAGATTCAAAAAATTGGATGAGGATGTTGCCAACATCTTTCAACCAATGGTGAAGCTTGATAAGTTGGAAAAGATTATGAAGGTTCTCAAGGACACTAAGAGTTCCTATGGCGACCCCGAAATCAAGTGAAGACTTAAAGACTCAAGACCATGAGATGGAGAAGCCCCAACCAAACCCAACCTCCATTCAAAGGAGAGGCTAAGATAGAAATTCAGCCTTATGAAGTTGATGTGAATGCAGAGAAACTTGATCACCGGTAAGCCCAATCAGAGGTACATTTCAGTTTACATCAAATTAGTGAAGAAAAGAATTTTTATTTGCAAAATTGAAGCTAGCTAGTCATGCCTCAACTTGGTTTGAAAACTATGTTCATTCATTGGTTGTGAGAAAATTGCCACCAATTTCTAAGTGGGATGAATTTCAAATGTTGATCAAAAGACGACTTTACCCCGTTTGTTATGAAGAGGAAGTCTATCAAATGAAA
Source organism: Taxus chinensis (assembly GCA_019776745.2). Lineage (NCBI taxonomy): Eukaryota > Viridiplantae > Streptophyta > Pinopsida > Cupressales > Taxaceae > Taxus > Taxus chinensis. Next base: position 338,191,442 of record CM034146.1, read on the forward strand.
ATATTTTAGGCAAAAGTAACGTCAAAGTGTGTATAAATATACATGGGATTTTCACAAGAGGGCAGTCCACATAAACAAAAGATTCATTGGATCGTGACATCCTAATGAAGTATGTTGGAGAGCCCCATAGTCACCTAAGGAAGCCCGTGTTGTTGGCCATGCCTAAGGATTTAGCTGATGCTTGATCTCAAACACAATACCTTGAGATGGACAAAAAGAAATATCTACCTTCCTCTCCAAATGCTCTAAAGTAGTAGGGTAGTTTCAAGCCAAAAGGGAAAGGGAAAGAAAAATAGAAAGGTAAGTATAGTGCTAATCATATTTTTTCTCAAAAGGATTCTAAATGACATTGTGGGCACCATGATGTTGATGGTCATATAGTTAAGACTTGTTGGAAATCACATCCAGAATTACATTGTTTCAAGAAAAATAAAAAGAAGGTACTCTGACTTCAGTTTAAAGTATAGATGTTGGTTGCAGCTCAGATGTGAATGAGAAGATTTCTCGTACCACCCTTTGTAGAGAGGTAGGTTTGGGTATTAGCAATGAAGCTCGAGATAAAGGTAAACTTACAAAACTTTTCCATATCCAAATTCAGATTAAGAAGACAAAAGTCGATGCTCTATTTGATTCTTGTTCTCAAGCAAATTTGATTAGCTAAGGATTTGGTGGACAAACTTGGGTTGGAAACGTATAAGCATCTTAATCCCTATTCTCTAAGTTGAGTAAACCAAGTAGTAGAGATAGAGGTAACCAAACAATGTAAAATCAAATTGGGATACATGAAAATTTCATTGATGAAGTTGTTCTAGGTGTTGTATCTCTTGATGATTGTGCTGTATTATTTGGTAGCCCATAAATGTCTGTTAGAGGATGAAATTTTTTCATGAGAAGAGCAACAAGTACCATTGGTCAAGGATAGGGAAAGCTACATCATCAAAGTCTATAGACGTAAATCAAAGATCTCCCTAGTAAGTACAATTCCAACTAAAATATTGATTAATGCTAGTGAGAAGTTTGCTTTGCTTCTTTTGAAAGATAAGTTAGGAAATAAAGTAGTAGAATACAAGACTTCCCATAGCATGTCTACTAACAAAGAGCATAAACAAATGGAAGATCTGTTGCAGCAATCTAAGGAAGTTTTCCAAAAACCCACAAGTAAGCCACTGGAAAGGGAAATTAAGCATGAGATGCAATTGTTACCAGATTGTTCTCTTCCAAACATTGGTCCATATCACCAATCATTGAATGAATGATGAGGAAAGAATGAAATTGCAGTCTTTGTTATATGAGGGTGTGATCCATCTTAGCGCTGCTCCATGTGGTTCTCCAATTGTGATTGTGCCAAAGAAAAATGGTTCACAAAGAAGATGCTGATTATAAAGCTTTGAACAAATTACCCATGAAGAATACATGTGGTTCTCCAATTGTGATTATGCCAAAGAAAAATGGTTCACAGAGAAGATGCTGATTATAGAGCTTTGAACAAATTACCCATGAAGAATAGGTACCCTTTTCCACATATTGATGATCTTTTAGATCAACTTCAGTATGCTAAATATTTCACCAAGTTTAATTTAAAATTGAATATCGACAGGTGAGAATAAAGGGCATATGGAAACCACCATTCAAGATAAGGCAAGGTTTGTATAAGTGGCTTGGAATTTCTTTTGGGTTGTGTCATATTTTTTGTATTTTTAAGAGGTTGATGAATGAGGCATAGAGGTCATTCCTAGATTCTTGTGTCATTATTTACTTGAATTATAGTTTGGTTTTTAGCAAAACTTATCATGAGCATCTAATACCTTTGAAACAAATTTTGTGAGTTTTGAAGGAGAATAAGTTATTGCTAAATGAGAAAAAATGTGAGTTTGCACAACAATCACTTGTCTATTTGGGTAATGTGGTTGGAGAGGGAGAGTTGAGAATCAATCCTATGAAAGTAAAAGCCATTTTGAAATGGCCCAAGCCTTCCAATGTGACTGAAACAAGGAGCTTCGTAGGTGCAATTCAGTATTTAAGGAAGCATCAAATTTTTCTATATGATACCAACACCCTCACACACCATAACAAGTGTTAAGTCTCTTACTTGGGGTAAGAAACAGCAAAATGCATTTGTTGCGTTTAAGCAAAATATTAGCAATGCAACTGCTCTAATCTTATCAAATTTACAGAAACCTTTTGAAGTGGAAATGAATACAATTGATTATACTTTGGGAGTTGTCCTATTCCAAGGAGGTAAGCCAGTATGTTATCATTCAGAATTGCTTCATGGGTTAATTTTAAGTCACTGCATGTTTGATAAAGAATATTATGCTCTTGTTCAAGCAGTTAAAAAATGAAAGTATTATCTAATGGGGAAAGAAACTTAACCCCTCCAATATTTGCAAGTCCAGTAAAACTTGCAATAGGCACATCATTACAAATGGATGGTTTTCTTGCAACAATTTCATTTGGTTATTAAATATAAAGGAGGCGTGACTAATAAGTTGGCTGATATGTTGCCTAGACCTCCCTTGATTTCAGCTTTGGGCACTATAACTCGGCTTGAACCTATTATGAAATAGGCAAATGTTGAAAGATATGAGCATGACGCAGATTTTGGAGAAGTATTTTTGAAATCAAAGATGACAAAAACTGCAGGTTTCAAGGCCAAGGAAGCCTATTATCTCCAAGATGGAGAGTTCCTATACAAGTTGAGTAAGCTTTGTGTGCCCAAGGAATGATTCAGCTAATGAGAGAGTCAGGTCGTTTCAGTGTGGCAAAGACAGTAGCACATTTACAAAGGTACATTATCGGCCAAACATGCAAGTTCATGTTGCAAAGTTCATAAGGGGATGTGTTTTATGTTGCATAAGTAAGCCTAGCAATGTAGCATAAGTAAGCCTAGCAATAGAAAGTTGGATATATATGTGCCATTACCAGTTCCTTTTGGGCTATGAGAAAGCACTGCCATGGATTTTGTAGGAGGTTTTCCTTTATCAAAGACAGGGTATAACTACTTTTTTGTGGCTTTAGACAGGTTTATTAATATGTGTCCCCTTGTTCTGTGCAAGAAAACTCTTAAGGGCAATGGTGCAGCTGAATTATTTTTCCCTAATGTTTGGATTAATTTTGGTTTGCCAAATTCTATAATTTGAAAATGGAGATTCCTGATTTTTGTGCAAATTCTCGACCACATTGTAGAAGTAGGTGGACACAAGATTGAGAGATGTGCAACCTTACATCCACAAACCAATGGGCACACAAGTAGTAAATAGGACATTAGTGCAGCTCTTGAGAGGGCATAATAGGAAGTATCCTACGACCTGGGATAAGAGTTTGGCATATATTGAGCATTCCTATAACAAGGCAATCTGTTCCCCTGGCAATAGAGCTCCTTTTAGACATGTTTTAGTTATTTGCCTCCAAGTCTATTTGATGTTTCTCATAACTTTGTTGCTGATATGTTCATGGCAGGCAATCGTTCTACATTTAATATTAACAGTACTATAAGAACCTGCAGTCAGAAATCTCCGCATACTTAATATTATCAGTACTAAAAGAACTTATGACAGAAAGTAATTGCCTATTTGAGCACAGCTGTGACCCTTATTGAAAACATTCAAGACAGGAAAACAGTTAATCAGCATGACTATCAAGCTTCTGATAGAGCATGATGAGTCAGATATGCCTGAGATACTGCATGGCTATGCTGTTTCCAAACCTAGTGAATATGCTTGAAAGTTCTGTTTGGACACAGATTTTTTGTGATTTCGTCACATACAGCATATGGTCAGTTTAGTATCTACTTAAGCTTGTTTGATTTATAGCATCCATCAGCATCTTATCACAGAGTTTATGGCCATTTTTGGTATCTCTAGAGTTAGCAGAATGCTGCAAGAACTTGATAGCTATTAGTATACCTTACTTGCAGTCGCTTCACGTCTAGTAGAGGAATTAAAAAATATGTAATTCCCTATCAATATCCTGGTCTGTTTTATATGTACAGTTTTGCGGGAGGTTTTAGTCTTCTATCTGGTTATACAAAATGTGCATGCTGTGGCTTTCTTGAAAGAGGAGCCCATAAACGGAAGTCCCATTTTAGTATTTTACTGATTAAAAAGAAAGATATTAAACTGACAAAATGAAAAATACCTTACTGCTGCATGCACTCCAAAGGTATACACATGTGCCTAAGCCTACCGCTAGTACATTGTGCGATGACCAATCCACAAGATTAAGGTAAAAATCATCTTGAAGGGCAGGGGCATCCAAGACCTGCAAAACATCCAAACAGAACCAACATTTTAAATAGTGAAAATGAGAAAAGCCTCAGAGAGATTAGGCCTCTCAAGCACTGCATTATATGAATTTGTGCTTACGACCACTAATCAAAGAATACCAGAGTGGCATGATGGGAACTAAAAGAGTTTGAAACTAAGCAAATGAAGACAGATGGGCAATGGAGACTTTGGTTTTCACAATTGTTTACTTCAGCTAGACAAAAATAAATAAAGGGAGGGAGTTACTGTGCAGTTCTAGATCAGACAATTGAAATCATTGCACCATTTTGTTTTTATATTTTCGAGTATGTTTGCAAATAACACTAAAAGCAAAGAATATACAGATCATAGAAACAATGGAAGAGTGGAAGTGGTTAATGTAGGAGGATAATGCAGGTCCCTGACAAATCAAAAGTTAGTTTCGAGGTTCGCAATTTGTACTAAATAGTAATTACCATTTAACAATCAGGGATTCATAAATTCAGACAAATGGGTATTGAACCTCTGGTTCTTTCTACCTGTGTGTATGATATATTCCTCTGTTACCATACCGTTGGCTCTATTTATGATCAAGAGCTGCATTCAATGAACTGGCATACCCATCAAGTGGCAACAAGAGAATTCCAAAGAAGATAGAAATTGAGATAATTGAACTCTCCATAGGAGTAGAGGATTTATTATTTTCTGGTAATGTGGTGTGGCCTAAATTTTCTTGTATACTGTATGACATGTGATTGATGTCATGAAGACCAAGTAAGAGGAAACATGTGAGTGAATCCGTGTAGTGGAGGGAAAGACAGCTGCTAAGAGTACAGACCTAGTTATTTTGGCATGAAATTGCCGTGCACGTAGATTCTTTCTTAATGAAAAGCAAATATTAATGGTGTAATTTCCTTGTTCGAGAGCTTGGAAACCTGTCTCCTAGTACTAAACCTAATTCATTTCGATCTCCCTGTGTCATAGACATCAACTGAAGATTTTATTAAACAGAAGAAAGAAAATGCATAGGGTTAGTTAACCTACCTTGAAAGGGGACCTGGCAATTTTCCTTGGCGCCTTAGGTGGGCTGCACACGACTCCGCACAAATCAGCGTCAGACCCCACGGGCGAGAGAGAATAGGGTGACTCAGGTCGCGAGTTCGAACCCGACTTAAACTTGAAGATGTTTCTATTGGGGCTCATGGGGGAATTCTTGGAGTCCCTGCGCATGCCCATGCCCATCTTCTCAGGTGTGGCGGGAGAAAGAGGACCCGCCGCCTCTGGCCCAAAAAGCTCCGTCCGTAGCAATGTGGAATAAGCCCCCGACGCCTCCTCCCGCCCGTCGCTGGAACCCCCTGACGGCGACGCCTTCTCCAGCAGAGCGAAGCCTGCGAGATTCGAACCAGATCGGCTGGGAATGAAGCGGTCGCTGTACTGGTTCCTCGATGGAGAGGGAGATGGGGTGCTACTGCTAGTACCAGTGCCATTGCCAGCACCATTGCTAGTGCCAGCATCAGCTTCGAGTCTTGTGTTTACAGAAAGCGTGGAACGAGACATCCCGGGCGGAAGATTTAATGATCTCCTGTTGAATTCATCCATGGTATTGCTGTTGCTCACAGTGCCATCCATGCTCGCAATACCGTCCATATTATCCATTCAAGATTCAACCCTGTGCTTTTTTTCCCTCTGTCCTGTCGTGTCCTGTCCTGTCGTGTCCTGCCTGAGAAACAATGGATGACGTGTAACACCGCAGAAAACAACCGTTGCCTTCAGTATCTACAACCGTTGCCTCGGACATAATGGTTTTGCATTATTTCAGGGTTCTGTAATGGGTAGTTAGGTGAGACTAGTTACGAGGAATTAGATTCAAGTATAGAATGACCTTTAGGTATATCAGACATGCACTCGCCTAAAATTAGGAATGGATATTTATCTAAAAATACGAATGGATATTAATTTCAAGATTTTTATTTTTAATTTTTATCTAGGTTACGAGGAGTGCATTACCCAATTCAGTAAGAGAATGGTGTTTTAAGACAAATAATTCATAGTGTAAAATTTCAAGTAAGGCGCCACGAAAACAATTTGTGGTGTTATATGCCATTATGTCTTGTAGACATGATTAAAATTAATATTGATATATTCAATACATCTATCTAAAAAATGTCACAGTATATCAATTTCAAGGATAATTTTATTATCTTTTCCAATTATAAATAATTATCGCTTGCACCCAAAAGGAGGTGCAATGTTACGTCAATAGTATAAATACGAGGGTTTGTAGAGTCGCTGATGTAAGTTCGAGACGCACTAAAGAGGTATGTTTCACCTAGGTGGTAAGGCACGTAAGGTTCGTCGGGTTGTCTAAGAAATTCCAATCCCACAACCAATTGATCATTATGTTAGTGATAGGGCCACCTCCAGTGGAGTGTTACTCCTATTGCCATAAGGATCGTAATATATATCATGGGCAAGACCAACCCACCTAAGCGGAGTTGATTTTTTTACTAAATGTGGATTGGTATAGTCGTAGAAGCAATTAAGATGCATGCAACCCGCGAAACCAAGCATGTCCTCATTCACCTTCAACAGGTCGGTGGCGTCGCTCGAGCTAAAGATGGAGCAAAATAACTTATTTTGATTATTTTATTGGGGGATTATTATTTTCTAGACATCATGTATTAGTTTTACTATTTTTCTCCTTTTTAGCTTGTAAAAAATAATTTATTTGGAAAGAAAAAATTTAACCTTTCCCGATAGTTTTGTTGGGTTGCCAATTGGCAGCGTGTGGACGACAAGTACCATAATGTCATGAGGTAAGCTTAAATCTAAGGCTCAATCGGCTTTCAACAGAGGAAATTAATTTTTTGAGCGAGCTTAATCAAATTTTTGTGTAAAACATCCTATTACAAAATATGCTAGGATCATACACTTTATTATACTGCCGAAGGTAGTAATATAGTATCCACACTAACATATATTCACTTTTACAAGATCCAATGAAATAATGCCGCCTATATTTAAAGAACATAAAACCAAAGTTTTCTATCGTCATTATTTTTTCTACTTCGATTCTATTGGAGAAACCCTTTATTTCTCATTGTTCAAAAAAATTCATTACGGGGAGGCATGTGCCTTGTATTTTTTCTAGGGGACTGTTTTTGTGGGGCTCGAGGTAGGATGTTTGTCTCCTCCCTCCCCAGCATTCCACTGGCAAATTTATTGTAGGTCTTTGTTAATTTGCATAATTAGGTGTTAGAGAAGGTTTTGAATGTCATTTCCTACGACAGTCCATGAATAAGAGCCAGCTGGCACATATCCTGCTCCGTCTTGACACATGTTAAATCAATTGAAAGGCATAAAAAATACTTTGTGTGTGTATAAGGATCACATCACGATGCAAAAGGAGATAAAATATGTGTCGAGGCTACCTATACAAGATTTTCGATGAGATTATTGTGAATGCTACCATGATCAATGTGAAGGTGGGGATCATCGTGGAGGACAACAAGATCAGCGTATTTCAACTCATATATTTTTATGGACATTCACCAATAGGAAGGTGAGTATGTGCTTGAACTATGATGACAATGTCAAAGAAAACCACAATTGAAGGGAATGGGTATGGTGTCAAGCTCACAAATATATTCTCTACTAGTTCGTCATCAGGGTTGTTAATGGTAGAACACAGAGGTAGTATAAACAAAAACTTTAACTTAAACCTTAGGGTTTCACCGTTTCTTTCTCCAACTACTTCATTCACCATTTTTTGTCAGTTGTAATATATATAATCATTTTTTTCATAAGGTAAGCTTAAATCTAAGGCTCAATCAAATTTCAACAGATAAAATTAATTTTTTGAGCGAGTGGAATCATTTTTTTGCGTAAAACATCCTATTACAAAATATGTTAAGATCGTGCACTTCATTATACTGTCGAAGGCAGTAATATAGTCTCCACACTAACATTTATTCACTTTTACAAGATCCAATGAAATAATGCCACATGTATTTAAATAACATGAAACTAAATTTTTCTAGATCGTAATTATTTTTTCTAGTTCAATTCTATTCGAGAAACCTTTTATTTCTCATTGTTCAAAAAATTTCGTTGCGGGGAGGCATGTGACTTGTATTTTTTTCTAGGGGACTGTTTTCATAGGGCTCGAGGTAGGATGTTTGTCTCCTCCTTCCCCAGCATTCCGCTAGCAAATTTATCACATGTCTATGTTAATTTGCATAATCAGGGGTTAAAGAAGGTTTTGAATGTCATTTCTTGCAATAGTCCATGAATAAGATCCAGTTGGCACATATCATGCTTCATCCTGACATATGTTGAATCAATTGAAAGGCACACAAAAAATTGTGTGCGTGTATAAGGATCACATCACGATGCAGAAGGAGATAAAATATGTGTCAGGGCTACCTATACAATATCTTCGATGAGATTATTGAATGCTACCATGATCAATGTGAAGGTGGGGATCATCGTGGAGGACAACAAGATCAACATATTCAATGTATTTCAACTCATATATTTCTATGGACATTCTCCAGTATGAGGGTGAGTATGTGCCCGAACTATGATGACAATGTCAAAGAAAAACAAAGTTAAAGGGAATGGGTATGGTGCCAAGCTCACAAATATATTCTCTACTAGTTCGTCATCGGGATTGTTGATGGTAGGACGCAGAGGTAGTATAAATAGGTACTTTAACTTAAACCTTAGGGTTTCACTGTTTCTTTCTCCAACTACTTCATTCACCATTTGTCAGTTGTAATTTATATTATCATTTGACTTAGATGCCATGACTGAGGCAGATGCAAAACTTTTTTTATAGTTTTATAGGTAGTTATGATGAAAAAACTACAAAAATATTGGAAGTTGGCAAGATTATAGTTTTATAGGTAGTTATGATGAAAAAACTACAAAAATATTGGCAGTTGGCAAGAAATGAGACATAAAAATGACATTAATACTATTATAGATTGGATGGATGGGCGGTGCAATGAAGGGATCTCTTGCGGCAAGGTAAATGTGTCTAGTAAAGAAAATTAAATGAGAGCACATAGCTTGACCTCAGATGAAAGTGTTTCTACAGTTGATACAAATTATTTCCTCTTTTATTTTGTTGGATTGTCTGCAGAGTATTTGTAGTATAACAATTCCTTTGGAAATGATTTGCAGAGAATCTTCAAAGGAGATTATTTAAAAGGTAATTCATCTCAATCCAATACCCTCTCAAATATGGTATTTACAGTACATTTCTAGGAGATAAATATGGAATTTGCTCAAACTTCTTAGATTCTCAAACTTCTGATTACACCCACACTACCTATGCTCGAATCTTGGTAGAACTTGACACGGCTAAAAACCTCCCAGCAACCATTGATCTTAGGGTGCAAAACAGAACTTGGTCACAACCTTTAGATTATGAGGGTCTTCCATTTCGATGCAGAAGGTGTTTCTGTTTAGGTCATACCTCTATTGTTTGTGGGTAGGCAAAGAGCCAGCATGAGAAACGCAGTTGGTGGAAATATGCCCTCCCAGAACATTTGGTTTTCAATGCAAAAGAGGACCTTGACTCAAATTCAAATGCTAAGGTTGAATCTGGCTTTGTCCCTGAAATCCCTTTATCGGAAAATCCTATTGCCAACAGCAAGGAAATTGCAACAAATTTATCTCATTTAGTTGTTGACAGCATGGAAAAATTATCTCATGAAAACAATGATGTTGTTTCGGTTGGAAATTTTGTAACTTTGGAGGATTCTCCTTTTTCTAACCCTCCATTCGTGGAGGCATCATCAGGGTGGGTAACTGTCCGTAAAAAGAAAAAGGTTATTTTAAAGAATGCCACTTCTCTGCCTCGATGATTTGTCTCTCTTTTGGTGTTCAGTTGTTCTACATTGTCCCATGTCTTTGCCGAACATTGTTTTTTGGATTTGCCATGGAGTTGCAGTGCAGTTGCTGACTGGTTGTTGTTTTTCAGCTTTTTTTTGCTGAATTATTACTGGGTGTTGGTTCTTTTCTAAGAAGATTGTTTTCTGTTGTTGGGCTTTCATGATTCAATCTTGGCTTTTGAGCCTTCATGTATAAGGGTATAGTCCCTTTCAAAAAACTATTTGCCAATAAAAAAAAAAATGGCATTTGCAGTACATTTCTAGGAGAAGTATTGGCTTTGAATGACCTCCACCTCAAAAGGACTTGACACCAAATTGTCATATTTTTCCAGAAGGCATCCACCTTTGAAGATGTCTCTACAGGGAAGTGTTAAATCCTGACAGCTCTTCTCAGCTTACCCTTTTAGACAACTCATCATGCTGCCATGCTTTCTGACTTCCCTTCCCACACCATTGTGAATTGTTGTGACTCTGATTTTTTTACTTGACATTGACTTTGATTAGGTGTGAAGTCCTTTTGACACCTCAGCATATTTTTCAACTTCCATGGCCGTCTACCCCTCATTATAATGCCTTTACCCCTGCGCTATCAATGCATCTGATGAAACAATTTTCCCTACAATAAATTTTGTAAATATTTGTCTCTCTCACAACTTATACAACCACATTAGACATTCACCAACTCCTGCAACCACTTACACCATTACCAATACAAACTTTAGGTAAACACGTTGTCCCATATTTAAATATCATCTTTTAGTTGTTCTGTTTTAATTCACTCTCAACTACTCATACATGTTGGTATAATGTACATTCTTCATGTCTTCCTATTTACGCATGTGGAAAACAACACAAAACATGTAACTACACTCTACACTTACAATTAAAATATGCATCCACAGATAAAACACACCAATAAAAAAGGCCCCCACTGTTGTATATCCACATTGGTATCCCCTCTGGCATATTTTGCAACACGTGCAATTGCTAGTATTAGAATTATCCAATTTTATATGGTGGAGGGGATGCACATTGATGGTATGTCTGATGGCATGGTGATTTATAAAGTCGTTATTTATGCAGATGTGTTTTCATCAAGTTTTGTAGTCACCTCCCGCAAAAAATAAATGTGTTGTTCGATTGACATCTATTTTAAAAGAATGTGAACCATATAAAAGTGAAAATATTGGAACAGTAACATATTATTAGTGCCAAAAGATGGAAAACACAAAGGGAAAAGGAAAGCTTGAAAGCAGAAATGATGACTTCTTTCTTAAGTTTTTTATTAGTATATATCCTCATGGGCTCCATAGAGGGACATTGTCACATATCTTTCTCTCATATATCACTTTTTTGGGATTACTTAATTCTATTATAACTTAATTACTGTTGATTTCCTACATTGTTCAATAATGTACTTTTTAAGCCATACATTTGTGTTTCTGGAAGATTGGTAATTTTAACAGTGTATGTAAATAGTTGGAATTTTACATTTTAAGTGCATGTCAATCTAGCTTTATATATTCTTTTCTTTTTTTTGTGAGTCACTTATCACTTTCCTATTATTTCCTTGAAACATGGTGCAACCTCATAAATATTGCAGAAGATTGTTACTACAACCAACTTCATAATGATTTGATGCAAGAATCTTTAGACTTTTTAATCACTGGTATTGTTCCTCGAGCCTCGTAAGGCTTTTTGTAGATATAGTTTAAAACCTTTTGAAAGAAACATTTTTGTTCTTCCAAATCATACATTTTATGTTCTCTATGTTATTCATAATGTAGAAAATAATACTAAATATCACCAAATTGAAGGAATGTACCTCAAATACTTTCTTCTTAAATTTCAAATTTATGTAGCATGCAATTTAGCAAATACCTGGATTTACCTCTCTTCCTTAAACATACGGTAGAAAAGTAAATGACAAATACAAAAATCCTAGGTTTGTTTAGGAATTAACAAATCTTATGTTTTCTTAACAACATTCATCGTGACATTTGTTATTGTCTTTGTTGTGAAGTAAATGTATATAAGTTATCCCTTTTACTTTATAGGTTCATTTTTTTCCTTGAAAGAAATTTGCCAAATATCATATGGATGTAGTTTCAAATTCTTTTTTATTTTTTTATCCTGAGCTTATATTAAAACTACCAAGGAAATATTTATCCATGGAATTCCGACCACTCTTTTACAGTTCAGGTACTGTCACATTTTCTTGTGATTTAAGATAATCCTTATTAGATACATTGGTTAGCTTACTAAAAGCACTACTCATCCATGTTATATACCATAACTGAAACTTATATTTTTTATTCTCGAGAAGAGAATATCTATCATTATTAACCTTCTGATATTGCGAATGAAGATGTTTCCTTCTCATATACTTAAAATTTCTCATCCTTATCTTTAATTCAAGATGGTTCCTCCTGTAATAATTTATTTGTTTTTCAAATGACATATTCTTATTATATGTGCTTTTCATCCATTGAGGCTTCTTATCAAATGACTTGGCCATGTCTTGAGCATCCTTTCTTAACATAAGGCCCTTGCCGAATATGGTAGTTATAACACCCTTAAACATTCTCACATAATTTTGTTTAGGGTTTTATATTGTTCTTTACGATCACTGACATGAAATATGTTCACATGGTAGTCCCTAATACTATTTGTCTTTAAGCTTATAGAATTGTCTACATTCTTCATCCACAACATGTAAGTTTTTCATTTCATTCAATAAAACACATCAACATTAGTAGGATAATTCTTAACTTATAGGATCATTAAATCTATGTACTCGAGAACCAAACAATTATATACAATTATTTTTTAGCAATGTTATCAATTTTGGATATTTGTATGTCACGATTTGTGAAAAATCTCGACATGTCTCCATTATGTTGTGGTATATACAAAATATTCATTGTGTTGGGTCAAATGATATTCCTTTCCTTCTCTATGATGAAACACTTTAGTGTTTCTTAAGAAATTAATTTTTCACCTTAAAACATAACAAAACTCACGCTTATTAACATAACATAATACTTAACACATAACTTCATGTATATATTGCAGTTTTTATAGTTATATTATAATTTTTAAAAAAATATGCTCTAATTTTTTGAAATTAACATCATAAACACAACATATTTATCCTAAATAACCTAATACAAAAATTGGTCTATAATTTTTAGAATAGAAAGAACGTGTAAGGAAAAAGAATTAATTTCATTTTAACCCTTCTTGTTTGGGGGCAATTTGATTGCACTTTTTAGTGATTTCATGGTGTAACTATTTATCAAATTGTTCACACACTCATGCCAGAATAAAACAATCATGCATCGAAATAAAATTTGCATCCTCCACATGTTGTTATCCCGCAAGATATAGTTGTGAGTTGGGTATTTTACGTTTAGGGGTGTGTGTGTGTGTGTGTGTGGTATGTATTGGGTAATGGGTAGGATCGAAATGAAATACTTTTGATGATTTTTTGACAATGCAACTACATATTCCCTAATTTCTTTTTCACACTTAACTCTAATGAATGTCTCGATAACCGGTTTCGCATATGTTTTGCACCCTGCGTCATTGGAGAAAAGAAAAAAATTATGGATATATGTCAAGGTCCTTAGAGAAGTATAATTTCAAAAATAACACAGGCATAATAATGCGAGGAAATCCAATTTAATAAAAGTGTTTACCATAAATGGTTTTTTGTGTTAAGATTAATGCTTGATGGAGAATGCTTCAAAATTATGTAGACAAAAAAATTTGGTATCACCACCCTCCACCTTGCGTTCGCTCTCTTTTCTTCATGGCCATCCATTTGAATTTCATATTCCCTCCTAAATTCAATTTATCATATTTCCCACCTTTAATCATTTTATTTCATCCCATTTATGTTAATTATTCTTAATTAACTCTAATCCTCGTCTCCTTATTTTATCCTCCCTAATTATCATTAATTATCCTTAATCATCATTCACTTAATCCTAATCCCATTTAATCTATCCCTAAATCTTCCAATTTGTTATCATTAGGCCATCATTTAATAATTTTACCCATTTATGGCCTTTATTTACTCATTTCAACCACCCACCTACTAAGTTATCTTCCTATGCACCCTAGCTCATCTCTATCCATCTAAACCCTAATCTGCCCTTCATTTAGGCCCATTTTCCTCGAGTTGGACATCATTCCACTGCCCAAATGGATGTCTCTCCACAGTCACTGGTGACTTGCTTGGGTCATCGTCAACGCTATAAATCCTCATTCCTCCCTCCTTGTTCGTGGATGCAATTTTGAGATTTTTGAGCTCTTGCGATCTTGTCTCTTCATCTTCTGAGTGCTTTTTGTAGTTACCAAGCCATTTGGAAGTCCTTCTTGGAGATTTGTGTTCATTTTTGGGAGCTTTAGAGAGGCTTATTTCTCTTTTCATTACATTCTTTGATCCATCATCATCATCTTGTTCCAACCATCTTCATTGTGTTTGCAGGTTCTGCAATTATCCTAGTGCCTTCATTCTTGCATCCGATCCTTCTTCTGTTTCATCTGTAGGTCTTGTCATTTTTTCCATTTCATTCATCCAACCCTAATTCAGTCCAGTCAGTTCCAATCTAGTCTAAGTCACCATTAATCCACCCTATATTTTTTTTGTTTCTGTATCACATGCCCATCCACTTGTTTGATCCCAATCATCCAACTTTCAGATCTAGTTGTTTATCTCATCTACCTTCTCAGATCCACTCTTTTCAGTCCCTCGGTCTCCACTGATCCAACCAGTCACTACCGACCCATTCTGTTTTCATAGTCATTTACCATATGTTTTCCTAATTTTCTTACATCCTTTATATTTCCTCTTGTTTCAGTAATTCTTGTAGGTTTATGTCTTCAATCCAGATCCTATTCCATAGTTTAGATCCAGATACAGGAAGAGCTTGCATGTATATTTTGGTGCAGTTCCTTCTCATCCAACCTCAGTCACCATCGACTGGCCCTCTACAGTCTCGGGTCACTATCAACCCCTATTCAAGTTTGATTTATTTTTCGTATTTAGATCAGATCTATTTTCCATCATCTTAGATCTATAATTATCAGTTTATGTTTTACTTCAAATTATGCATATACGCTACATCCAATTTATCAAAATCCAATTTTTATCTTATCTTTGTTAACAAGAGGGTTGACATCCATCCTAGGAAGCTCACACTTCTTGGGACCAGTTTTTTCAAGTAACCCTCCATATATCTACTAATCCATTTTCCTTCTTAGTTATCTTTGTTGTGCAGGTCACTTAGCTTGTTGCAGAGAAGGAATTCATATTGTGCTTGTATCCATCCATCATCATCCCAAGGTACCATAAACCATTCATATTTTGGAGTTATTGTTTCCTTTATTACTAGTTCACTAATCTGAAAAGGAACAAAGAAACTTGGTAAAAATTCTGGCATGCCAGTGGGACCCACCCTTTTGAGGTGAGTCTTGTTATTTGTTTTCATTTTTATTTTTTTCTTTCATTTTACTAACCTTTAGGAAGGAACATCACATTGTTGTGTTTTCTTTCTTGTTTGCACATTTCAATTGTGGATTGCTTGGAATTGTGCTTGCTTGCTTATTTGTTTGAAGATCAAATAAAAAGGAAAATCGTATTCCAATGTATTCCTCTTTTTTGTAGTTTCTTCTTTTGCATCATACTTTCCTTTTCTTCTTTTTGTTCTTATCATCTCCAAATCTTTTTTTGGATCCCAAAAATAACCCTTGTCATTCTTGCTTGAGAATTTAGTCTAATAGGGGGTTTAACACATTGCATTTATTTTCATCACACACACCTAAACACACAAACCAACTCACACATCCAAAAAACTCCTTACCAGGTGGAACTGTTGGGATTTCATCACCCAATAGGAAAGCCACCATGGTGTTCTGGACGCATTATAAACTCTATATAGATTTGGGCCTCATGTACCTTTGGGTATATCGAGGACTCCACAGCCAAAATCACCTGAAACCATCCATAGCTTGTCATTACCTAGGTACCCATCAAGCCCCTTTTTCATTTTCTTTTCACATCTTAAAATAATCAAGATAATCAAAAACTTGTTGTGTGACTTGCTTGCTTTAATCAAACATCATCATAGTTTTATTTTGTTTCATGTCAGTTATTACGAGATCTCAAGCCAAACAAATGGAACAAAACATGACATCAAACAACATCTCAATTCCCACTTCCATCTAATCAAATTCTGCACTTTCCATCCTCACATCCACCCCTTTGGTCATTCCTACCATGGTTACTCAACCCATTGTTACCATCCCACCTCTTCAAGAGGTTCAATTGAACCCATCAAACTCACATCAAGACCAACCCTTTTCTTTACCACCTTTATATCCCATTGTTACCAACACCTCCTTTGGCCACCTCTATTGATGCTTTTGGGCCTCCTCTCATCCCTCGTGGATATGTGGAGTTTCAGGAGCTCCTTGACGTAAATCTAGTTGCCCTCCATGACTACCTTCTTCACAAAACCACCAACCTTCCCATTGATGGACCTCCCTTGCAATAATTTATGCCTATCATTCTAATCCAGAGTCCACCCAAGTACTTACCTCCGAACTCATTATTTTCTTTCCTAAAGCCATGAGTGAGCTTGCTAGGGCCCAACAAGAGTTTGATCCTAACCAACCATCTTCTTCCATCCCTCATAATCATCAAACCACCTAGTTAGTAGTCCCCATCCCTCCTAATTTTCCTCGTGTCAATACTACCATCCCTTCTTCTATTCCCATCACCTCATCATCTACCACAATCACTTGTCTTCCTATCCAATCTTCTCAAGAATCGCACTTACTTCCTCCCATATCTGAAAAACATCACACAACCTTACCCCTCATCTCTACATCACATGTCCATGCCAATGTAATCATCTCTCAACCTCAACCATCCAAATCAATGCATAATTATCAACCACCTTCTCAACAAGGAGCTTATCATTACATACTTCCTACTTGACCAAATCAAGTATCTCAACCACCTACCAATTACATCCCAACCAAACCCATTAGAAAAATCAATCAAACATTCCCATCTCACAATAACCAACCTCAATCAAATCAATCTTACCACATCCCCATATCTCAACATCAAGCTTTATCTCAACCAATCCAATCACAACCCCTTAATTATATTCCTCCTCATCAACCACTTCCACCTACACCAACACATCCCCAAACTTACCAAATATATCAACAACCCAACCCATCCACATCATATGCATCAAAATCTCATCCCTCGACATCTCAACCATCTAATGATCCCTTACAAGCATTGTTAAGTAGAATGGACTAACCTTGAAGCCGTAACTTTGGGATCTAAGACCACATTTTCATATGAACAAATCTGCAATGAACCCATCAACCCATCCATCCCCATGAAACCATATCCTCCTCATTGGGAACTACCAAAATTCTCCAAGTTCAATAACAAGGAGGATGCCCAACAACATCTTTGATATTTTAGACATGCATGTTATCTTATCACCCATGATCAATATCTCATGCTTTGTAAATTTCCCATGTCATTGGTCGGTCCTGCATTATATTGGTACAATAGTATCCCACAACACTCACTATTCACATTCACTCAACTAGCACAATTATTCCTTGAACATTTCTTGATTAACATTGCGTGCAATATTACCATCACTGACCTTTATGCCATTCGACAATATGATGACGAATCTATCACATATTTTGTTGCACGATGGCGTAACATCATTAATCAACTATCATTTCCCCTTCCACAAACTGAACTTATTGAATTATTCTCATGGTCTTGTTGTGAAGCACATCTCTTCAACTCTTCAAATCAAATCTTTTCAAACCTTTGAAGAGGCATTCACTATGGCTCATAAACTTGAACTTCGTGCCCTTGAGCAAGGCCACCTTAAACTTAGATCAAACAAACCCAAAACCGAGTTCACCAAATCCTCCATGCATAATGATAAATCCAAAAGTACCACTAATGCCATTGTAGGTAAATCCTCAAATCTTCTCATCCACTTCACATGTGGAGCCTCCACAAAGAGCTCCTAGACAGACCCCAACTACACCCCTCTCAGGGAATCTTACAGTTTAGTCTTTGACAAGTTGATGATCAGTTCAACCTCATTATACTTCCCCCAATTTGACCATATGATGAATCACGTCCTAAACCAACATGGTACCGTGAAGAACATTACTGCAAATATCACCAAGTATGTGGCCATGACATTGAGAAGTGTCACACATTCAAAGATCTTGTCCAAAAGCTTATAGACTTTGGTGATCTTCAAGTAGACAATCCTAATGTGCCACCCAATCAACCTTTGGATGTTTTTAAACAACCATTCCCTAATCATTCACCCAACAATCAGACTCAACCTTCCACATCACATGCACCTAATGCCCATATCATTAACACTATAGATCAAAGTCCAACACCACCATCTACAACCAACATCTCGACAGCTACTACATCTACCCCATTTCAGATTCTCCCCTACAATCACAACTTCAACTATGACCACAACCACAACACCCCCATTAGACTTAACCATACCTACCCCTCAATCTACATCATCTACATAGTCATCTATTATATCTCCTCCTTCACCTATAACTACTTCAACCCCATTTCAACATCTACACCTACTCCCATTCTTAAACACAACTACACCCACATCAACATCTGAAATTACACCTATATCTACACCACCTCTTGAATCATCCATTATCCAAACTCCCATAATCAATGCACCTACAACTAACACCTCCACCACATCTACAACTCCAATCACCTCAAACACCAACAAATCCTAAACCCAAGCCATCTACCACACCTTTAGATATTGTTAAACACATCATGCAAAAACCACTCCCACCTTCAATATTACAAACCTTACTACCAAGTCCTACCACCACATATTCTCTAGCTAAATATGTCACTATTTCTACCAAGGCTAAACCCTCACAATCAAAAATTAAAAACCTTGGTATGCCCATCCAAAATTCTCTTACACATCCGCATAAAAGGTTAGACATTCCTTCTCCCAAGAGACTCCTCCTAAGAAACTTAGTGTCACATCACCATCCTTAGGAGTGTCTCCTTCTATTTTAGGACCACCCCCTTCTTATAAAACCCCCATTATCAACAATTCAACACAACCTAAACCTTTTCCTAAATCAAACACCCCTTTCAAACCATCCACATCTTCCACTACCAAAACTGAATCCAAACCCTCCAAATCACCACCAATCAAAAATGAAACTAAGACACAAAAACCATCCTCATCTTCTTCTAAGCCCAAGAAAAAATAAAAGGGTATCCCATGAAACCACCTCAAACCAAACCATCCTTACCTTCATCCACTATTCACAAGGGCACTTCATCCTCCATATTTCCCATAGGGTATTACACATCAATGTTTCATCAATTACTCCAAGCTTTTGTAGTCACTCTCCCATCTATCAAACCATTTGATCCAAATGCCCAAGACCTTCATGGTTTGATTCCAACCTCATTTGTGCATACCATCATGCACCAGGACATGACACAAAACATTGTAGATCTCTTCAAACAATCATTCATAACCTTATCGATGATGATGACCTTCTTGTTGAGGAGGAACCAACTCTTCCACCAACCAATCAAATCCCTCATCCCAACCTTCACCTACTAAGACATCCAAATATCCTCATTCATTTAAGACTTATGTCGCGATCCCACTTCCAACCTCAACTTCTCCCAAAGAAGGTCCTCCACTCTATATTGATGTTGTTTGGGTCACAACTCATTCCCATCCCCATGAATTATAATCATCCACTCAATCCAAATCAAAATCACTATTGCCTCTCCCTATAGTGAACCCACTCCATCACCTTCCTCATCAAAACCTAAGGTCTCTATCCTAGCTGCCCCTTGGCCTAGTACTATTGAATGGAGTGTTATGAAACAACTTCACCAGTCCCCGATTAGGATGTCACTTTACGAGCTCATTCAAAACTCCCCAGACCATAAACAAGCCCTCATCGAAGCTCTTAAGTGTATCCCCACTCCTAATGATGAGGCTTAACCCTTTGCATCTCTTGTTGGGTCCCTAGCCACCTTTGGCCTCCATATCCTTTGACGACACTAAAATTTCAGACATTACACCATAGGAACATGACCTTCCCCTCTTCATCACAGTCTGTATCAATGGACACCTTCATTCATTCGATAATTTGATCGACAATGGAGCTAGCATCAACATCATCTCATCTCACACATTTGATCAACTTAAGCTCCCTAAGTCCATCATCACTAAATCACCCGTGTTCCTTTGCATATTTAATGATGTCATTACTCCTACCTTAGGTACGGTCATTCTTCCTATTTGCCTTGGTGAAAATTTCCTTCATGAACTTTCCTATATTGTAGAAGGGGAGTTTCAATATAATGTCCTCCTAGGGTGACCATGGATCTGTGCTATGTGTTGTGTCCCTTCTACCCTCCATTGATGCATCAAATACAAACATGAGGGGAAGATTCTAACTCTCCCTTCAAACACTCTGCCACTCAAAGAATTTAACATGACCTATTGACCCAATTTCATCCTCATTCCTAAATAGGAAACTTCTGAAGCATCCACTAGCTCATTGGTCTTCGTGTCCAAGCTCCCTAATGATAACTCCTTAGAAAAAGTGATGGATCTCCTTTCGTTGGGGGAGTATCGCCTTCTCACACTTAATGCACTTCCCACACCTCAAAGACTTGGTAGACCCGATAAATCTCCCATGTATCAACCAAATGTCGGGGATGTCATTTATTTTGGTCCACCTCATCTTCGCACCAACCTCATCTATGGTGGCATTGATCACCCTTCTTTACACATTGACGCTCAACCACACACAAAACTCTACACCAATGAATTTGATTGTCTTTATAAGAAGTCCTTCATCCACACCTATCTTTACTATTGCGCCTAGAAAGGATTTGGAATGGGATGTTACGAACAAGGTATGCATGACCTTTTCATTGATCAATATCACAAACCCCATGAAAAATTTGAACTAGGATTCAAAGAACAATCTGCATACCCTCTTCCACAATTTATGATGCACATGGCTATTAATCCTCCATCCCACATAGTTATGGATACATATGACACCATATCCATTGCTTCTGACTTTTTTTTAGTCTCTACCATCACCTTGGGACCGATCACTTATCAATGTGATGGAAAATCTTGGTCTCTCCCTCTCTTGACATCTGGAAATGATAGAGGAAGACTCCCCTACCATTGACATTCTCCATTGCGCCAACAAAAACACCATCCTTTCCCATATGGGGGTAGAATATTCTTATCTTTATAAGTCCTTACCACCAGACACATCCACCCTTCTCAACGAATCCACCATGGACATCAACATAAGGACTCTTCAAGAAACTTACATCCTCAAAGTGGGTCAATCTCTTGATCCACATGAGCTTAAATCTTTCACTACTTTTCTTTCCCACCACAACCAAGCCTTTTCATGGTCGTACTACGACATGTCGGGCCTCGATCCATCCATAGCTCTCCATAACATTGTCACCTTTCCTAACGCCAAGCCAATTAAGTAAAAGCTTCGCCACATGCATCCTCGAGTTGCCCTCCTTGTCAAAGAAGAGTGGCAATGCCTCCTTTCCACAAACTTCATCATCCCCATTGACTATCCCTAATGGGTTTCCAACATTCTCCCCATTGTTAAGGCATTTGGGTAGCTTCGCATTTGCACTGAATTTTGAGATCTAAATCTCACTTTCCCTAAAGACAAATTTCCCCTTCTCAACATCGAGTAGCTCATAGACCTTACTGTAGGTCAGGAGATGTTGTCTCTTATGGATGGTTTCTCTGGATACAATCAAATCCTTATCACACCAGAAGATCAACATAAGACCTCTTTGATCACTCCCTTGGGAACCTTTTGTTCTCGCATTATGCCCTCTGGTTTGAAAAACGTCGGAGCCACTTATCAGCGAGCCATGATCTTCATATTTCATGATTTTATCCATAAGACTATCGAGGACTATGTTGATGACGTCTTGGGTAAATCTAAGCATCGACACAATCATCTTTCCATCTTTGAAGTCCTTTTTAAGTGCCTTATCCACTTTTTCCTCCGTCTTAATCCATCCAAGTGCATTTTTGGAGTGCTTACTAGTAAACTCCTTGGCTTCATCATTTCTATAAAGGGTATTGAAGTTGACCCCCTCCAAAATTAAGGTTATCCTCAAGATATTCCCTCCTTCTAACTTGAAGTAGCTTCATAGTCTTCAAGGTCACCTTCAATCTATTCATCATTGTATCTCACAACTCTCTGACCATTGTCAACCCTTTCATCATCTTCTTCACAAATACGTCAACTTTAGATGGGGTGACAACTGCCAAAAATCCTTTGATGATCTCAATCATTATCTCCTATCTCTTCCTGTGCTTACCTCTCCACGTGAGGGGGAGCCCTTATATCTCTATGTCTCTACCTTTAACCATGCTTTAGGATCCATGTTGGTACATCGTGATGAGCAAGGTAGAGAGCAGGCAATTTATTACATCATTCACACCCTTCATGATTGTTGGGCCCTAAATTGACTAAGTCCCAAGGAAGAAGCCAACACGCGCATGAGGCAATAAAGAAGGAAGGCACTCAGGAAAAAGCGCACAAGGGAAAGGTGCATGAGAGAAGAGGTTGACATGCGTGGGAGCAAGGAGGTTTTGGGAATTAGCCATATTTTGAAGAAGTTGTCGCAGGAGAAACATGTGAAAAGTTTGAGTAGGTGTGACAAATGGGTAAGGTGCCAGCCTAGAGCCTTGGAGGTCAAGAAAAGAATATTCCACGTAAGGAATATTCCCAGGATGATCATTACGGGTAATGGAGGCATTTGCAAGTTGACATAGGAATTCGACCATGGAGGACCACACTTCCACTTGGCATGTGATTTGTTCATGAAGGAAACCAAAGCGGTGCATCCAGATCCTATTTAAAGGAGTGTTTGGGTCTGAAAGAGAGGAGGAAAGAGGCAACGAAGTGTTGCAAGAATGCTTGGTGATGCCAGGGTTTGTAGTTCTTAGTGATAGGAAATATGGGAAGAATGTTAGGCATATATGTATGTGCTCAGGGCTATAACAAGGGTTGGAATGGGGAAAGGATAGCTAGGATCTCTATTCAAGGTAGTTTTTTATGGCTAGATCTATATTCCTTGATGTATATGGGTCTAAGATGAACCCTTTGCGATGTAATGTGGCCACTGTAGATGTTTATAAATCAATATATGAAGCTCTATTGTGGATATCTTTGTTTATAGGTATAACCCTTATGTTATTCATGGATAAGATCTAGTTCCTTTATGCTTATTTACAATGTTTATTTCATTTTATGATGCATCTGTGTATGGATTTGTTATTTATATTTTCTTTTAAGTGAATGTCTATATTTCCATTCTTGCAACTCATTCTCCGTCAATGGTGGAACACTTTCGCAAGGCTCACATAAAGGAGGGGCTCGGTGCCCTGTGCACCTCGGGTGAGAGCCCAACACATGTTGGGTGATAGGTCGACACGCTTGGGGTAAAAAGAAGGTATATGAAGAAATGACTACATTTTGGTTCCGTTGTCGGGACCTCTTTTCGAAGCTATTGTGAGAATGAGGTGTGATGATGGAGCATTTGACCTTGGACAACGTCAAAGCATGACTTAAAAGCATGGAGGATGAATTTCCTTAGATATTTAACACCAGAATATATTTTGATGCACATAAATGGGTAGAAAAACACATGTATGATGACCTGTATGAAATATTTTTTTGTTGTTTCCCTGTGGTGTTATATGAAAGGCTATCAGCATATGCATCTAGGTCAAGTTAGTACTATAAACGTCGTGTATGGAACCAAGATGAGTATCAGAGGCTGCATGATGCCGATATGACCTGGACCCATGTTGTTGATCACTAGTGGAGTAGAGTGCTGACTAGTTTTACCTTGGAATACGTTATTTCTATGTATTATTGCCCAAAGATTGTTGAGTTTGAGTTCTTGAGGGAGCCTAGAATATCGTTCTTGCATGATATTCCACTAGCTATCAAAATCCTAGTTATTAATTTGAGTTTGGAAGCCTTTACCATGACTAGCTAAACTCCTTCTAGGTGCGGGGTGTGGAAGCTAGTGTGGGGAAAGATGGCGGATCCTACGACAAAGAAGGAGAGAGAAGAGAGGTGACTCAGGTATGATGAAGCGTGAGACAGTGAAAGGTTGCAGGAGCAATGGAAATATGGAGGAAGATATTGCAGGAAGGATTTGAGGTTTGTGTGGAAGGCGTGAAACCTGAGTAGTCTGTGCTACCCTATCTTGGCAAGCGCGAGAGAGTTACCCCCTCAGCTTCATGTGAGAGTTCATCACGTGAAGAAAGGAAAGTTATATGCATGCCTCTTGGCCCACCATGTGACCAGACCCTGACACCTAGCCTTCCAGTTTTTGAGAAAAACTTTTCTAATTCAGTTATTAGTGGTGTTGATATTGGTGGTTGAGTGACACCTAGGAGGTATAATTTTTGATTTGGTACATCTATGGTTCCATAGTCATTTCATGTATTCAGAGGTATCTTGTCTGGTACGACATTTGGGCAAGGTGTGGGTTCACAAAGTTTGGGTATTGCATTTGTAATTGGCATGGGGAACACAACTGGGAGTGGGTCAACTTTGCAGACTATCAACGCGTAGTTTAGCACAATGGTGGGTTTGCAAGGAGCAGCTACATTAGGCCCCTTACCTGCAATAGGAGGAGGATCTGGTGGATATGGGGGAGTTAGCACTAGTGGATCTAGTGGTGCTAGAGGTGGTGGAAATATTGGAGGAGGCCAAGGTTCTAGATCTAGTGGGCAAGGGCCTTAACAACCTGAACATATATTTTTTGAGATGTCTTTACGTTTGTTTGATTACAAAGGTGTGGAAGACGTTACAGAACATGTGAATAAATATGTGGTGTTATGGTGTACGAAGGGTATCATTGCACCAGAAAGGAAGGCAAGTCAGTTTGGAACTACGTTGCAAAGGCACACACATAGTCGGTACAGGAAGTATGATCCACACTAGACGCAAGTGGATTATATTGTGCCGTGTGATGTGTTTTTGGCATAGTTCCACATTCCTGAGTTTGAACAAAAGAGCATAAGCACATTGAAGGAGACCCATCAATGAATGGTGGAGAGAGTGTGAGTATAACATGTGTTGTAAGACTCTTCTATCAAAGTTGTCTTATAATATTCACCCATTCAACATGCTCAATGGTTCATCGGAGGGCTAATCACTCCGTTCAAGAGGGCGCTTTCACATAAGACCTTCACAGATCCGCGTGATGCCCTGGAGGCTACCTTGCACGCTAAGGCCATGGGAAGCATTGATACCAATGTTAGTCCATTTTCTTAAAGCCCATATTGCTGCCATGGCAAAAAAACTGGAGAAACTATCTATGAAATCGACTCATGAGACTGCAGCGGGCTATGGTGCACAAACTACAAAGTAGAGGGGCATACAAAGAACAATTACCTGCAAATATCAGTGTGTGCCGTGTTGGTGGACTGTGAGATTTTCTATGGAGATCATGATGCAAGTAGATGCCTGTTGCTATAATGCATGATCTGTAAGAATGTGTCATGCTATTAAAAAATTTGCAGCTCTACTACTCATGGCACCAATGATTGTAGATTGATTGACTACATACATGATGCCATTGATATTGGTGTGTGCCTAACCAATGTTTGTAGTAGTTCCAAGGATGATGGTCGTCATTATGAGGGGTGAACGCATGGAGGAGGTCGTGGAGAGGATTTTGGGGTGGATTTCAAGGCCATGGCATTTGTGGAGGAGGAAGAAGTGAATTTCCTCGTGGAATCTGTTATAACTGTGGATATACAGAACATTACAAATACGAGTGTCCCAATTTATTGTAGTGTTGTTGGTGTGGGAAAAAGCACAAGTATGAGGAATGCACGAAATTGTTTTAACACATGATCTAGAAGCAACAGAAGGATAAAGGTATGAGGATGGTAAGCGTGAAGAGAGTTGATCCATAATGGATGCCAAGGGTGGCGCGTGAGTTAGAGTTAGAACCTATACTGGTGACGATGCAAGCTGAGGCTACACATGCTAGGGAGATACCAAAGTAGAGACCACTGGTTACAAGAGAAGAAGTGGTGCATGGGAAGTATCCAGACCCTACACATCAAAAGGAAGTTTATCAGGAAACCATGGATGTTATTTGAAGCCTACAAGGAGAGATCTAGTGCCTGAAGGAGCAGTTTCAACAGTTAGAGTAGAAGAAGAGCATTGAGGCTCTATAGAAGGATCTGGATGAAGTCAAGGAGGTATGTAAGATGCTAAGACAAGATAATGTCATCCCTCTATTAGGAGAGTGGCTGAGAGGAAAAGTACCAAGCACGGGAGGAGAATGCGAGAGGCAGGTTTTGCATGTTAATCTATCTCCTCACAGTCTTGACTATGATAAGGAGATTACCTTGAATGCAGTTGTTGATGGATGGCTCCTGAGTAATATTTTGATCGACATGAGCGTGGAAGTTAATTTTCTCACCTTGGATGCATGGAATCAAATGGGAAGGCCATCATTACAATCATCTTCAAATGTGCTTTATATGGCTAACAAGACAAAGGCGATGTCCATTGGTGTCTTAAAGGATGTTGTTATAACTATCCAAGGGGAGAAATTCACTGGAGACTTTGAAGTCTTGGCACTTGCTGAGGTGGACAACTTTCTAGTGTTACTTGGGTGCCCATGGTGTTATAAGAACAATGTTGAATTATGGTTCAATAAGGGGTATTTAAGTTTTGAGAACAAGGAGGAACGTGTTATCATTACTTTGACAGATGGAAAGTTAGTACCCTATATTGAGCCCTTAGGAGAAGACGACCTGGACCAAATC
Source organism: Taxus chinensis (assembly GCA_019776745.2). Lineage (NCBI taxonomy): Eukaryota > Viridiplantae > Streptophyta > Pinopsida > Cupressales > Taxaceae > Taxus > Taxus chinensis. The sequence continues at coordinate 338,218,571 of CM034146.1, forward strand.
TATGTGTGCACTATTAGAAACCCTAAGGTTGTGTAACCAACAAAAGAAGGCATTATTAAGTGGGAAAATGCTCAATCTATAAGTAATACAACTAGTGTGGCATGTGAAAGTGGGCACATGGGACATATGAGTTAATCGGAAGGCAGTTAAGAGGCTCTATGACAAGAGTAATAAAGGTGTGCTTAGTCAGGCACCTAGGAGGAAAACATTTTCCGAGTTACACTGGGGGAGCCAACCCTGATGTTATCTTGTGAGTAATGGAGACCTAGCGGAAATTTGAGATCGAAAGGAGAAGTATGCTTAGCTATACTTTTCTCGAGACCGCAACACATTGGTGGGCGACCCATCAGGATAACCTTCTAGAGTGGCACAAGGTGAGAATCATGTTCTCTATTAGGTATCTCCAAAGTAATGCATCTACTGCTATACATGACTATCATGGGAAGGAACCCACCTCGTTTCACATCCAGGCATGTGAGAAGGCCTTAATGGAAGGCGCGAAAGCCTTACTTCCTTCACTATGTGTGCATAATCTTTACTCCACCTTATAAGGCTATGTGCACACGTGGTACGTTCATTCAGAGGTGTTCCGTCATATCAGAAATTGGTAGGAATTGATGGTCAATCTCATTCAAAATTTTCAGTATCGGAGTACTAAGCCATCGGTGAATGAGGTGTTGTAGGTTGTTAAGCACCTAACTATTGGAGATATTACCATGGTGGAGGATAAAGTACTGGAGTTATTTGGTGAACCTAGTTTGGAGGCACTTTTCCATGAGAAAGAATCAGAGGAGGTACAACTTGGGCGTGCTTGTATGGAAAAGGAGAAAGGAAAGTTGGTCTACGTTATAGATGGTGAAGAGGTGGAGAACTTGGATGTTAACCATACTATCAGTACACGAGAGGTTATGGATAGTGCTGATGAGAAAGCACACACCTACCATGAACCCCTGAAAACCAAGAAGGTTAACATTGGCTCGAAGGAAGAACCTAAAGAAGCTACTATTGGAGATTACTGGACAAAAAGGTAGGTTTCATAGATTATTGATTTGTTACACAAATTCCAAGATTTATTCCCGCATAGGTACCATGAGCTTAAAGGAGTTCACCAATCCTTGGGAGAAATGAAGATCAAGATAAAGGAAGGTACGTGCCTAATTTAGAAGATACCTTATCGAATGAATCTAAATCTGTGAGTCAAGGTCAAGGAGGAGATTGACAAGATGATCGCATCAGACATCATTGAGGTTGTTGAGGAATCAGAGTGGATAAGTCTAATGGCATCAACATTAAGAAAGATGTAAGGATAAGGATTTGTGTTGATTACAGGGAATTGAAAGTGGTGTGTGTCATTGATTCTTTTCCAACCCCCTTCATTGAGGAGATCTTAGAAGGAGTAGCTGGGTGTGAGATATATTCTTTCATAGATGGATTCTCAAGATATCATTAGGTTAGAATTGCAAAGGAGGACCAAGAAAAGACAATTTTCACCACTGAATGGGGAAGTTTTTCCTATACGATCATGCCTTTTGGACTAAAGAACGCGCCTATTGTGTTTTTGTGCATTATGGTTCAGGCATTTCAAGACTTCATCCATAAATTTCTGCAAGTCTACCTGGATGACTGGATAATATATGGATTCGTGAGTGACCATTGTGACAATCTAAGACTAATGTTTGAGAGATGTCGGCAGTTGAGTATATCTCTCAACATTAATAATGTGTTTTCACTATTCCATTTGGCACCCTGTTGGGACATATCATATGTAAATAAGGCTTGCTAGTGGATCCTACCAAAGTTGTCATTATTGTGGATTTGGGGGAGCCCACTAGCCAGAGTGTGGTACATGGATTCCTTGGGCATACGGGGTATTACCAAAAATTTATTAAGGGGTATGCCAAGATCGTCGTGCCGTTAGAGGAGTTGTTGAAGCAAAAAATTACATTGCATTGGGGAGAGGCGCAATAGATGGAGTTTGACACATTAAAGAATAGGCTTATCACTACACCCATATTACATTTTCCCTCTTGGGATAAGCCATTATATATACATGTTGTTGCTTTAGGGATGGCAATTGGAGTAGTCTTAGCACAACCCAAAGAGGGAATTGTTGACCATCCATTGTGCTTTGCTAGTAGGAAGCTAACCCCAACATAAAAAAATTATACTACCACAGAGCACGAGGCATTGCCAATGATTTACGCGCTACATAAATTTAGGCAGTATTTGTTAGCAACACCCTTTACATTCTACACAGACCACATGGCATTAAAGTACTTTGTAAACAAGCCCGTCTTGCAAAGGCACATATGGAGGTGGGTTCTATTGTTTCAGGAGTTTGAGTTTACGGTTGTTGTAAAACCAGGTAAGAGTAATTTGGGGCTTGACCATTTATCAAGGATTGACTTGGGAGAGGACATGCAGAGCATTGAGGATACAATTTCAGATGCACAACTATTCAGATTGCAACATTTGCCCTCTGACTTGAAAGATATTATTGTGTTTATCAAAATGGGTGTGGCACTGGAGGGGATGAAGACTTTGGAAAGGAAACTGTTAGCTGTACGTGTCATGCCCTACATGTTAATTAGTGGAGGCTTATACAAGCTAGGTCATGATGAGGTTTTACGCTGGTGCATGCTTGAGCATGAGTGCATCACAATCATAGAAGAGGCTCATGGTGGAATTACAAGAGGACACTATGTAGGGAATGCAACTGTGCACAAGATTCTCTTAGCTGGCCTTTGGTTGGAGACAATTTACAAATATTGTATTGAATATTGCTAGGCCTGTGATCATTGCCAACACCTAAGTAAGCCAGGAAAAAGGGATGAAATGCCATTGAGAACAATAGCTAGTATTGAACCATTCAATAAGTTGACAATTGAATTTGTAGTCCCTATTTCACCTGTGCATGAAGGACAAGTTCGTGCTATATCATTACTTGCATTGATTATCTAACAAGGTGGGTGGAGGCAGTGCCTACGAGGGATTGCACGATGGCCACATCAACAAGATTCCTATGGGAAAATATAATCAACATGTATGGGTGCCCTCTAAGTTTGACTAACGACCGGGGTACTCACTTTTTTAATGAGACCGTCAGGATTTTGTTATCAGAGTTCATGGTGGCTTATCACAAGACTACTCCTTATCACCCTCAGGTTAATGGGACTGATGAGGCATTTAACAAGATATTGAGTCATACACTTACCAAGATTTGTGGTGCTGGGAGGAAGGATTGGGATGACAATGTCTCAGTCGTGCTATGGGCGTATAGAACAACTTACAAGAGATTGAACAAAGCCACACTGTTCTAATTGGTGTTTGGTGCAGAAGTTGTTTTTCTAGTAGAGTTTATGCTATCCTCTCTGTGTATTGCATGCGTAGGAGGATTAACCGACGAAGAAGCATTAAAAGAGCGCATTGAAAAGATAATGATGTTAGACAAAATACGATCAATTGCTAAGTGGAGTCAGAAGATGGATAAGGCAAGAAAAAAGGCCTGGTATGATCGTCACATAAAGAATAAACAATTTAAGGTTGGGAAGATGGTTTTACTTTATGATTCTAAGTTTCAGTGCCATCCTGGGAAGCTCAAGGTCCATTGGTTGGGACCGTATTATATTACCCATATACTTGATTCAAGCACTTGCCAGCTATAGGTCCTAGATGGAACGTGACTTCTCGGGTATTTCAATGGAAGTAGGCTGAAACCCTACTATAAATAAGGCTTCTGGGTGTTTATAAATAAGGCAATATTACCAGTTATCTTAGGATTTCCTTTAATCCATTTTCCTTTCTTCGTTGCTTTGCTTTGACTTTTGGTTTGTTTTGTCATGGGTGCATTTGTTCACTAGTAGCCGCTTGATTTTTAAAGGGTTTATATGCGCAGAGGACCGCACATCTCTTTAATGTGGGGTGGAGTGTAAAATACGGTAAAGACTGGACACAATGGTTGTTGGTGGCCCGGGTTGTAAAGTCAAAGGCACATGAGATTAGAAGAACACACGTAACAAAGGTGAACATTAAAGAATATTGGTGTCAAAAAGGTTTATAGAAACCCCATACGAGGAAAAAACGTAGGAGCAACATGAGGTAGGCAACGGAAATAACTTGGTCCAAGAAATAGAGGAAGATTGACTTTGGTGTGGGAGAAAGCGCGAAGAATTATATGGTCGAGGTAGTTACGCACCAGAAGGTTGCGGGAGTGTTCACGTAGGCTTGCATGCGGAGGAAAAGCACTAGATAGAACTCGCAGAAGGATGGCATTGGAAAAATATGACTTTAATGCGTTTGTACATTGGTCGGTGGCTTCGGGGTTTGTGTGGAAATAACAAAAAGCTATAAATAGAAGGTTGGGGGTGAAGTATTCTTTTACCTTGCGTTTTAAGTTATTTAAGAGCTCTCACAAAATAGGGCATCCTTACAAAAGAAAATTTGTACAAAGAGAATTTGAGAAGATTTGCATGCAAAAGATTCAATGGGATTTGATCTGCGAACTGTTAGGAAATAAGAGATAAAATATGCGGAATAATCCCTTACAGAATCGCAACAATAGAAACTAATATGTAGAAAATATTATAGATCTCAAATAAAAGTACATAATAAATAACACAACACAGAGAGACAAGATTTAACGTGGTTCACCCAATTTGGGCTACGTCCACCAAGAATCACTTGCTCAGATTTTATTACAAGCCTCCACTCTCTCAATACAATACCCAGATCCGTTTGGAGCTATGCTCAAAAAACTCTACAGAATTCACACCCGAATTCAAAACACATCTGCAATACATTTGCTTATCTATCTATCATATGCATAAGACCATATAAATAGACAACTGCTTAAGCAGTTTGATACAAAACCGTGGGTATCAAAACCATGGGCAAAAACTGTGGGTATCAAAAAACTATGGGCCCAAAAACAACCCATAATGGTTACCCATTACCCATGGGTTAATAAACCACCCATGAAAATTTGCTTCGGGGGCTTCGCCCCCGAGCCCCCATCCATCAGGGGGGCTTCACCCTCCCAAACCCCCCTGACCCGCTCACCGGTGAGCGGGACCACCGTAAAAATACCCGAGTGTAACACATAGAAGGTGTACCACACTCTAACATGAAAATAGGATCCACAAACATAACACAAACCAGAGTGGAAAGGGAGTACATGGGCATGAGCGGAGTTTTTTTAGAGGATTCCATGGGTGTTACGCCGTCTTGTGGGAGAAGGGTTTTCCAAGTTAGGGTTTCAAAGTTAGGCCATAGGATTTGAAGGAATTTTCACAGAGGATTGGAGCTGCAAGATTTGAGCAAAGCTAGGGCAAGGAGGAAAGGAAGAATTTATAAGAACCCAATGGAAAAAGATGGCACCAAGGAAGGGATAAAATATTCCACCAAAGAAGGGCAAGGGTAAAGGAAAACCAACTGTTTCGACCAGTTTCAATGAAGAGTGGTATGTAAAGATGGAGTACCCAGATGGTGTATTGCTAGGCAAGGAATGGGTGTCTCATATATGAAAGATGGAAGTGATTATAACCATTGAACAAGCACCATGGAAAAGGAGAAGGTGTTAGAATTGGTTTGTCCTACAAAAAAGAGGACATCGGATGGGAAGCCCGTTTACAATGACAAAGTAAAGGTTAAGATGGAAAAGGCTAGGCTTCTGCAACCCTACGAGTTGCCCTATTTTGGAAAACTTGAGTGACTATACCAATGGTTGATGTTGCGTGTGCATGAGGATCACTTCTATTTCATAGGATGAAGAATGCACATAACTCCACAACTGATTTCAAGTACACTGGCATTATTTGTGAGGGAAATCCGCTAGATGATGACTTGTGTGACAAGGAGGCCATCAAGAAAATGGTTGAGGCATATGATTACAAAAAGGGTTCACGTTACTTTGATATCTCTACAATCACTGACCCTGTTATGAGGATGGTTGCGTGCTTGGTTACAAAGTTAAATGGGTAGGAGAGATGGACTCAAATAAACTAGATTTGGTATAATGTTTATCGTAAAATATCGGAAGGGAAAATATACAACCTTTCAGCCTTTATTGCCGAGGAGATTATAGATGTCACGTGCGAGAGAGAGAAAATAATGTTTGGTAACATCCTCCTCACCATTTTCTTTTCAGAAATTGGGGTGTCCGATGGGCCAGATAATTTTTTTTGGGAGTACCCAGATGAGGACCCCTCCCATACCAAGATATTTGAGGCTTACATGTGTGACACCATGATGACCATTTGTAAGGCACGCTTGGAGAAATTGTATAAATCGATATGTGACGCAATTGAGGCAAAATGGAGGATACTTGAGAAATTTCTGACATTGGTGGATAGAGAGGTTGAATTCGTTGTATACCAACACTTCTGTATCATAGGTTTACCTTGACAGATGGCACCAAGAGTCCTTGGTGTAAATTTCCATTCTCCTTCACAACACAATACTTTCAAAGCACAGTTAATAGGTTCAAGGAAGCCAAAAATATTTGTTTTGATCTAAGTGTAGTTGATCAGGACTACTGCGAGATGCACTAGACATTGGTGTATCCTAAGAAGCATGCATATGTAGAAAAGTACATATCTCATGATGTGCACATGGTGAAACTAGTGACATTACCTATTGCAGGTAGGATACTAGTAAGAGTATATGTGCGACTAATGCCCAAGTTTGAAAAGGGCACTTATGTTGAGGATGACATCTCTATCCCATAAGACCCCGCTGGAAGGAAGAAAGTGGTAGAAAATAAAAGGGAATGAGAGGAGATTCCGACAAAAAAGGTGCCAAGTGCACATACAGTGCAGACTATAAGGGCACAAGATTTAGGCACAGGCACAAACACTTATGTTCGCTTAAAGAAGTCACCTACACAGGAGAAGGAGAAGTCACTTGAGAAAGAGGAGTCACCTGAAAGGGATTCATCCCTGGAGTTAGAGGGATTTCGAGTTAAGAAGAAGCAAAAGGTGGTCGAGAGCTCGGATTCAGAGGAAACAAAGAGCGTGGAAGGTCACGAGACTAATGAAGAAAATGAGGAGTGTGAAGGAGCTCATAATCCTCATGTGTATGATGTTCATGAGTCTGATGAAGGAGGGGATGAAGAGAGGAATGAATATGAAGAGGGTGGACATGAAAAAAGAGGAAGTGAGGAGGTAGACATGCATGATCAGAACACCCCGACCCCAACCGAGGAGTAGGTAGATAACACCATAGAGTGGGAGGTGACAGGTATTATACAACAATTAGTGGAGCATGAGGTAGAGTGAAGCGCCAGTGAAGTGATAAGGGAAACAAAAGGCAACCTGAGCATGGAAAAGGAGTATGGGAGCATGGGTGGAGACCCCAAATTAGCAGTAAGCTTCCTGACGGCAGCGTGCATGGTTAGAAAGGGCACAGTAGTGGCGCAAGAGCACACCATGACTTATATCAATGATCCAAGCAAGGTATTACGTGCACACTTCCAAAGTATAGTGCCCATAGACCAAATCCTCACTTGGTCATCTTTTGATGAAGAGAGTGCATACCCTCGTAGAAGAAAGATGTTGTCTTGGGCTTTTGAGACCCATGTTGATGAGCCTGAGTTCGAGGTAAATAATTATGCATTGATAAAGGCACCAAGTGTCAAGGGAATAAACCCTCTCGTGAATGCCCAACAACTGTCGGATGAGTAAGTTTGCAATGCACTCAACAAGGTGTTAGTAGAAGTGGAGGCAAGAATTTTTGGGAGAAATGGCAGAATAAGATCCTTGGAGGAGGAAATTGAGAAGAAGAACGAGGATATCATTGAGAGGGAAAGAGAGATAAAACAAAAGGAGTTAATTAATGCATAATTAAGGTGTGAGCTAAGGGATGAAAAGGTGAAGGTGCGTGAATTCCATAAGAAGATAGAGGCCATTTCAGATGCCATTATCTTGAAGCACCCAGACCTGGCCCCTCCTGAACAAAAATACGAGTCAACCTTGCATTGCTTGGAAGACTTAACATTCATACTCACCATAGAAAGGTATCCACTTGCCTTAGATTCAACAGAAGAAGTAATGACATGAGAGAAGAAGGAAGAGAAGTTGAAGATTGGGGAGATACTAACTCGGTGCTCCGAGCTCCTTGCCTTAGTGAAGACTATGGTGCAAATGGAAAAAGTTATATATGACAACTATGGCGACATGGACATAGTAGTAAGCATATTAGTTTCCAGCCATGAAGTGGATATGAAAAAATTTCAAGAGAAAACTAAGGGCAATAGGGTGGAGCGAGACAAGATCTTGGCTGAGGTAGAGATGAAATCAGAGTCAATAGAAACCTTAAGGGTTTCGATTAAAAATAAACTGAAAGAATTATACCCCCAAGTCACTTATAGGATGGACGCATTGGGAGACCTTAGTAAGCAGATGGAAAGCATTGAAAATATGTTGAAGGCTAAGGGGGATGAGATGAGTTTTGATGAAGTTAGCGCGATGGTGGGTAACTTACTTCAACAAACACAGAATGAGGTGGATGCTTGGGTTAAGATTGAAGCCCCCGTGAAGAAATATTTCCCACTTCTCATGTAGCAGTAGTAGGATTCTTCCATTCTTCCATTCTTTATTCAATCACAGATTCTTTCATTTCCTCTATTCTTTATTCTTTGGTGGAAGGGTAGAGTGTTTCCGAGGATGGACAACACACGTAGTGTGGGGTAATGTTGGGCCCTGAATTGACTAAGTCCCAAGGAAGAAGTCAACGTGCATGGGAGGCAGTAAAGAAGGAAGGCGCTCAGGAAAAAGTGCACAAGGGAAAGGCACACGTGACAAGAGGTTGGCGTGCGTGGGAGCAGGGAGGTTTGGGGACTTAGCCATATTTTTAAGAATTTGTCATAGGAGAAACACATGAAAATCCTGAATAGGCGTGATAAATGGATAAGGTGCCAACCTGGAGCCTTGGAGGTCAAGAAAAGAATATTCCACGCAAGGAATATTCCCAGGATGATCATTATAGGTAGTGGAGGCATTTGCAAGCTAGCATAGGCATTCGACCATGGAGGACCACATTTCCACTTGGCATGCGATCTGTTCATGAAGGAAACAAAGGTGGTGCATCCAGATCCTATTTAAAGGAGTGCTTGGGTCCAAAAAAGAGGAGGAAAGAGGCAATAAAGTGCTATACGAATGTTTGGTGATGCCAGGGTTTGTAGTTCTTAATGCTAGGAAATATGGGAAGAATGTTAGGCATATATGTATGCGCTCGGGCCTGTAACAAGGGTTGTAATGGGGAAAGCATAGCTATGATCTCTATTCAGGGTAGTTTTGTATGACTAGATCTATATTCCTTGATGTATATGGTTTGAGATGAACCCCTTGCGATGTGATGTGGCCACTGTAGATGTTTATAAATCAATATATGAAGCTTTGTTGTGGATATCTTTGTTTATGGGTATAACCCTTATGTTATTCATGGATCAGATCTAGTTCTTTTATGTTATTTACAATGCTTATTTCCATTTATGATGCACCTGTGCTTGGATCTGGTGTGTGTACTTTCTATTTCCAAGTAAATGAATGCATTTTTGATTTTGCAACCCATCCTCCATTAATGACGGATCATTCTCGTGAAGCTCACATAAAGAAGGGGCTTGACGCCTATGCGCACCTCGGGTGACCACCCAACGCACACTGGGTGATAGGATGATGTGCTTGGGGTATAAATAAGGTATATAAATAAATGAGTACAATGATTATGAGACTCTCTACACTAAAGATGAAAAGCTATGTTGCACTCTTTTCTTTGCCACTTCCAAGCTTCGTTACTATCTTCTCAATCACAAGACTTATGTCATCACTAGATTTCATCTTCTTAAGACCATGCACTCCAAGCATTATCATAGTGATCACATCACTCGATGGATCATGCTCATGAACGAGTTTGACCTAGAGTTCATCTTTCAATAATCGATCAAGGGCCAGGTTATCGTAGATCAATTGGTTAATGCCCCTCTTTCCGATAATCACCTTCCTCACAAAAAATTTCTAGTCCAATCCATCAACAATTTTCAACATGAATTTTCTCCTCTCAAAATGAATCTCTTCTTCGACGGCTCTCAGTGTCAGTAAGGGGGAAGGCACTGGCATCGTTATCATTCCTCCTTGGGACACTCCTATTCTTATAGCCAACAAGCTTAATTTTGAATGCACTAATAATATGCTTGAGTATGAGGTTCTCATCCTAGGCCTTGAAACTGCCATCTTTCTTGGCATTGAGGTCCTTGATATCTACGGGGATTCTAAACTCATCATCTATCAACTCAAAGGTGTTTATCAATGTAAAAATGACATCCTTCAAAAGTATAAGAACATCATTCACTTCCTCCTCGAGGCATTTGTTTCTACACCATTCTATCTATCCCTCCTTCATCTAACCATTTTACAGACACTATGACATCTCTCACATCTCTCATCCCTTAGACAACTAAAGAATATAAAACTTCTGTTGTTGTTCATGTTGGGGTTAGCACACAGGTTGTACAAATAATTTATCAGATTTGAGCATACATGCAATAAAAGCAGATATTCTACTAGAAGAAATATACAAAACAAGAGATATAAATCAACACCAGATTTAACGTGGTTCACCCAATGTGGGCTATATCCACCAAGAAACAAGCCCAATCTATTATCCAAAGCTTTAAGAAGATTTACAATCTTCCACACCTCTCACGATGTACAATACTTTATTTCTCTCAAGTTTCTCCTTCTTCTCCAAGAATTCTCTCCCACACAATTATTTTCAAAATAATCATTAATACTTACTTCTAACCCTAGCTTCCCAGCTTATAAATACCTTATACAAACATAGGGCACTTAGCCATGCAATTACAATCAATAGATCTACTTTAATAATAAAATTAGATCTAATTCCCATGAGTTAAATAAAACACTCACACACAGGTAACTGATGTTGGTGATCCCTAACCGATGATGGTTTCTATTGCCTGACTGATGTCGATCATAGGTGATCGATGTTGGTCATAGGTGACTGATGTCGGTCCCTTCATAACTAATGTCGGTTACTGTGTTTTCCAGCAAGTTGATATAACATGCTAAAATAAAGTAATTGAGCTCCACATCTCAACATTTCAGTGTCAAGACCAAAAATCTTATGTTCACAAACTCCCTGGTATTAACCATGTTGATACTAACCCTCGTGATCTTTGGTATTCTCAAATCTTCAACTACCTATCTCAGTCCATTATCCCCTCTGATTTATCTAAGAATGGTAGGAGATCCTTTCTTCAACGTGCTAACCACTATGTCATCCTTGGCAGCATCCATTACAAGCGCAACTTCGATGACATTTTGCTTCATTACCTTAAATCCCACAAATCCATTTGATCTATCCAAGTCCATGATGATATATATGGTGGCCATTTCAGTGGTTTGGCCATCATAAAGCACATCCTTCACATGGGTTATTATTGGCCCTCTCTTATCAAAATTGATGTGATTACGTTAATAAATGCATCAAATGCCAACAACACTCTAATCTCATCCATATTCCTAGTCAGGCCCTACATCTATCTCAGGAACTCTATCCTTTCTCGCAATGGGGACTTGACCTCATTGGCCTCATCAATTCGTGTTCTTCTCAACACCATCATTCCATCATCACTGCTACTGAGTACTTCACCAAATGGGTGGAAGCAATTCCACTCGCATCAACCAAAGCAAATCAAATTGTTAATTTTGTGTATAAGCACATCATTTGTCACTTCAACGTTCCTCATAAAATAATCATGGACAACATAAAGTCCTTCAAAAATAAGGACCTCAAAAAGATTTGTGACTTGTTTAACATTAAACTTAGCTTCTCATCACCATAATATCCTCAAGTTAATGGTCAATCCGAAGCCACTAACAAGACTCTTCACAACATCCTTTCCAAGACTATTTATAAGTCTGGCCGTGATTGACATCTTCACATTCAATTTTCCCTTTGGGCTTATCCTACTAACATCCACACCTCTACGGGCGCTACTCCTTTCTCTCTCGTCTACAACACTGAGGTTATTCTTCCTCTTTAAGTTCAAATCCCATCCTTGCACATTTTTCTTCACGATTTCATCTCTGATGAAGACTATCGCTAAGAGCATCTATCACAACTTGAGTTGTTAGATGAATGTTGCACTTTCTCGCTCTTGAGCATCACCATGTATACCAAGAGTGCATCAAACGTGCTTCCAAAAAATACCTCACAGAACATAAATTTAACATCAGTGACCTCTTCCTTAAAGCAAATAAAAATGTCACTACTCTAGAAAGGAGCCAACGTGGAAAGTTTCCTCCCAACTGGATTGGACCTTACATTATCACGCAGAAGTATGGGTTTGGGGCCTATCATTTGGCTTCCCTTGATGGTAAAACGGAAACAGATCCTCTTAATGCATTGCACTTGTGGCCATTCTATTGTTATCATATCTACCATCGTGCGCTTATTCATCCTATTGTCATCCATTCATCATTAGCTATTCCATCTTTCATCGTAATGATATGGAATTATTTGGTCTACTGTCACTTTCCTATATATGACCTTGAATATGGGCACCACAGCTCTGCTCATAGCATATTCCTTATGGATAGGTTCTTCCTTCTTTGTGAGAGCTTTGCAATCATTGCATCCACCACCCTTTTATTCACCTATTGGAACCATGCTAAGGGTCCATGGGTGTCACTTGTACATTCTTTATCCCCTCATAAGTGGTCTACCTAGCTATTCCCAACTCTTCCCCATAAAAATTCAAAAGCAAACAGACTGATCCCTCGAAGGAAAATTGTTCATAAAAGCATAAAAAAATCAAAAGTATAGACTAATCCCTCAAAGGACAACTATCATGCACATATTATCCCTGTCATCTATAAAAATAATAATAATAAAAAGAAAAACGTAGACCACTCCCTCGAAGGATGGCTACTCACTTTATATCTTGGCAGTGAAGGCTTCCCGCATTGATCAATTTACGTCCCCTTACCCAGAGCTGGGGCATAGACCTAGGGACACCCACCTATGGAGAACCTATATTCCTGCGTACAAGTCACATCTAAACCCCTTATGTTGTGTCGATATTAGGTTTATAAGTCCACTTTCCATATTTTCCACATGATCCTTAGGGTCACTAACTATCATTGGTTATGTGTTAACACTTGTTATTGGTTGCAAGTGCATTGCCTTAAGAGGCTTATTTTTCTTGTTTACCTCCAATCCAGCTTGAAGCATTGTTTCCATGCATACTCTTTGCTACGATTATGTGTCGTTTATTTATTTTTGGTTACCTTTTATCAAGGTTGCATAGTTCATAATCTAACCATCTCATTCATGCATATGTGTTTACTTTTAAGAATAACATTATTCATATCCATATCATCCATATTTGACAAAATCTTTCAAATTACTCATCTATAATATAAATCACTTTTTCATCCACTTATGCATGTGCATCTAAATCAAAATCCATGAGATCACCATTTACACCTAAAATCATCAAAAACATAAATTAAGACATAAAACACATTAATCCTTTCTTTCAAATGATCTTTTCTTCCACTTTTTTCTAAAGTGGTCTTCATCTTGCATCTTTATTGTGCCCCACCCAAGCTTTGTTATCTATCGCATCTTTATTTTCATCCTATTGAATTTGTGGTCATCCTTGTGTTCCCTCTTGTGGCACCATTATTCTACATCACCTTTTTGTCCCACCCCAGATGCATATTTTTCGATCCCACCCTTATCTTTTTGTCACGACCTTTGTCTCGACCATTGTTCACATTTGTTTGCCCATGATTGATGTCTACCTTTGACCCATTAGTCTCACAGCTTCTGCATCCATTTGAGTGGATTCCCCTTCATTTCCCTCCATTTTGTAGTATTTTTTTTTCCTGACTCACAAGTCCGTAGGACATTGCCGTCGTCTCCTTGAAAACTATCATTTTTTCCCTACCAGAGTGACTCCGAAATCAATGTCATATTTTTATTTTACTTTTTCCTTTTTTCTCAATCCTTGTTTGGGATATCTTATCCCATCATCTTCTTTTCTCATCCTTTCCACCCTTCTTCATCTATCTTTTTCAAACTCGTGATCTATTTCCTTTGTGTCGTCGACCCCTAGTTTGAGGGGGATCACCTCATCAATCATCTTTTCCATCATTCTCATTTTTGTCACGTGGCTTTCCCAACACAAACCACTCATCAAAAAGGGGAAAATGTAGACACCAAAATTTGGTATCACCATCCTCCACCCCGCGTTCACTCTCTTTTCTTCAGGGCCATCGATTCAAATTTCATATTCCCTCCTAAATTCAATTTATCCTACTAATTACTATTTCTCACCTTTAATCATTTTATTTCATCCCATGTGTGTTAATTATTCTTAATCAACTCTAATCCTCATCTCATTATTTTATTCTCCATAATTATCATTAATTACTCCTAATCATCTTCAATTACCATTTAATTCCATTTCGTATCCATAAATCTTCCAATTGGTTATCTCTAGGCCATCGTTTAATAATTTTACCCATCTATGGCCTTTATTTGCTCATTTTAACCACCCATCTACTTATTTATCCTCCTTATGCATCCATAACTCGTCCCTATCCATCTAAACCCTAATCTCGCTTCATTTGGGCCTCTTTGCCTCAATTTGGACATCATTCCACTGCCCAAATGGATGTCTCTCCACAGTCACCAGCGACTTACCCGTGTCTCTGTCAACCCTATAAAGCCCCATTTACCCCTCCTTATTCATGGATACAATTTTGAGATTTTATGAGTTGTTGCTATCTTGCCTTCATCTTATGACCTCTTTTTGTTACTGCTAAGCCATTTGGAAGCCCTCTTGGAGATCTTGTGTTCATTGTTGGGATATTTGGAGTCCTCTTTTCATTACATGCTTTGATCCATCATCATCATCTTGTTGCAGCCATCTTCATTGTGTTTACAAGTTGTGCAGTCCCCCCAGTGTTTCCTTCTTCCATCCAGCTTGCTTTCATCTCCATCTGCAGGTTATCATTTTTTCCATTTCATTCATCCAAGTATTACTCAAGCCCCAGTCGTTGCCGATCTAGTTTGGTTGCTGCATTGACCCATCCTCTTTGTTTATGTTTTCCTGTCATATGCTCTCATCACTATGTTTGATCCTAGTCATCCAACTTTCAAATCTAGTTGTCCTATCTCAACTACCTTCTCAGATCCAGCCTTGT
The DNA here is from genome assembly GCA_019776745.2 of Taxus chinensis. Lineage (NCBI taxonomy): Eukaryota > Viridiplantae > Streptophyta > Pinopsida > Cupressales > Taxaceae > Taxus > Taxus chinensis. Next base: position 338,233,804 of record CM034146.1, read on the forward strand.
CAGCCCCTAGTCACCGGTGATCCAACCTAATCACCACTGACCTCAGTCTGTTTTCATATCATTTACCATATGTTTTCCTAATTTTCTTACATCCTTTTTGTTTCCTCTTGTTTCAGTCACTCTTGTAGGTTTTTGTCTTCTATCCATATCCATTACCATGTTCAGATCCAGCTACAAAAGAGCTTGCAGGTCTATTTTGGTGCAATTATTTCTCATCTAGCCTCCGTCACCATCGACTGGACCTCTACAATCTCAGGTCATAGTCATACCCTGTCAAATTTGATTTGTTTTGTCATATTTAGATCATATTTGTTTCCATCATTTTAGATCTAATTTTTAGTTTCAGTTTTACTACAGATTTTGCATAGACATGCTACATCCAATTTATCAAAATCCAATTTTCATCTTATCTTGTTTATAAGAGGGTTGACATCCATCCTACAGAAGCTCACACTTCTCGGGACCAGATTTATCGGGCAACCCTCCATATATCTACTAATCCATTTTTCTTCTTAGCCTTCTTTGTTGTGCAAGTTACTTAGCTCGAAGTGAGGAGGAGTTCATCATATTGCCCATATCCATCCACATCATCCCAAGGTACCGAAAACCCTTCATATTTTGGAGTTACTTGTTTCCTTTATTACTAGTTCTCTAATTTGAACATGAACGAAGAAACTTGGCCAACATTTAGAACAATAATTTTCAAATACAAATCCACCCTAAAATGATGCAAATTTAGACCTAGTGATTGTCCACATACTAAAATTATGTGTAGACTTACAAATGCAGATAAGTGAAATCCAAGCTCTCTTTTATGAGATTAAAGCACCATTAATGAATCTAAAAAATTCATATTCAATACACAGGAAATATAGAGATTTACTAAACTTAAACTCCACACTGAAATATTATTATTACTACCATCATACTACCCTCTCTGATTACAAATAACTCCATTAAATAGGAGTGGAAAAATAACAATCTCCATAACAAATTTTGTTCCATACTCTTGAATGGATTAACAAACCAACAAAATTAATAATAAAACAATACTATTGTTTTATTATCATAACAAACCATCTAAATTTACCTTTTTAAATTTTACCACTAATGATTACATTTTACTATATGTAAATATAAAACATATGAGAAGCACTAAACCATAAAATTCCTAACATTCCCTCCCTTAGTGTGAACATGGGGAAAACACGCTTGTATACTGTAACGTGTCGTTTCCTAGCTTACTCACGATATGGATGGTTTTTAGGACAATACCAACAACCTCTGGATGGTTTTCCAAGTGGTTTACCAACAACAACACCAAATATAGTTTTCCCAATGGATTACTAACAACCACAACTATAGATAGTTTTTCCAGTGGATTATTAACAACCGCAACTATAGATGGTTTTCTAGTGGATCCAACAACCACAATATCATGATGTTGCAGTAGTATTATCAGCTCTCATCATTATCTCACTTCAGGGAATAACATAGGAAAATCTATTGAATTCTACAATTCGTACACACAAACTAAAAATAGGAAATGGAACATTGGATTATGTTCCCCCCCTCAATGTGAAATTTCCACTTATTAACAGAGGAACACTGCAAACATGAACACTAAAACTAACACCATGAAATAGATAGTGGAAAGCACACTGCATAAACTGCAAACACACATGTCATCAAACCTTTATGCGGCCCCATCGTTGGTGAATGATGAGAGGTCATTGATTTACCTCCTTCCTCCATTGCCTCCGTCCTCCACTTTCATGTTATTATCTCATCTTGATCTGGATTTGAGGCTCTTTATATATTCACGTGCAGTTAAACATCGACGCTTTTTGTGGTAGAGTCATTTTAGGTTCAGAATCTCCGTCATATCTTGCTTTAATATTATTGCAAATTCTTTTGTCTTGAAATATCATATATTGGATGTCGCATTCAAGAATTAATGTATCCATGACGAAAAATTTCTTTATTTTTATACATTTATCTACTAGTGCTACTGATGTCTCCATTGATCAACAAAGATATCAAAAACCAACAAATGAAAACAAGTACTCACTATTTTTACGATAACTTGAGAACCATAGCTCCATTTTACAAACCATAAAATGCATTGGAAATATGGTTTCAATATATTTCCAGTGATGTGGAGAATTTTTGGTGATTTATAATGTATCACTAGAGATTCAACAAAATCATTGGCAATTTTCCCTAATCACTGGTGATTTCGTTGTAGGTTCAGAATCGTTGGTAATTCCTATGCGAAGAATTGCAGAAAACTTCGGCGATTCTTGTGCACAAAAATTGTTTCCAGTATCTCCTCAAATGGTCTCTTTGATCATGAAAATCAATACAAATGGTAAATGCACATACTGCACTTAGAGGAGGAAGAGACCATTAGATTTTTTGCAGAGAATTTTTCTAATCTAAGAACTAATGGCTGATCGTTGACCAAAAAATAATATTTCACATTCATAGGGACAAAAGAACATAGCTCTACCCCTTCACTGATATCAAACCTCAATTACAAGCACAAAACTAATACTTCTCTGATACCAAATGAAATCTAAGCTCTCTTTTATGAGATTAAAGCACCATTAATGGATCTAAAAAATTTAGATTCAATACACAGGAAATATAGAGATTTACTAAACTCAAACTCCACACTAAAATATTATTATTACGACAATAATACTACCCTCTATGATTACAAAGAACTCCATTAAATAGGAGTGGAATAATAACAATCTCCATAACAAATTATGTTCCATACTCTCAAATGGATTAACAAACCAACAACATTAATAATAAAACAATACTATTGTTTTATTATCATAACAAACCATATAAATTTACCTTTTTAAATTTTACCACTAACTATTACATTTTATTATCTATAAATATAAGACATATGAGAAGCACTAAACCATATAATTCCTAACAATAAGATCAAACAAGATAATGATATTAATATCCACAAAATTCCAAAATTGGTGCATGTGACTAGAAATTTAAATATAATTTAAGGAATATGAAGTACACATGTATTTGTAACAAGTCCAAAAGAGAAAAAAAACTAATCAAGGCATGCATCCAAAAAAAATACGTGATAACAAATCATATCCTCTAGTGCCTCACAATTCTCATCACGTTGACATGTAGGTCATGAGTTTGTTCCCTGCATAATCTTGAAAAAGAAACAAGGTGAATGAAATAAGCATTGTTCTAGGTGCAAAACATTTTGGAAGTAAAGCCTCAAGAAAGATGATCCCAATGATGACTTAGGACCAAAAAATAGTAGTAAGGGTTTATTCATAATTATTTTTAAAAAAATAACACAATGAACATGGTAGTTTTAGAGGCCTTCGTCCAACTTTCTGAAAAATGTAAACAATTTTAAAAATGGAGCACACCGAGAGAATTAATGACCATGATAAGGTGGCCCACTCTGGATAGTTATTATTAAGAATTATTATTTTAGTAGATATTTTCTTCTTTTGGTTTTTTAGATAGCCAAATTTGGCTATTTGACATTTGGCATTTTCATTTTTATCTTATATCCCTCATACATAACTTTTGTGCATAAACCGAGCTCAAACTCACAATCCTATCCTAAGGCTTGCAATGCGTAAAAGCCCTCATTCTATTACTCGATCACCTACAAGAACACTCATGTTAGTAAAAAACCTTATACCTCTTATATAGACCTCTCTAAATCATCAATTTCGTTTCTAGCCCTACATGAAAAAACCATTTGGTAGGGAAGAAATCAACTGTTAATTATGTCAGGTGATTTTGTCTTTAGCATTCTAATGATTAAATTTTCAAATGATTGCATTTCTATGATTCAATCATTTCCCTCTAGGTCATCCTTACTGTGAAACATTACCATTGGAACAATATCAATACAAATTGAACCCACTTATTTTCTCACACGAGACATATCAAGAGCTCGTTTAGAATACATCTATCAGACATTAAGCAAGCCACACTATTCTTCCAAAATGTAAAAGCACGTTAGAAGCAACACTTATGTAGATATAAAGCACTCTAAATCAGGTCAAGAACAAGTCTTATTGAGTTGAAAGCCTCAAAACAGAGTCAAAGAAAATAATATCAAGTGTCAAAGAGCCAAATTCTAGTTACAATCATGAAGATGAAAAATAACACAATTGCAATTTCAATAGGTGGAGAACCATATGGATTTGATTCCTCTTCAAATTAGTAATATGCATGTGTAATGGATGCTAATCAACACGAACCGTTAACCCCCTTTTACAAAAATTTCAAGAATGTAGGGTTTCAAGGAGAAAGGATTGTTTTATGTAACTTGCGTGCATTTTTTGGATCCCAAATCGCATGAAAAGCTACACATTCAACAATCAACATAGGTCATATAGTCATAAATTTATTTTACAGAGCAGGATAATTCTGTGTGACAAATGACAAGATTAAATAGTGATTTTATCCCTACCAGTCGATTTTATCCCAGGGTAGATAGAGATCAAATTTTAAATATGAACCATCTATATCAGTATTCTTATCCATTTATCCTAATTTTAAGTCTTGGTCAATCGTCAAAGTACAAAGAAAGCTAAGCATACTGTTTTCTTATGATTTTACTATTTTTTGCATGTGCCTTGATGGATCAAATGTCTTAATCATTTAATATATGTTCACATCTATATATGCATGCCTAATTTATTAATCAAATATATACATCCTTTCTAGATTCCAATCCTAATTAGGGATCTATTATCACATAATATTTGATTAGGGTAAATAATTTGGTGAAATTGCACTTTAATTCAACGCATCCTTTGACATCCTTTCTTACCTAGGGTTTCTTATTTTCAAATTTTCATTGCCTTTGACAAGTTTATATTCTATACCCTTTTGGTGAAGTGCTAGGATCAATGATATCTAGTCAAGCACATTTAACTCCCATACACATCTAAAAATTACATACATCCAATAGACACCACTTCTTCTCCTACTATTAATGATCCAATCATTCATGAGAATGTGTGAAGTGATGATAACAACATGCATTTTATTGATAAAAATACTCCTGAAAATCAAACTAACCTCAATCAATCTGAAGGCTCAAGTATAATCCATCATGATGATATTAATGGTGTCAATCCTAATCACGTTCATACTATTGTCACTTGAATTTTCACCCCTTCTAAATCTTCTAGATTCAGCACCTCAGTGAAACATGGGATGGTCTCTTAATGTGGGACTTGATTGTATGAGATCAACCTCTAGAGAAGGTCAACTTCCTTTACCTATCTTACTAATGTTATACTACTCCTAAGTTAGGTTATAATACTGAACTGCGAGGGGGGGGAGGGAGAAGGAATGCATGAAAGGGAAACTAAGCTAAAGAGTGGTAATAACACTAGAGAAAGGGAATCTCTCTTTCCTTGATTTTAGGGAAGCAAGAAAGGCACATGGAAGATTGAGAGGGAAAATATTGACCACAGTGCAACTTTACGACTCCATTAACCTAAAAACTTGGACATATGACACAATGAAATGAAATCCATGCAAATATAGTCCATACACAACATAAAATGGAAATAACAGATATGAAAGAGGCAATAATATAGAAAAAGGGCATATTCACATTCAACATGTATTATTGCTTATAAGGATGCATGGTCTGTTATAGTCACTCAAAAGGCATTAGATGCATTACAAAAGCTCAAAACAGAGGTTTGCAACTTAAATTTCAGTCAACATTTTAGCACGGTAACTTAACAAAGTAAAAAGAGAGATCCTTTACAATGAAAACATGTGCATTATATAGAGGAAGGAAAAGAAGAGAGATGAAGAGAAGAGGCGCCAACAATGAAGGGAGCCAACCATCAAGAACTGATCACCATTAATACCACCAGACACATATGGGTGCCATAGCTTTACTTGTATGCCATCCAAATCATTTAAAAATGTGGACCTCATTATGCAGGATTTAATGTTAGTGGTTTAGGACTAGTTCGCACTATTGAACCAAGACAGGCACTCCTTTGTTATGTTTCACAGACCTTAGATGATCCACAACCTTGATCCTGTCTTCCGTAGATTTCTGATGTTCCTGCCTTGTTTTGTAGTTTTTTCTTTGATGTGTGACTTTTCATTTGTTTCACATATTTTCCAACTCCGTGGAACACTAAGTCTCTGATGTCCATGGAACGCTAAGTTTATTTATTCGGAAACTTTTCAACTTTCTCATAGTTAGCCTTCCCCTTTTGTTATATCGTGAAGGTATTTATCCTAGTTGCGCAATATTTTTTACAGGCGACTGTGTTCCCTTATTCCACAACTTTTGAAATCTAAGGAACACTATATTTTGAGAACCCCTAGAACACATAGCTATTTGTTCTATGGATTTCAACCTTAGTCACATTCAATTTGCTTCTCTTTGCCTTGCGGTGTCTTAGGACACTTTTTCTTGAATCTTGGCTTCTCCCAAGCAGACTACATGTTTCATTGCATGGAATTAACCAACTCCGTGGACTTCCATATTTTCCAAGTCCGTATAACAATGTAATTTCCATGCTATAAAACACTAAGCTTTTCACTAATGCTGTGGAAGACTTTGTCTTCAACTTCTTCATTTCGTGGGTCTTCAATCTGGAGCCGCTTAAGTCTGAAACTTGGATGAGTTGTTCAAAATAGCATGACAATGCTATTCTAGAAAACACCTACTTTATCTAATTTTCACATAGGACTTCATATGCAACCTATTAATATAGATAAGATTATTCAATTTCCTCTCTCCTCTCAGGTCACCCACCAAGCCCAAATTTTTTAATTTAAAGTAGAGACTCCCTTTCGAGTTCTCAATCATGTGTCTACGCTTAGTATGGGGCTACCTAATGTCCCCCCATAAGTTTCAATAGTTATTCTAACTAGTACTATTATTCCATCACTTCATATTCATACACATGGGCCATTACCCACCTCATCTTCTGCATGTTCCTCGAGCAAACCGTTTCTGATATATAAGCTAAGATATTGAATTTAGAGGAGGGTGTGTTTAGGTTTTCTCATACCATGGGTTCACATCTCTTACTTAACAATCCAATGGCACCCAAAGTGGCATCCTATCATTTACCCATAGGATTTTTCATTCCTAAAATTCCAATGTATTAAGGTAAATGGGATCCTGAACAAAATATTTGATCTTTCTGTGAAGCATGTCTATGTTATATTTACAATGATAATATTCTTAGTAATTTATTTCTAAGAAGTATCAAGGATTACACACTAGGTGAAGGAATCCAATGCTTTGTATAATAAATTTGTATCATATTTTTCAATCAACATTGGTGAATAGTTCTCTTACACACAAATGTAAAAAACTATAATGGGGATCAAATGAGCCAATCAACGACTTTGTATTGATATACAAAACTATGCTTACTAAGATGAACAACCCACTTCCAGATATTGAACTTCAAGATTTATTTACATGTAGTTTACTATTACCTTTACAAGAATCTATTGTGTTTGATAAATTTTTATTTTTTGATGAGCTATATCACATTCTTAAAGAAAGATAACTCAAGCTCTTGACATTGAATAAGCTCGAGTATTCATCTAAATGCGCCCATTACATCTAACGTTAAGTTTCAAGGTACACTAAGCTACAAAGGAAAACCTAATGAAGGGAAGCATGAAGTGATAATAATAGTCAACTCTATATCTTAACCAATTACTAACTTCAATTTCAATCTCCTCTTAAACGGAAATTCACATGAATGTCATCACCATTGAATGTTATACTTCAAAATTTGGTTGATCATAACTTTGTATCTCTCCCTATACATATGGAGGTTGGTACGAGAATACCTTATCCTAATGCCTATTGTGATTATCATCAATGCATCAGAAATTCTAAAAATCAATGTTTTAAGCTAAAACATGTAATATATGATCTTAATAAATACCATACTATTGAATTGTGCACCCCTCAAGAAGAATTTAGACCTGAAGTCTATGATATTGTAAAACTAACATTATTCAATGATCCGCTACATAACCACATCATAACAAATAATAAATGAGCTTTAGAGGTAAATCATGCATATAACATGGAGCATCCTCCAACTACATATGGTCATCACCTTGATGCTCTTATTAGAACAATTACTAGATCTCTACCTCTAGACCCATGATTACATTTGATGATATTGAAATAGTGGAGGATGACTCAAACAAGGATGCATTTGTATTCAATCTTATATCAATCGACAACCAATCCAAAATGTTATGGTCGATAACATTTCGAGTGAAAAAATGTACACAATGGCATTAATTACTACTTTAAGATATAATGAGCAACATCTACAATAGACTTTGTAAGCTATTAAAGGGTTTAGCGGACATATGCATAATGCATTAGGACACATCATTTTATGTACTCGAGTGGGATCAACTACTTTGGCCACACCATTTTTTGGTTATTCAAATTTTATAGATATGTGACATGTTATTGGGACACCCTTAACTTCTAAATATTGTTGTCATCTCATCAATCATACATTGATACCTCAAATATATCTCATACAATCAAGTTTTTAAGGTTTTGGGAATCCCTTTATGAATACTCTTTGTAACCTATAATATAAACTCCTCTTTCAAACAAAAATCCTTCCACATAAATGGTCATAAAATCTACGACAAATATATCTCTTCAAGTAGTACTTAGTTGAGTGGTAGACACTCATGTGTTACCACCTACATAGTAATAAGTAAAACACAATTTATAAAAATATCATTCAATGACTTATACAACATCTTGAACAAATCATTGTGTCCTAGAGCACAATATTATAGTGATGCAATCTACACCAAGGAATAAACCTCATATAGTTGTACAGTCTTCCCATCCTCATATGCACATGCATCTTTACAATAAAACACTTGATTCCTCTTTTGATTTTGACACTCATACATATAATGTACTTTTTAACCATGAGTAGTTACCCTTTAATGTTCTAACATAGGGATCTCTCACGGATCTCCCCAACCTCTATATCATTGGGTAGCAACTCTTCAATAATATTAAAAAATAAAAAAATAGAATACTCAAAAATACAAAAAAAATGGACCTGAGCATGATATGAGTTGCTAGTTTTCTATTTTACATGTGTTATTTATCGCGTGATTTGGTAGATATTGTAGACATGAAATCACGCACTTGGGTACATTTTTAGGTCCTAAAAGCATACTTGCATCCATATGATTCCTAAGCGAGAAAACTAGTAATTGACGACTATCTTTGGCCTCTTTAATTTTCTTCTTGTCTTCTTTCTGGTCTTTTACACCATATAACCCAGCCGACACTTTACTTATTTATATTTTATGACTTTGGACACCAACGTCCAGCCAGAATGCCAGTGCCTAGGCACCCTCGTCCCCTCTGGATGGCCCTGACCCTTTTCTATCTTACTCACTTCTTTTGGGTCTCTTTTATCTTTTGGGCATCTTATTTTCTTATGGGTTGACCTTCCAGTTGTCAATTACAAACTTCAATTAAGGGAATCATATAAATACAAATCTATTTGACCAAAATAAAGGACCAAGCTCTAAGGATACTATTTATCACCTAAGCTTGCATATAAAAGGCACCTAAATCACTTCAAAGCATCCATTTGGCACTCATTCAAGGGACAAGGGACTACATTTTCTGCATACACTTCATAGGAAGGGGAAGTTAATTATTCCATCCACACATCTATTTACATTGGTACATATAGTTACTGTTATCCAAAATTCACCCCTCAAGGTAATTTTGATAACATGCATCAAATTATTCAGTCCCGAGCAAGTAAGATTGATTCGAGGCCCAAAATCATGTTTTTCGGGGTACCCTCGGCCTTTTTTTTTTAACTCTCCCATCCAAGAAGAAATCCCAATGAGTTAGAAAAAATGGAAAAAATGTAAAAAATAAGGTTGCAGGAGTGTGTTAAGGCATTTCGGGTCTAAAGGGTTCGGGTCGTACTGAGGTTCATTGTACCAAGCTTGGGGCCGAAAAAATGAAGAAAATCAGCTAAGTCTAGTGGGACGTTCGGGACAGTTGTTAGGACGTAAAGTACGTGAAAAGCCAAATTGGCCAAAAGCAAAGGAAAAATTGTCGTAAGTCTTTTCGTTTCGGGCAGTTCGGGACAGTTGGGACAAAGGTACGCGGGGGATGAGGATCTGCCGGTTTGGCACAAGTTGGTCCATTTCAAGTGGTTCAGAGATATTTTTCCCGGGTAGTCCGGGACAATTGGGAGAAAGGTACGTGAGGTACGCGTGGGGTGCAAATCGGCACGGTCTTCACCGCAAAAGAACAAGGAAGTCCATTTCGGGCGAAGTTCAGAAGGTTTTCATCCGGGACAGCCGGGAGAAAGAGGTACGCATGGGATGTGTGGGAGGGGAAAAGGTGAAATGGCTGAAAAAAGACAAGCAGACCTGTAGACGAATCATAACGTGCTATGTGTCAGAAAGTTAGAAATTTGGCTGAGTGTTTCACGCAAAGAGGTCCAAAAAGGAGTGTTTTAGCACGAAGGCCTATAGACGAATAGCGGAGTGCCACGTGTCCTGGACTGGCGGGCTGGGGGAGATTTTTGGGAAATTTTCCCAAGGGAAAAAACAAAGCAAAATTCAAAGGGAAAGCCCGCCCCCTTTTCTGTGAGCCAATAGAATCTCGCCACATGTCCAGTTGGCGCAAAAAATTCAAGGTACACCCGCATGGAAATTTTAGAGTGTCAAACCCGCATCGAATGAGATGCTGCCACGTGTCCAGGCCAGAAATCATCAAGCACCCCATGGAAATTTTAAAAGGCAGGCCTGCGGATGAATTAGAGCCTGACACGTGTCATCCAAGTGGCGGAGCTCAGGTGAAAAATTCAAACTTTTTTTCCCACCAATCCGATTTTGGCCTATTTTTTGCCCTAGATCTTCAGATGGCCATAGCTTTCGATCCAAAGCTTGGATTTTCATATTCTTTATATCAATGGAAAGATGGAAAAATTATCTACATGATTCCAGGGTCAATCTTGCATTTTGGTTTAGTTTGGAGAGAGAAAATCAAGAAACGTCTCTGGCACGTGGTAATGGCTAGAAACTGACGTTTCAACAACCAATTTTAATGCAAAATCGCAGTTTCTCCAGCATGGTCAAAAATGTCAAGGCATGGGTTTTAAGGACAACCATGCTTTTTTAATGCATCTTCATTCAATGAGGAATGGCTCCCACGTTTTTCCATGTTTTCTCTCTCCTGGGCTCGACCCATTCATTCCTAGAAAGCCAAGGATTTGGCTCATCTTTCTAAAGGTTGTTCATCTTTTCCACTCTACTTTCCTTTCTTTTCTTCCCTAGGGTGGAAAATGGAGTTTGAACCTCCTCCCCTACTCTGTAATGGCATTTTTTTCCTTTTACCATTAAAATGATGTTTTGTGCAAACTTCTGGAGCAACAAAAAACGTGTTTTGTGATGCATCTGTCCATCCTTGCTCATTTTTTTGCTTGTTTTCTTCTTTCCTCTCTTCATTGCAGGTATTTGTGCACGTTTAAATGTTCATTACAAGGTTGGAGCTGTGTTCATAGCTTGGGTTTTTATAGATGTTCAAGCATTTTCCTTCTCTGGTGTATCACCGTTTTAGTGTAGGCTTTTGTTTTTTTGTTTTCTCTTTTCTCTCTCTCCCTGTCTCCTTGGAGGTTAGATTAGGATTAGATTAGCTTGCCTGCACTGGAACATCTTGTGGTAGGTAGTTTAGGAAGAGGAACCAGCCTTCTCTGGAGATTCCTTTCTCATTTTTACAAGTCCCACACTTGGAGAGAGGTTTCAATGTTGTGTAATCACACTGGATGCTTAGAATGATCAAACTAGAAATCTGATCAACATCCAGGGGGTGCTGCTGATTTGCACTAACAATTTTGGCATGCCCGGTGGGACCTTAGAGGTCTTCCACTTCATCTTTTGCAGGTTGGTGTGTTCCTGTGAAGATTTCAGCCTTTGGAGGCACTTGCAAACACATCTGGCGACTCCATCTGATCAGCAACCCATTTCTGAAGTTGCAGACCTATTTTTCATCCATTCCCATCCATCCTTCTTTCCATCCATTTCATTCTTTTCCATTTCATGAAGTTGTGCAATCATGACTTCATTTCCATCATGGAACTCACATTTACAACAGCAGCAATGTTTCCCACCTCCAACATGTTTTTTAAATCCTCCAAATCAGCATTTTGAACAAATTCAAAATCAGCATACATACCCATATGAGCAGCAATGCCAAAATCAGTTTGGCTATAGAGCTTTCCAAGAGCAAGAGTATGCATATAATGAAGACCATCAGATGCAAGATGCTGGTCTGTTGGAGAAAATCCAAAGGATGGAGGTAAACATGGTGCAGTCCAGGGCTCAAGCACAAATGAAAGCATTTGGAATCAGTTGTGGAGCACCCTGTCCATGGGTGGGACCTTTTCCAAGGCATTACACCCCTCAAGAGAAGCTTGACTTCATGATTGCAACGCTGCCATTGCTTGCAAAGTGGATTGAAGAAATAGAGGTGTATGAGAGGAGTATTCAGCAACCTTGTCAATGGGTAAGCACGCCATCTCATGCCTTTCTTTTTGCTCTTTCCCAATCTGTTTTATCTCAACAGTGTCAAGTTTTAAACTCTCCATCTGCTGTCCCAAGTGTTGAATCCATTTCTCCACCCCCTAGTCTTCCACCTCATCTCAATTCTTTTGTCCCTTTTCCTTCCAAACAGTCATCCCCTCCACAAGAGCTAACAGAAATACCCCCTCCTCCAAAGAAACAAGAGTTTCTACCTCCACCACCACAAAAAATTGCCAAGCCATTTGAGTTACAATCCACTTCTCCTCTTGCATTCCCAAATCCATGTTGGGAGGATGAAAATCAGAATGCTAGTCAAGGAAAACAACAGCAAAAAGAGAAGCCAAACAAAGATGAAGAAATTCAAAGTCTGAAGAGTTGGGCTCTTAAATTTGGGATGACAAAGATCCCCTTGATGGTTAAGCCTTTAGAAGAGGTTGGAGTTGGAGAAAAAATGGTGGTCAGGACTGATTTTGTTGGAGCAGAAGAAGAAGATCTTGCAGTCCCAACTTGTCCTCTAGAGCAGCAGATCGAAGAGTTTGACTTGAAAAACTTCATGCTGGAGGAAGAGTTCAATCAAGAGCAAGATTGTCTTCAAACATTGGAGGAAGGAGAAGCTGCTCCAAATCCAAAAGAAGAGGAGCACATTCTAGTTGTGGAGGAGAAAAGTGCAGATCCAAGGGCTTTGAGCACAAAGTAGGCTATAGAAGAACCTTCAGTTCTTCTTTCTACTTCATCTCTCTCAAGTTATAGTACTGAAGAAGAGTTTGATCTCTCAAACTCAATGTTGGAGGATGAAAGAAACCATGGTGATCAAGTTGCAGAGCAAGAGGAGACCATGGAGGAAGTTGAGCATTTGCAGCAGGACAACAATGAGGTAGTTTATCTGTCAGATTTGGAGGACTATTTTGATGAAGAAGAATCGGTTGAGTTTCCACCATTCCTTCTTTCATCTTCCACGTCCCAAAAAATTGAGCCTGTTGTCATGAAGGAGAACATTCATTTGCAGCAGCCTGCATCTTATAGCAGCTCTTTGGAACCAAGATTGGAAGATTTTAATCTTTCATGTTCTTCATTGGAGGAAGAGAAAGGGCACAAAGGGTTCTACCATTGCTTCCACACCATCCATTCAAGAGGGTCTACAAGAGAACTCCATTTTTGGAGTTGAAAATCAGAATTATGGGCATATCAAATGGATCATACCTTGCCCAATTAGGTATTTGGCTTCATTGGAGCCAAAGGAGAAGCCACAACCAGTCATGCTTGCTTCTAAGCATGAGGATGAGCTACAAAGAACCAAGGATCAGCTGTCATATCTCTCCAATCGAAATGCAGAACAACTAAAAGAGGTATTGAATTTTCCTTCAGCTGATACCTTGATGATTTGGGTGGAAGACCAGCTTCTTGTTGATTTTCCATTCATCTAATCAGCCATGTTCAGTGCCAAATCAGTTGCATGGTTGCCAATTTTGAAGAAAGGAAGCTATTTTGCACAACCAGTTGCAGGGTTTGTTTAGCTTACCTTTGCTTCCAGTTAGAATAGAGTAGGTAGGTTTTCTTTCAGTAAAAGAAGTGCTTGTGCACACTCTGCATGTTCCATTTGGAGCATGTATGATTTTCAGTTTTGTACATAGTTTTTGTGGTGCTGGTTTTGCTCTTGCACAGTCCATTTCAGTGGGTTTCCAAGTGGCTCAGAGAGGAGGTTTTCAAAGTTCAGATCAGTTTGCAGGCTACAACTCATGACTCCATGCCCAATGGATGCTTCAGGCAACTGGTAACTTCATCCAGCAGGCAGATGACCCCGCTAAGTCGCCAAATTGTTATCCAAAATTCACCCCTTAGGGTAATTTTGATAACATGCATAAGATTATTAGTCCCAAGCAAGTAAGATTGATTCGAGGCCCAAAATCATGTTTTCCGGGGTCCCTCAGGCTTTTTTTTCTAACTCTCCCATCCAAGAAGAAATCCCAACGAGTTAGAAAAAATGGAAGAAATGCAAAAAATAAGGTTGCAGGATTGTGTTAAGGCATTTCGGGTCTGAAGGGTTCGGGTCATACTGAGGTTCATTGTACCAAGCTTGGGGCCAAAAAAATGAAGAAAATCAGCTAAGTCCTAGTCCAAGTGGTCCGGGACAGTTGGGACGTCAGGACGCGTGGGACGCGAAAAGCCGAATCGGCCGAAAGAGGGAAAAATTACCTAAGTCTTTTGTTTTAGGCAGTCCGGGACAGCTGGGAAAAAGTACACAGCGGGACGTGGATCGGCCAGTTTGGCGCAAGTTGGTCCATTTCAGGTGGTTCGGAGATATTTGTCCCAGGACAATTCCGGGACAGTTTGGGACAAAAGTACACGAGGGACACGAAAAGCTGAAAGAGCACCAATGAATGGAATCTCGCCATGTGTCTTCACCTCAAACAGGAACAAGGAAGCCTGAATCGGCCGAAGCAGGAGATTTTCGTCCGGGACAGCCGGGCCAAAAGTACGCGAGGGACGCGTGGGACGCGAAAAGGTGAAATGGCCAAAAAGAGACAAGGAGGCCATCGGATGAATCAAAACGTGCCACGTGTCAGAAGGGGAGAAAGTTGGAAAATTGCTAAGTGTTTGGCGCAAAGAGGTAAAATTTTGCACGAAGGCCCGCGAGCCAATAGGGAATCTCGCCACGTGTCCTGGAGTGGCGGGCTGGGGGATATTTTTGGGAAATTTTCCCAAGGGAAAAAACAAAGGAAATTTTGAAAGGGTCAAAGCCCGCCCCCTTTTCTGTGAGCCAATAGAATCTCGCCACGTGTCCAGCTGGCACAAAAAATTCAAGGCAGGCCCGCATGCAAAGTTTAGAGTGTCAAACCCGCATCGAATGAGATGCCTGCCACGTGTCCACGCCAAAAATAATCAAGCACCCCATGGAAATTTTGGTAGGTGGGCCCATGGATGAATCAGATCCTGACACGTGTCATCCAAGTGGCGAAGCACGGGTGAAAAATTCAAACTTTTTTCCCGCCAATCCGATTTTGGCCTGTTTTTTGCCCTAGATCTTCAGTTGGCCATAACTTTTGATCCAGAGCTTAGATTTCCACATTCTTTATATCAATGGAAATCTTGAGAAATTCTCTACATGATTCCGAGGTCAATCTTGCATTTTGGTTCAGTTTGGAGAAATAAAATCAAGAAACGTCTCTGGCACGTGTAATGGCCAGAAAGTGACGTTTCAACAACCAGTTTTAATGCAAAATGGGTTGCATTCTTCTCCAGCATGGTCAAAAATGTCACGGCATGGGTCTGTAAAGATGACCATGTTGTTTTAATGCATCTTCATTCAATGAGGAATGGCTCCCATGTTTTTACACATTTTCTCTCTCCTGGGCTCGACCCATGCATTGTAAAAAGCCAAGGATTTGTCTCATTTTTCAAAGTGTGGTTCATCTTTTCTACTCTTCTCTCCTTTCTTTTCTTCCTTAGGGTTGAAAATGGAGTTTAAACCTCCTCCCCTGCTCTGTAATGGTGTATTTTTCCTTTTACCATTAAAATGATGTTCTGTGCAAACTTCTGAAGCAACAAAAAACGTGTTTTGTGATGCATCTGTCCATCCTTGCTCATTTTTTTGCTTGTTTTCTTCTTTCCTCTCTTCATTCCAGGTATTTGTACACGTTTAAATGTTCATTACAAGGTTGGAGCTGTGTTCATAGCATTTTTTATAGATGTTAAGCATTTTTCTTCTCTGGTGTATCACCGTTTTAGTGTAGGCTTTTGTTTTTTTGTTTTCTCTTTTCTCTCTCTCCCTGTCTCCTTGGAGGTTAGATTAGGATTAGAATAGCTTGCCTGCACTGGAACATCTTGTGGTAGGTAGTTTAGGAAGAGGAACCAGCCTTCTCTGGAGATTCCTTTCTCATTTTTACAAGTCCCACACTTAGAGAAAGGATTCAATGTTGTGCAATCACACTGGATGCTTAGAATGATCAAACTAGAAATCTGATCAACATCCAGGGGGTGCTGTGAATTTGTACTAACAGTTACCACTCGCTATCAAGTGCACTTACACAAGGGCTTCCTAGGGCACGATTCTTTCACACACTTACATGAACTACATGGAGTCTGGGATGTAGTACAATGCTTGGTTGTAAGTTCACTCAGTTGGGTGACCATCAGGGTCAGTCTGACTCCCCATATTGCATCTTTATTTTTTTGGGATTTGATGTATTTTGAGCATTTTGGAGGTGAACATCTCTTTGCAGGTTACATGTACATTCTACGAACAAGGTATGACATACAGGTGACCAAGAACGACTACAAGTGAAACTTGTGTGACACCAGAAAAATCAGGTTCAGAGCTCATGCGCAGTCACAAGCACCCAGAAGCAGACTCTGGCACCCATGTACCCCTGACCTAGTCCAGGTGCCCTGGTTTGACCTTATCTGACAACTCCATATTTTACATTGCACAATTGTGACATTTTCCCCTTCTTGTTCATCAATTGTTCCAGTCCATATCAGTTCTAGACAACACATAAATTGGCTAAGTCCTTTCCTTTTTCTCTTTCGCTTAGGGTTTCATATTTTATTAGCTTATTGCTTGTGTCAAATTTGTACTTTAGTGTTTATTTATCATACGTGACTCTGTAATTAGGGTTTAACATAAGACGTCTATTTTTGTTAAATCATATATCATACTCTATTTTTATATACACATGTTTCACATGGTATCTGAGCATGATGTAGGACATACAATATATGGATTTCAGATATTGGACTTTCCCTTTTCCCAATGCCTTTTCCTTAATGGTGCATCTTTCTATACATATGTCTCTATACAAGATTATATATTTCTATAGTATTTTAGAGCTCATTTTATTTCTAACACATTTAGATCGCTCATGTTCATAGATTACATTATGATATGGTTCTACTAGAATTTCATACTAACACATATGGATTGTATATACTAGTATCTCTTTTTCTATGCACCTTTTACTAATGTTTACTTTCTTACGAAATGGATGCATTATTACTTGTCTTTTATCTATGGCCCTTGGCCTTTAGTTGTGTGTACAACACACTAGTTTCCCTTATTTTCGGCCTTAGTAGCCTTTTGTGTAACCCTTAACCCTTTTTCATTACAAGTGTGACACTCTCGTGTCTCTTATATGCATCATCTTGGCCTTCTTTGTGGCATTTTGTGTGAATTTTGTGTGTTGAACTTATGTTCTTATTGTGTTTATTATTGTATATAATGAAGTGATCTAATGTGTAAGTGTTAGATGATTAAAATCAAGATACTCAAGTGTAATCGATATGAAATAAAATGGTCATAACGAGCTAATGTCATGTGTTATAGGTCATATTGTCTAGTTATTCCATAGTATTAAACAATAGCCTCTTTGAATCTACACAACACACACTTTTAAAATGATTAGTATTTTTGGTGGTTTAGGGATCTACCTCAGTCACATGTTATGCACTTAATCCATAACATTCTTAAGTATGTGTGCGAGCTGACCTAAGGCACACTTATCATTAATATTTTCATTCATTAGTTAGTTATTAATGCAGACCAACTTATCTTTAATAAATTTGTTTGGATGAAAGGGTTATGACCCTAGCCATAGTTAGGTGTGTGTGTGTGTATATATATGGATGAGTGTGATCATGTCTCTCCCAAATCATCAATTTGTGATTTATATTCTTATTATATGATTTTGGAGGTTTCCTGCTCAAAGTATCTCAGTTATATAATTAATATTCTTCTATCATTTCACTTATGTTGAAGTAATATCATTAAAAGTGGTGTTGAAGCATTGATTTTGGAAACAATGTTTTTCCGCTATATCACACACACAACTATGCATTTTTCAAATATTGTTTTTCTAAGCTAGGAATACTGACAATAAAGCTTTAGTAAAATAAATCATATTTTTTATTTGTTTTGAAAGTTATTGTAATTATATGTATTTTTCATAAAATTATCTCATTATAATGAAAAGTTTTGAAATATCATGATAAATTCTGTATTTTTGAAAAGATCTTAAAATTTCCATCTAGGTCCATTATTTGAATTTTTAGATTTGAGTTCATCTACATTGATAAATTCATTGGTCACATTCGATCAATGGGGAAAATTAATTTTTGTATTATCAAGCCCATGTTATGGCAGGACCACAAAGCTAGGGGTGAAGGACAAGAATTTTAAAACTCTAGGTACAACTCTCCTTACAAAGAGGATATATGGAGTTAGCAATGGGAATCGATGGATCTTCTTCTCTAGGGTTTTCCTTGACTGGATCACAAGGTGAGACAAATTGAGTATGATATGTGTATAGCTTATAATATGAGATGAACACTAAAGTGGACCAGATCAATCAATGACTTGGATGATCTTATGCAAAACTTCAGTCCAAATACGAGTGTTCATCAACCTCAACCAACCTCATTACAAATTTCTCCACAACCTAACCAGGGTGGATCTTCTAGCTAAATCAATCCAAGTAACAATACATAATAGGAGAGGAACATGTTACAAAAAGTGGAAATGTGTAAGTTTGATGGGAAGGATCCAATAGCTTAGATAAACCAAATGGGTAATTTTTTGGATGTACATCAAATCCCCTACATAAAAAAGGTGGTAATGACATCGTTATATCTTGAGCTAGAGAAATTCATTTAGTATTTATGGCTTTATGCTCAGAAGACAAATAAGTGTCTTATTGTCACTCGGTCAATGTTCACAGATGAGATACAAATAAAATACTCTAACAGTGTAACAAAAAACTACTGTAACTAGTTAGCAAAGCTACGACAAATAGGGTTAGTTAAGGATTATGTTTATCAATTCTAGAACCTATCCTTAGGTTTGGATGATATCTCTAAGAACAACCTAAATGATCTATTCATGGGTGGCCTCAAGGATTACATCTAGCTTGATGTTTGCATGTTTAATCCAAGTTCTATATGTAGAATCCATGGTATTTTTAGATCGGGCTAAGGAAAGAGATCTAATTAAAGGAGGGATTTCAATACTAATAATGAGTGCATGGGGCCAACACAATTTCTCCATCAACCTACCTAATTAACTCCTTAATAAATTTAATAGAAACAAGAAAAAGGTATGTGTTACAATTGTGATAAAAAATGGAACAAGGGAAATAAATGTGGTGAGAATAAATTATTCTACATTGAAGGGGTCATTGAGGAAGAAGAAATTGATGAAGCAACAAGGGATGAAGAAGATGTTCTAGAATTTGAATTAAATGAGTCCCAACGAACTATCTCATGCCACACACTTTCTGGTATTAATACTCCATAAACCCTCAAGGTTGTGGGTTTCCTTAATGAAAATGTTTATTGACTCAAGGAGTACACATAATTTTATCAACACTAAGTTTATGACACGTCTAAACTATTTTATTTACCCAACTCCATAATTTCAAGTTATGTAGATGGTGGCATAGTCCATTGTTTAGGAAAATTCCATAAAATTAAGGTAGCGATGGGAGACTACAAGTTAGATTCCCTTATGTTTGTTATTCCCATGGGTGAAAAAGATATTATTTTGGGAGTCCAATGGCTTACGACCTTGGCAATAATAGAAATGAATTCACATGAGTTTGTTTATGTGTTTTCCTTTTTATGGAAAGACATTTGAACTAAGAGGACCACAAGAAAAATCTCCATAGTTAGTTAGTTCTCATCAGATGCAAAAAATTCTCAAAAAAAGGGGATGGAAGGATTTCATCACACAATTGTCTCCTTAGAAGTTCACCCAACACAAATTATCTACACCTCTCGATTTATAAAATATTATTGATGACTACTCAACTGGTTTTTGAGAAATTCCAAAAAGACTACCACCAAGAAGAAAGCATGATCATGTCATTCACCTGCTCCCAACTAATCAACCACCAAACATCAAACCATACAAATATCCATATTCTTAGAAGAGTGATATTGAAAAAATGGTCCAAAAGATGTTAGAGGCATATATTATCAAACATAACCAAAGTGTATAGTCATCCCTAGTGATCTTGGTGCATTAAAGCAATGAGACTTGGAGCATGTGTCCATATTACTGAGAACTCAATAAGTATACCATCAAAGATAAGTTCCCTATCCATAGTAATTTTTGATTTTTTATATGAGATACATGGCATGTGATCTAATTTACAAAACTAGATCTTAATTTTGGATACCATAAAATTTAGACCAAAAATGAGAATGTCCATCAGACAAAGTTCAGAACTCATGGAGGCCATTATGAGTTGTTGGTAATAGATTTTTGGTCTAAAAAATGCACCATATACATTTCAAAGTTTGATGAACATTATTTTTAGGCATTTCTTGTGAAAAATTGTAATGGAATTTTTTGATGACATCCTAATATACAATAATACTTGGGGAAGAACATTGACAACATGTGAACCAGGTATTGTTAACTCTAGAGCATCCTCAACTTTATGCAAAGCCATTCCAAGTGTTATTTTGGAGTACAAGAGGTGGAATAATTTTCACATGTTATATCACATGAAGTGGTTAAAAGTAGATACTTAGAAAGATAAAGGATATGTTAGAATGGCAAGTGACTAATAACCCTTAAGAACCTTCTTGGTTTTTTAGGGATTAACAGGTTACTACCATGCAAATTTATAAAAAATTATGGAAGCATAACAACACCACTCACATAATTATTAAAATAGGAATCTTTTCACTAGAATGAACTAGCCAAAAAGACCTTTTAGAAACTGAAAAGAGGCCATTTTTACAACTATAGTTTTTTTGCAACAACATACTTTTCAAAGACTTTCATTGTCAAATGTCATGCATCAAGTTCTAGAATTAGGGAAAGTACTCATTTAAGAAGGTATACCCATCACATTTTAGAGTTCATCAACTCAAGGGATAAGAATTTGTCTAAATCCAATATATAAGAAAGAGATGATGGTTATTCTTCTAGTAGTCAAACAAGCTATGGAGACATTTTTTAGATGGGTAGACAATTTAAGGTAAAGACTTGTCCATGATAGTCTCAAATATTTTTTGGAAAAAATATTATCATCTAAAGAACAAAAAAATGGGTGGCTAAACTATTGTGAAGATGACTATAAAATTATCTATAATGAAGGGAAAAGATAATGTTATAGTCTGATGCACTACCTAGGAGGGATGATTACGACATAAGTCATTGTTATGTTTCATGACTATTTGGTAGAAAAGATTAGAGTGGATGAGGTAAGATATGAATGAGGGAACAATGACTAAGACACATGGTTTTTGATTCACAATCTCCAGACAATATTCTATTTCTTTAGACAAATTTTACATGTTGATGAGTTCCTCTTGTTCCCTCCAATTGTGACTTATGTGTATATATCTTCTCTAGGCCCCATAATTCCTTGAGTTATACTATGCAAGAATTCTTTTATAAAGCACAAGATCTTTATACGAGGGATTCATAGCCATCTCCAATAGGGACATAATGGATTTTTGAAAAATTATCATCGAATCAAGTAAGATTTATTTTGGGAAGGGATCAACAGGATATATCTATAAATTGGTGGCTAATTTCTATAATGTTCTTTAGTATTTAAAATAAGGGCGAAACAATTAAAACACCAAGTTTTCTTTAGATCTTGATTCAATTCCTAGTCAAAGGTGGGAGGATGTATTTATGGAACTTAATACATTAAAATTTACCTAAGTCATGTTTTAAAAAAAAATCATGGTAATAGGAGATAGGCTCATATAATATGCCCATTTTTTCCCTTGTCACATCCATTCACAACCAGTATAATAGTAATTGGGATTTTATGGACACCATTCTAAAGCTGGACATGGTACCCCCAAAATCATTGTGAGTGACATATTGTTGGTAAGGATATTGTATTTGAGATTTAGAAACTTCTAGAATAAATTATTATTCCTATTTATGTACTCAGTTGGATTATAATGCATCTTAAAAGCAGAATATGGAAAGTGAGAAGGAATCAATAAATTCCTAGACAGAGTATCTTAATATTTCAGGATCGAGGATAAGCAAGATATATGGGTTAATTTTCGTAGCAATCTAGAAAATGGTGCTATAACACTGTCATTGCTATACCTTTTCCAAGATGTATCATTTTATGCAACTCCTATGGGTACTAATACGCCATCTTTATTACAGACATCATCATGAATTTCTAACGTCAAATATCATGTTGTGAAAGAACAAATTCAACACTAACAAGAGGTTCTAATTAGTCTTAGAGATAATCCTAACAATGGCCATGACTATATGAAGCATCAAGAGATCAACATTCCTAGTGAGAGTAATTTTATAAGTAGGTGATTGAGATTTGATTGTCCAACCATATAAAAAATTCTCTTTCAAGAAACAAAAAGGATACCAAACTCTCTCCTAAATATTATGGACCTGTGGATTATAATCATTACAAATGAAATATGGCTTGTGTTGTAATATATGGATGGTGGAGCTACCCCAATCTACGTTTATCAAAGTGTGCCTAACAGTCAATAATTTCCATCTTATTCCATTTCTTTAGAGTGACCACTTGTTCTCAATTCATCTCTTAAATGCCTCATGTAACATTTATAGGTATTGTCTTGACAATGTTTTCCCAAGCACCCTTAAAGGTGTTAATACATTCTTATCATGATTTTGGCCTTAATGTTTTTAAACCAATAGCTTAGTAAATTGTAATTCATACATAAGTAGGTTTATTGTTAAACCAACCATTAAATCGGAGTGTAATGTCAATGAAGAAACTCAAATGACTTACCTTTATTTAAAAACTTCCTGTTAACTTGCCTACCTAAGTAACTTTCTCTTAGTAGATTCAAGGTTAGAGAGATCTATAGACAATCTCATGTCAATTGTTTTAATAAATGTAATTGTACTTTCTAGTAGCCCTTTTAGTCGCTATTAGAAGCTCTAAATGGATAAACTTATGGGTTCTCAACTACTTTCTTTACAATCAACCTCTATGGTCAGCTAACTATCAACTCATTTCTTTGTTTAAGCTTCTAGTAGCTCCTAACAAAGTTGTTATTCCATCTGTAACTTTTGAGATCAAGGATTCATGTTATCTAAGGATGAATGTATTTTGAACTATCCATTATGAACTAATGCAAACTATGTTCAAAATATCAATGCTAACTTACTTTACAAATTTTTCCACAAAACCCACCTTCTAAGCACCAAACTAGGTCCTTTAGGAACGTTTCATTTGTTAGCAACATAGCTGTCTACGACCCTGTAACCATGTGTGATAGTTTAAACACTTGAAATCCTATATAATATTGCTCATGAGGGAGGTATCAAGATAAATGATCTTCCTGATATAGTATTCCCTGTGATTCCAGGATGCCTACACTTCTGAGCTCAGATTTGCTATGAGAACCTTTCCAAGATCAATTTCTGTAAGTTGTACTCACTCTTTTTAGAATAGTGAAACGTTGTCAATAACTCATGAACACAATGATAATCCATGACTCTTTTAGTGTCACTTATATGCACATTTTATAAGTGATTTGAGGCCAAGACATACTCCCAAATTAGTGATCAACCAAGTTATCACCAAATAAGTAATATACTATGTTATGTTCTCAACCACTTCATTATTGGATTCCCACAGTACTGAACCTACATGATACTTTCACAACTTGGTGCACGCATTCCTACATGAACAACTTGAGTGTTAGGTTGTGGAGATCTCATATCCATGTGTAATATAATTAATAAAGGCCTCTACACTAAGAGTTTTCTTAAATTTTTCAAAGCTTAACTTCATCCTTGACTCCTTCTAATCACTCTTCTGGCCTAAAAAAACCTAGTGAGGGTTTCCCTCAAGCCTGATATGGTGGGATTTTCTTACCAAATAGGTTAATGGGACGGTTCACTTGGCCGATGGTTCTGTAAAATTCACTAAAGCAGTCCTATAAAAACCTCCTTATTGTGTTTCCTTTACCAGTAATGATGAAAATACCTCCAATATTCGAATAATACTTCATCCACCCTTACTTTGTCTCTTACATTCAGGTTTCCCTTGACTGTGAACAATTTACTCAAATTATGAACTTCAAACAGATCTGGGTACCTTCATTGAGAGAGCGGTTGAATGTAAGAATGTAAGAGCCTGGTAATGTCTTGATGGACATTTCCTCTCAAATTGGGTGAACCATGTTAAATACTATCTCTTTATGTTGTGTTATTTGTATTCAAACCCTTAAACTTGAGATCTGTAAAAGTCTCTTCATTATCTAACACAAGCTTAAAATAAATGCAATTCTAACCTGAGGGACTGTTCTGCACAAGTCATAAGACTTATTTCACAAACAATGAGGTGCATCATTTACCTGGTTTGGTATGCTGATAGTGTAGCAATGGGTGGGAAAGGTGAATAGGTCAAGGAGTGAGGATGAGGGTTTGAACAATGATGGTTGGGAAGACTGACATGGCAGACAAATCCCATCAGGACGAGAAGACATATGCTCAGGATCGGTCTTCGAAGATGCGGATGGAAGATGTACCTTTATCAGAAGGATCTTATATTCCTGTGGGTGGGAGTCATGTGGAACAATGGGTCCCTTGAGCATTGACAGATGCGGAATGGGATATTGAACTCTGATAACGAAAAGAGCTTAGGGAATCATTCCTCAGCTTAAACAAGATGGAACAAGAAACTTCTTAGATATCCCTGATATCATGTATCAGATCGGAAAAGACTGACAAAAGAACTGGATGAATGTCTTGATAGGTAAATTGGTAGGTGGAATGCCTAATATTGAATCCATCTAGATCTTGTTCTGTTTTAAAATGGAAACCCAAGGGGCATAATGGATGTCACAGATGTCTATCGAATGGTTTCACTAGCATGTTTAGTTTCAACGAACTCCAAATACCCTCAAAGGATCCTGTAAATGATGGCCCTTGGTGTAGATACTAAAATTAGGTCACACTCCCCTTTGGTCCCTCGACGAATAAGCACCCTTCATCACATTCACCTAGCCATGGCCCCCTTCACCCCACTAATATTAATTTAATTAATTTAATTTAATTAATTCATTATCCTCACCATATTTATTATTTAAATATCTTAATTTAAATAATATCCACACATACACCTCACTTAGACACCTCATCAAGCCAACTCAACCTAAGACCTATTCTTAGTAAGTTGCCATAACTAACTGAGACTTACCTAAACCCTAAAAATCAATGCCTACATTCTCTCTAACCACATTCCTGCATGCTTACAAGAAGCTTTCAGTCTAATCTGCAGGTTAACGACATGAGATTTGAGGAAATCAAGAGGATCTCCCTAGTTTAGTAAACCTAGGAAATCCTGCCTTGACCAACACCGGTTACCCCTAACCGTCACCGGTTAAGCCGGAACCGCCGGTTACCCTTTTAACCCCAAAACAACCTTTTTCTCAAGGTTGGCAGAAGGTTGGAAAATATTGAAAAGGTTGGCAAACATTAGCACATTCCAAAGAGATATCACATCTTCTAAGAGTGAATTTCAGTGAGAACACACATGCAAGGAATGAGATCAAGCATCTTTTCCTGTACATCCATCCCAACAATGATTTGATCTAACCAAGCAAAGAGGAATGTACATGCAGCCCATGTAGAAGCTTTCCTTTAGTTGGTGACCACCTGCAACCTTCAAACCTCTCATCAGCACCTCCGTCCCTCACTCATAGACATCCAGGACCAAGAATCCAAGTAAGTAAATGTTATACTTCTCTAGTTAATTCCATTTCATCACTATATTATCATCTATTATTTACCTAGCCACCCATTTACCTCCTCCAACACTCACCCCTCCATATACCCATTAAAACCTCACCAAATCCTACCCAAATCACCCAATACCTCATCCTGACCAACCAAAGTCCTTTGTGCAATCACAAAGGAGACCTAAATCTCATTCTATGGCATTCCTAGTTTTCCACAGTAACTGGCACTGGTTACACCCAACCGTCGTCAGTCACCCTTAACCAACATCGGTCTCTGTATTTTCCATACAACCCAGAACAGTGACCTATCCACCTAATTCCCTCTCACCCTCATTCACCTGTGATCTACCTGAGACCTCTGTCAGACCTGCAGAGACCCAGAACCAGTTATTTGACCTTCGGATCCTATTCTAACCTAGCCTGTTAGATTAGATCTATTTCTTATTGTGTTTTAAGTGAGATACCTAAATCATTTCAAATTACAATAGGATTTTCTTTATTTACCGCATTAAATTGTTTAAAATAGTGGACTGACAACCATCTAGGAAGTATCACACTTCCCAGATCTAGCACACGCTAGGCAGTTCACTGCATATATTGTTTAACTCCTTCTGGTGGTCTTTCTTTGCATTACAGGTAGTTCCTCCTAGCCAAAAGGAAGCTCTCATGATCAGCTATGGATTCAGAAGTCATACGCGTGCAACAACCCATCAACCATCATTAAAATAGGTATTCCTCCTATGCCCGTTACCCTATCTATTTCGTCAATACTTCAAAGAAATGATCTAGAATCAAGTGAAACATTTTGGCACGCCCGGTGGGACCCATCCAAGGTTCCTTGCATTTCATTCATTCCTAGGAAAAATTTTGTGTTTTTTTCCCTTCTGAAAAGCATACACATTAATTTTCTTCCTTGGTAACCCACCTTTTCTTTCTATTTTCTCTAAAGGAAACCTTTCTTTTGGTGTAATTAAAAAGAACCATTTCTTTACGTTTTCTGCATTGTAGTGAAAGAGCATCCCTCTTCCTCTTCATCTTATTGTGTCATCCAACTTCACACTTTGATTTGGGTTTAAAAATAAGTGCATTCCATTCTGATTTATTGCATTAGCTCACATTAATTAAGGGTAACCTATACGCTAGAATTCATGACCAGCTGATGGTTGACAAACGAACCATAGAAAGCACTTTCTTTCTCTTTCTCTCTCTCTGAGTCTTACCAAAC
Organism: Taxus chinensis; assembly: GCA_019776745.2. Lineage (NCBI taxonomy): Eukaryota > Viridiplantae > Streptophyta > Pinopsida > Cupressales > Taxaceae > Taxus > Taxus chinensis. The sequence goes on from CM034146.1 coordinate 338,261,378, forward strand.
CTCACAAAAATTGAAAATACACACATTCTTAAACAACATCTTACCTGGAAGAAGTTGTAGGTGATCACATGATCACGACACAGTGGTCACCCAGCTCGCTGCTCTGTCGAGTCATACTTCAGAGGGAGGCCCGCCCCCACCATAACATACCTGAAACCTCACCTTTTAGATCTCCTTCTTCGTAGGAAGCCATCCTCACCAAAAAACTCTATTTCACAATTCATGTGTCAGTCCTTAAATAGCATAAGCTAAACAAACATAATAGAAAAGGCACTCCTAGGATCACATTTTTCTTAGTGTTTCTGCTTGGCTTGCATTTTGAGGTGAGAGATCATGTTCTTCATTTTTCTTGTTCATCCTTGCACGCTCCTCATCATAGCTGGTGTATTCCGGCTTCACCTGAGTGTTCCTGGGCCATATCATCATCATTCTCAGAATTCTAGGTCTGATTCTACATCAGATTTTAATTCACAACCACTTTTCTTTCATCATTGTTTCAATTTCACAGTAACCATCGTCGGTTACCCTCTGACCGTCGTCGGTTATACCCAACCGACGTCGGTTCCAGGTCCTTTTGTTAACCTACCCAAAAGGACATTTTATTCATTTTCTTCCACTTTTCACAGTCCCTGTCACTACCATCATTCCCATTGACATTGTGAAACACCATCAGATTTGGCATACCTTTCAGATTCAACTTTCTACCTGGTTTTTCACTCACTAACCATTTTCTACAGTGACCGGCAGTGATTACCCCTGACCGGCGTCGGTTTGCCCAAATCGGCATTAGTTAGACTGTTTCAATTTCCAACCTACATTTGGTACCAGATTCACTTTTTACCATCAAATTCACCTATTCCTATTGTTTTTCTATGTCATTTACAGAGAAACAACCTTACCTGATCAGTACTGGTTCACATGGTGCTGACCCAAAAAAAAGCAAGCGCACTCATATTTCATGCCAGTTGTCAACCACTCCCACCTAGTCCTTCACCACCTTCCATTTTATCACTAGCCATGGATCCCATCCAACCTATCACTATTGCTACCAGAGATGAGGAGTTCACATGACTCCTTAACCAAAATCCTGCTGCTTTGCAGTTTTACCTTTCCCACTCATCCACTTGAGATGCCTCAGGTCAGTTGATATACGGCATGCCCATATCTATCCCCCTGACTCTCGCTCCCACTCCTACATCGGCCCCATCTGGCTCTGTGTTGCCCGCATCTACCTTACCCCTAGTCGTTTCGTAGCTAGGTCCTATACCCGCTATGACTGCCACATCTACCACCTCCGTGGCACCCGCCACATCCACCATACCCTTGATAACTACCCAAAATGCAACCTCATCTGCCCCTAATGTCTCACACATACCCGTAGCTACATTGCCACCTCCCGTGTCAGTGACCCCTACCCCTTTTCAGAACGTGGTCCTTTCCATTCCACAATCATTAGCCCCCATTGCCACTAGGGTTACCACGACCCTTCCACCTCCATATACATACTATCAGCCACCTCCCGTTTCATCCATTATTCACTCTAGGTATGTACCTCCTATTTCACTACCTTCTTCTCAATCAACCAACATGGCAGCACCATACACTGGAGTGCCACCCTCATTATATGCCCAAAACCAACCCCATCATGCTATAAGAGGCACCCAATCATTGCAACCTACCAACGACCTAATCAAATTAATGTTGGACAAGATGCAGACATTGGAGGCATCGGTTTCCAGCTCCCGCAACACTCTCACCTATGACGAGATTTGCAACGATCCCATCCACCTATCCATTCCTATCCGCTCATATCCCATGCACTGGGAAATGCCTAAATTCAATCATTTCAATAGCAAAGAAGACCCACAGCAACATTTGTGGTCATTCAAACATGGGTGTTATCTGATCACTCATGATGATGCCTTGCTCTTGAGAACCTTTCCCATGTCTCTGACTAGACCTGCATTAGATTGGTATAGTGGGTTACCTAGACACTCCATATTCTCATTCAATCAGGTAGCCCAAGCCTTCTTGGATCATTTCTCTATCAATATCATCAAGAAGGTTACCATGACCTACCTATACTCCACACGTCAGTATGAGGATGAATCTATCGCAGATTTTGTCGCTCGCTGGCATAGCTTGATCAACCAACTCACCTTCCAACTACCACAAATAGAACTCATTGAGCTCTTCACATGGGCTTGTGCTAGACATATCTCACCAACCTTGTAGGTCCAAACCTTCTGAACATTCGATGAAGCATTCACTATGGCATGAAAGTTAGAGATTCGTGCCATCGAAGAGAAGAAAATCCAATTACGCAATAAGAATTTGGCATTCAAGTTCGAATGATACCTCTTCTTCTTCCAAACCAAAAACTAATTATTCAAAAGCTAAGGGCACCGCTAACATAGTGGTACTCAAGGCTGGCCCAACTCATCCATCAAATTAGGCTACCCCCTCATCTAATCTCTCACCCGTCCAGACTTTTCAATTCAGACAAGAGCAGCAGAAATACACCCCAATTGGGGAACCTTACTCTTCTATCTTAGAAAAGCTTATCAAAGCTGGAGCCATCACTCTTCCACCCATAAAACCACACACTAGTTTTGACCCTACTCGCCCCATGCCCGCATGGTATAAAGAACATGACTTCTATAACTATCATTGAGTAAAGGGTCATAGTGATGACAACTACATCACTTTCAAAAATATTGTCCAAGAAATGCTCAAGAAAGGTGAGTTAACCGTGGATAATCCTAATGCACCTACCAACCAAAACCTACACATCTTCAAGAAACCATTTCCCAACCATGCCCCTTCGTCTGATCAAACCGGTGAGACCTCAACTCATGATACCCATACCCGCGAGGTTCACGCTATCTTTAATGACGTACCTGTCACCTCCTAATTACCTCACATTCCTTCCATAGAGGAAATCCTAGCCCGAAATCCTCCTTCCACATCAGAACCAACCTCCCCTATTCCTTCACCCATAGAGGAACATCTTTCATCTCCTTCATCACCTACGGAGGAGTCTTCCTGCTAACATCAAGACCATCTCACCCCTGGCTTCTCCACTTAGAGAACCTTTACCCACAGTACCTCCTCCACCCATAGAGGAGCACCCATTACCTCCTCCACCCATAAAGGAGCACCTATCTATTCCTCCACTTGCAGAGGAGCTTCCATCACCTTCTACACCTACCATAGACCTAGTTGAGATACCTTTTCCTCTTGGTGAGCATTCTCCATCCGCTACCCAAAATCCTGCAGACCTACTTTCAGCTCTCTTACCCATGGAAGCTGAAGCTAGCCAATTTCCCATCTCTAAGACACATTTTATGGGAATTTCCATTAGGTCCTCATCAACTCCACCTACAGACGTGTCATTCTCGCATTTGGCTGATCACTTAGATTATGTGGATAGAGCCTTACTATGGGGACACCTTTTGCTTCCTATCTCAACGCAGATGCAGAGGTCACTTGCTGATACCTCCACTATCTACCCAAAAATATTTCGACCAATCAAACCAAACACAACCACCTCTATCACAACTCCTTCCACAACACCTATCATAGCTCAAACCACATCCTTACCCATAACCCAATCTATATCTAAACCTAAACCCACACCTATGACATCATCCTCGACTAAACCTATTACCACTTTAGGGGTCACCCCGACTACCAGCCTTACTCATCCACCTATCAAACTAGATCTAGCTACATCCTCCAAAGACAACACCACACCTACTCCGACACCCAAACAGAAGCACCAAACCCATAGAACTCATACCTCGGCTATGCCAATCACACCTGCACCTGTCCCATCTGTCTTAGGATCTCAGCTTCCTAACATGGTCAAGAAACCTCCACCCATCAATAAACCAAAAACACAACAACCCATTCCTTCCTCACAAACCTCTAACCTACCCAGATGCCCAACATGACTTACACCCACACCTGTAGCATCTTTACCACCCATACCTCCAATACCCTCAGTTATTGCTTCACTACCCACTACACTTCAGTCACTGTCTCTCACACCCCAAGCACGACCCGCGTCATCTACCTTCACAGCACCCCCATTATCCCCATGGGTAAATTTCCCTCTTCCCCCATCTGCTTTTCCTTATAGACCTCGTACACCCATATCACCTTTACCCAAGAAGGTGAAATCCAAAAAAAAAAAATCCACTACCCCACAATAAGGTAGTCAAAACAACCACACACCCTCCTACCCGTCCATCTACTATACCCCTACCTAAACTGACATGACCGACACCCAAAACCATGCCAGCACCCAAACCCATAGCTCGACCCACTCCTCCTCTTCCAAAGATTGTTCCTCAACAATCAACCACACCTACACCCAAACCCACGTTCACTTCCCATTGTGATCCACTAGCAGGGTCCTATGCCAAAATTTTAACCAACCTCCTTGAGACTTCTGTCATCACATTACCGCCACTCAGACCTTATGACCCCCTCAAACCCAAGCCAAAAGGGTTTGATGACACTAAAATTTCAACTTACCATCATGTGTCAGGGCACGATGTGGAGAACTGCAAGGCCTTGAAAATTGTCCTTATCCAGTTATGTCCTCCAGAAGCCAACTTTGATGATGATGACCTTCTTGATGAGGACCCTGCTTCACCAACACCCATTCCCACACTGCCCACTCAACAACCACAAACTCCATCCTCATAGCTCCTAGAGCCACCCCCAATATTTGAAATTAACATGGTTCACATCAGAGAACTTGCCACACCACCACCCAAATGTTGTTGCGCCCAACTCACCTCACAGGGTTTTTCTCCTCCGAGTAGGTTTTTTCCTATTGTGTCATTATACCACTCACCCTACACCTTCTCCATTTAACAACTCCCCTCAGATCAACATGATACACGTCACTACACGTGCTCAGAAGGATAAGGGCAAAGAAAAGGCAACTGACCCACCAACCAATCCTATACCCAACATACCATCTGCACCCATACCTAAAATCACTATCTACGGCCCCACGTACCCCATTTCTAATGGTGTCACACATCACACCATGCTCAAACAATTACACCAATCTCCCCTCAAAATGTCCCTATATGACCTCATCCAAACCTCAGAATCCCATCGTCAAGCTCTCATGGAGGTTCTTCAATCTATTGAGGTTTTACCCAATGACCCTACACCTGTGGCCTCCATTATCACACCCCATCATGTAGCCTCTCTCACCAAATTACCACCTTCATCTTCACCCCACCCTATTCACCAAGTGGCCTCCCTTAGCTTCTCAGAGGAAGAGATCACACCACACCAAAATGATGACCTAGACCCAGCCCTCTTCATCTCTGTCCACATCGATGACATATGGGTACGCCGTGTGATGATTGATGGGGGTGCTAGCATTAACATCATTTCATCCCATGCATTCGCTCAAATGTGCATACCTGACAATTACATGCATAAACATCCCATGGTCATGTTGCATTCATTCAATGACACTATCACCTCTACACTAGGCACCGTCATCCTCCACATTCGCATGGGCCCCCGCACTGTTCCAGAATTGTTTTACATTTTGGAAGGGGAATTCCAATATAACCTGTTGCTTGGCAGACCCTAGATTCGTGTCATGGGTTACGTTCCTTCCACTTTGCATTGTTGTGTAAAGTTTGAACATAGAGGACACACTTATACCATTCCAGCTGACCCCTCACCTTTCAAAACATGCAACATGCTTTACCGACCCAATGATGTGCTCATACCTATTAAGCCATCTACCTCCACAACCGCTACTTCTTCACCTACACCTCCACTTACCAGTACAGCCACTGCTTCTACCGCACATACCTCCTCCATTCCTACCACTACCATAACCTCCACAGTTGACCCATCAGCTTCCCAATCCGTTAACTCCACCTCCGCATCGACCTCTAACACATCATCCATTCCAGCTACCTACATACCAACCACTGATCCCTTGGAAGGTGTTTTTCAATGCCTCACTCTAGGGGAGTACCGCCTATATAGTGTCAACACATTCCTTACTCCACAAGAGTATGGAAGTCCTTCACCAACACCCTCGCTATGATCACCACATTGGAGAATGCCTCCTCTATGGTCCTCCTCACCTTCGTACTAGTCTCACCTATGGGGGACTTGATACTACCACTTACACACCCGAACCACCGCCACAAACTCTCCCATTTTCTGCTGACTTCCAATCACTTACCAATCACCATTTCGCCCACACCTTCCTACACCAATGTGCGTGGAAGGGTTTTGGTTTTGGATTTTACGAGCAAGGCCACCATACCATTATTCCATGTACCACCCATAAACATAATGACTGTAGTGGTATCAGCTTTCCTGAACCACCTACCAAACAAGGCCCGCATTGAACTCATTAAGGACACTAGCTCTTCTCCACCTTCTTCACCCACTCCACCTTCATCACCACCCTCACCGACGGAGTCGATGGATCCTGAATCTATCCCTCCTAACTTTTTTTTTTCATAAACACCATTTCCTTGGGGCCTCTGACTTATCAATGCGAGGGCGAGGCCCCTTCCACTCTTCCCTTCCTGTATCCTGAAATGATCGATGACGATACACCTTCAATTAATGTCATTCAATGTCAGGATGATGAATCCATACTCACCTACCTTGGTGTAGAAGACTCATATATTCATCAGTCGTTACCTTCTGAGACACAAACCATGTTGAATGAATCGACTATCGAGATCAACATTCATACTCAGGATGACCCACACATCCTAAAGATCAGACAATCTTTAGATGCTGCTGAACAGGAAGCCATCACTTCTTTTCTCAGAGATCATAACCACACTTTCACTTGGTCTTACGCAGACATGCCCAGTATTGATCCCACCATAGTGGTCCACAATATCGTAACCATTCCCGATGCCAAACCCATCAAACAAAAGCTGAGGAAAATGCACCCTCGCATTGCTCTTCTCGTCAAAGAGGAACTTCAATGCCTTCTTTCTGTTTCCTTCATCTTACCCATTGATTATCCTCATTGGATTTCTAACATTGTCCCTATCACTAAGGTGACATAGGGGGACTCTGCATTTTACATGGACTTCCGTGACCTCAACCTAGCCTGCCCGAAAGACGACTTTCCCTTACCTGGTATTGACCAACTGGTTGACCTTACCACTGGCCATGAGATGCTATCACTCATGGATGGCTTTCTCAGGTTATAACCAAATCCTCCTTGCCCCAGAAGATCAACACAAGACCTCATTCATCACCCCTTGGGGGACCTTTTGCTATCAAGTCATGCCTTTTGGCCTTAAAAATGCTGGTGCCACATATCAGCGGGCTATGACTTACATCTTCCATGACATCATGCATCACATATTGGAAGATTACGTGGATGATCTCTTGGCCAAATCTAAATGCCACTCCGAGCACCTAACCATCCTCAAAACCATATTTGACCGTCTCATTAAATATTACGTCCACCTTCAGCCTAAGAAGTGCGTCTTCGTGGTTCTCTCAGGAAAGCTCCTAGGATTTATCGTTTCCCTCCGTGGTATAGAAGTTGACCCTACTAAAGTCAAGGCCATTCTTGAAATGCCTCTGCCTACTAACCTTTGACAACCCCCGTAGCCTGCAAGGTAAGTTGCAGTCTATTCACTGTTTCATTTCACAATTATCTGATCGATGTCAACCATTTCATCATTTTCTTGAGAAGGATGTCTCCTTTAAATGGGATGATGACTACCACAAAGGATTTTGAGGCCTTAAAACAATACCTTCTCCAACCACCTGTACTCATTCCACCTAAATATGATCAACCTTTTTACCTATACATATCAGCTATTGATCATTCCTTGGGAGCCATGCTCGCTCATCGTGATGAACAACACAGGGAGCAGGTGGTTTATTACATAAGCCATACTCTTTTGGACTATGAAACCTGATACACCCATCCCAATTTTTTTTTCTTAGCCTTAGTTTTCATTGCCACCAAACTCCGTCATTACCTACTCAACCACAAAACCTATGTTGTGACCAACACCAACCCCTTACACTTCATGTATGCCAAACCTTATCAAAATCAGCGTGCCGCATGATGGCTTATGCTTTTAGCTGATCTTGACCTCGAATTCATTCATCAAAAGTCCATCAAGGGCCAAGATATCGCTGACCAATTGGCTGCCGCACCTATTTCTGGGGATCAACCCTCTAATTTTGACTTTCCAGATGAGTCAATTGCTACCCTTTCCCTGGACGAACCCCCTTACCAAATGACACTCTTCTTCGACGGTTCCAAGTGTCAGCGTGGGGGTGGGGCTGGTATTATCCTCATTCCCCTTGATGGTGAACCCATGCCTTTGTCTTTCAAACTAGATTTTGAATGTACCAACAATATTTCTGAATACGAAGTGCTCGTACTAGGTCTCCAAGTCGCCTATGCCCTAGATGTCAAATCAATCAACATCTTTGGTGATTCTCATTTGCTCGTAAACCAAGTCAATGTTATGTACCAATGTCATAATGAGATACTTCAGAAGTATAAACATCATGTAGATGTACTTTTGACCACCTTTGATCGTTGCACCCTTCAAACCATCCCATGTTCAACCAACAAATTTGTAGATACCATGGCCTTCTTAGCTTCCCAAATACCCGCTTCACCCGTTGATTCTCAAATCTTTGTCACCATACAACAACTCCAATCACCTTCTTATTTACCTCACGATGTTTACTTGATTGGAACTGTCACCTCTGACCCAAGTGACCTTTGGTACAAACAATACTCTGACAATCTTTCTCTCTCCATCTTACCTCCTGATCTCACCCGTAATGGACAATGCACCTTCCTTAAAAAGGTCTCGTGTTACATCATCATGGGGGGCCTCCTCTATAAGCGTGGATTTGATGGTATTCTCTTATGATGCCTCACAAGTTCTGAAATTCCTTATACCATTAAGGAAGTTCATGATGACATATGTGGAGGTCACTTCAGTGGCCTTGCTGTTGCTAAGCGTATCCTTCACCTGGGCTATTACTAGCTGACCCTTAACCATGATTGTTGCGACTATGTCAAACATTGTGTAAAATGCCAACAACATTCCAATCTTCATCATACACCCAGTCATGCCTTACAGGTCACTTGAGACCTTTGGCCCTTCTCTCAATGGGGTTTGGATCTTGTCAGAGAAATCAATCCTCATTCTTCCCAGCGCCATCAATGGATCATCACTGCTACCGAATACTATACAAAATGGGTGGAAGCCATACCACTCATCTCCATGAAAGCTGAGAAAATATGTGAGTTCATTAACCACCACATCATTTGTCACTTTGGTGTTCCTCATCGCCTCATCACTGACAATGGAAAACAATTCAAAAACAAAACATTGCAAAAACTTTGCGACGCCTTTGACATTCAGCTTAGTTTCTCATCACCTTATTACCCACAAACCAACGACCAAGCCAAATCCACTAACAAAACGTTAAACAAAATTCTTATGAAAGTGGTTAACGATACTGGGAAGGATTGGCATACACACATTCCTTTTGCCCTGTGGGTATACCACACTAGTATTTGCAGTTCCACTGTGGCCACACCCTTTTCTCTGGTCTACGGTACAGAGGCAGTCCTGCCTCTTGAAGTCTAGATTCCCTCACTTCGCATTTCTCTCCATGACATGCTCAATGATGATGACTTTCGTCAAGACCGTTTAGCACAACTAAAGTTATTAGATGAAAGTCATCTTAATGCTCTGGATCACCTTCAAGTTTACCAAAAATGTATCAAACATGCCTACGAAAAACGTGTCCATGAATGAACCTTCCAAGTTGGTGACCTTGAATTGAAAGAAAATAAACACGTAACCAAAGCAGAAAAAAGTAAATGGGGTAAATTTACTCCTAATTGACTTGGACCATACATCGTGATTTGCATCCTATGGTAGGTGCTTATCATTTATCATGTAATGTCTTTAGGGTCTTAGCCCCTTCATCACCTCTTTGACCAAGGTATTGATTTGACTTGGTATGATCCTACCTCAATCTTGTGGCTTTCCTTGCCCCCTCTTATATTTTGAACCATCTTTGTTTACGTTTTGATTATGTTATATAGGACTTGGTCCTCAAAGCTTACTTTTGGGGTAATCTTCTTCTTTTGTCACAATCTACATCACTTAACCTATAATCCACCCACACCTAATAGATCTAAAACCCACACCATGCCTAAAACCTACTACCTCATTTTCCAACCCTCTCATGTTCTTCCCTAGCTCATGGGAGAACTACATTGGCCTGAGGTCCCTTTTTCACTGGGACTATGTAGGTAGCACTCCGAGGGCATGGGGCCCTTGGAGGTTAGCTCGACCACCCTCTACCTTAAACAATTCATCTTCCATGTGCCTCACATTACATCACACCTAACTTAGTTTCCCTTTTATACCCAAAATTGAAAATTCAACCACATACATAACGAGTTGTTTCATATTTTGAACATTATCACAGCATACATTTATTACGCCTACCATTTCTCTACCATCATCATGCATGTATTATAACACATCTCACATATGACCCATATTATCATTCATTGCATGAAATAATGACTCATAACTTTACCTACTTTTAACTCCATCATGCCTAAAAAAACTTGACTCAACCATGCCTATAATTTGACTCAATCCATGCCTATAACCTGACTCAATCCATGCTTATAACTTGACTCAACCATGCCTAACCGACCTGACTCGGTCCATGACTAAATTAACCTGACTCGATCCATGCCTATACCAACCTGACTCCATCATGCCTAACTCACCTAATTTCCATCCATATCAACACAATAAATTCATATCTCATAAACACATCAATAAATAAAAAAATACCATGTATCTCATCATATAAATAAATCAATGTGTATCTCAAATATACATGGCTATCTCATCATGTCCATCATCTCAAAATCATCGGCATGTAGGCCGATATATAATACAAAATGTCATTAGCATGCAGGTTGGTCTCATATATACAACAAAATAATGAATCGATACAAAATATCTTCGGCATGCAGGCCGGTATATGTTCGAAATATAAAAAATCACTCATACATCCTCACTGTCTTTCTGAGCATCGCAAATATGTGATCAAAATTGGCTAGTCCTGCTAACTATCTCTCAGCACGTAGGCAGGTATATAATCACAAAATAACTATCATACATCAAAAATCAGGTGACCGCATATCAGGCATCTCGACAGATGTCCTCCATCTCTGTATCACTTGTACCCTCGGCCTCCTGGGTCCCTGCTGGCACCTCAACTGGAGCTGGTCTCTATGCACTGGTAGCCTCTACCTGATCGGGCCTCGGAGCTTGCTGACCCCCTGTGCTCTCCACACTGTGAGTGTGAGATCTCATCCTCTCACTAGATGCATGGTGTACCCGGTACTCGGCATAGGATATGAAGTCTATCCCAGCCACCATCAGCTGGTCCTGATAGTATCTAGCCTCACCTAGGGCATCCCGTAACCTAGATACAGGCATGGTTTGTGGTGGTCCCATAGGTATCAGCCCCTGTACCTGTTCTTTGGGACCCTATCCCACTCTTTCCTGTGAACTAGGACCCAGTCTCAGTGCCTGTGGTGGTGCCCCCTGCCCCTGTGCCTGTATCTAGGCCTGTAAGACCCCAATCTGTGCCTAGGCTATGGCCAACTGGCCCTGTAAACCTGCCACCTGCTCCTGTAAGGCTGCCACCTGACCATCCCCCTCCTCTCCATCTCCATCTCCTCCACCAGCCATCTGGGCCTGCAGACTAGCCACCTGTACGGGTAGCTCTGCTACCTCCACCTCCAAGCCCTCCAACTGTGTCTGCAGTATACCCAACTGGGTAATGAGAGTAGCCACCTGCCCCTATAGGGCATCTCTCTGCACCATGATGGTGGCTAGATCTGGCTACCCTGGTCTGGGTGGTATGGCTCATAACTGAGCCACCCACCACTGTCTGTACCTGTCTATACACCCAACGTCATTTATCCGCCGGTCCACTGGCTACTCCTCCTACCCTGTGGGAACTGTAGGCTGTGGTAGAGGTAAGGGCCTCTCCACATCATCTCTCTGATACTGTGGGAAGGGTGGAGGTATGTCCTATACTAGCCCAAACTGTCACTGGACTCTGTCTACCGGGATCATCTCATCCTTCCCAGCACAGACGACCTTGTATCCATCTCTCTAGCTGGAGCTCAGCTAGCTCCTCATGCATATGCCTATATGAGGGGAATCCCACATATGGCCTCCATATAATGTCCACTCCAGACAACCCCTCCAGTAACTACCGAAAATGGGCCACATCATGTGTGGGCCTCTCAGATCTTGCTCTCCAATCACCAGCACCCATCTCCTATACCCCACCCACACAAATCTTGTTGGGAATGCATCTTCTCGGGGCATCCCTATAGGCTGCACACAAACTATGTGCTTGTACACCCAGTAGTGTAGTAAAAATGTACAACACAGGCTAAACCTGCGCAACCGCCCATATGCCCACAACTCCCTGTACAACTGCACCAAGAATGCTGGTGCCCAGGAAAAGTGGGTCTCATCCACCATCATATCGTGGAGTACCCCCCCATCAGTGATCGGGGAAAGTGTTCATCCTCTACATTTGGTAGTGCATAGTAGCACACTACCTCCATCAATAGAACCACTAGCCTCGTCCCCTTCGGACAGGCTAGGTACATCTCTCCATAGCTCAAGTTGGTGCTATGGAATCTCATATCAGCCATCCCCTCTCCAAAAATAGACACAATCAGCTCCTCTATGGCCTAAGAGGACATGGAATAAACCTAGGCACCCAATATGGGTAATCAAAGAATCTGGAACATGTCCTCCAGGGTGATAGTAATCTCACCCGTCGGCAGGTGGAATGTGTTGGTCGCGGAGTCCCATCTATCAATGAGTGCAACCATCAAATTGGGCTACCTGACTACATGTCTATAACAACAAACTCCACTCAACCCAACTACCTCCACATGCTACAGCTCCTTCGGGGTCGTTGCACCATGCACTGTCACCAGTAGAAGCAGAACCCTATCTCGCATATGTAGCTGCGCTCTCCCCTGCATCCAATACAAACACGGCATTAATTTACATGTATCATTCCATATTCAACACTTATCATTTTCCTACACCCTATTTTCACCCTACCTATTTCAACCACCTAGCCCACATCACATTTGGACCCTTGTGCCTAATAATCCGACCGGTACCGGTTCATCTTAACAGACCCCGGTCACCCTTTAACCGGTATGGATCACCTGTTTGGTGATTGATACTGGTTCACCCTTACCGACCCCGGTCATCCCTTAACCAACATTGGTCACCTGTTTGGTGACCAATACTGGTTCCACCTAATCGACGCCGGTCACTGTCGCAGAAAAACCTGTGATTTCCCAAAGCCCCCCTTTTCTAAAAAACCTCCCCTACCCCTTTTACCCACCTATAATGACCTAAACTACCCTTCGACCTCAACCCAGCCCCCTATCCCATTTATTACCCTCCCCATTCCTCTTTTTACCCACTGTTCCCCCCATTCCCAAATTGAGTTTTTAACCACCCACAAAAATGAAAAACCAACAAAACCTACAAACAATAATAAATTAATACCCTAATCTATCAAATCAAATACACGTAGAGTAGAGCGCTTACCTCGTCTCGTTACCACCATCTCAGTGGCACATCTGGCCACTATACCAGTGGCCCACCCGATCCCTCTCCAGCCTCTGCCATCACCAAATAGCTACCAACAACCTCCACCCAATCAAATCCCTCACAATGATCTTGTGGACCTGCTACTCACCAACCGATCAATCGTCAATCACACCGCCAACTCACTGTTCCGTTCTGTCTAGACACTTTTCTCTCTTTTATCTCTTTTTTGTCATTTTCTCACTTTGCAAAATAACAAATGAATAACAAAAAACGTGGATTTTTTTTTGTTTTTATAACAAACCCCTACCTAACTGATGCCGGTTACCCTTGACTGACATCGGTCACATGCCCTACCTCACCGTCGTTGGTTGACCTATACCAACGTCAGTTATACATGACCAGAATTAGTCACCCTTACCTACACATTGCCATAAATTTTAACCTTTACCCTACCCCTACCTCCTTTTTTTCCCCACCTAACCTTTACCCTGATCATTTACCCCACCCCACCTTTACCCTACCCATTTACCTCACCTTTCCTGACCAAATCATTTACTACCTCCCTTGTCCTCCTTCGGGGACTCTTTATTTTACCCCTACCTTGGCCTTACCCATGCCATGACGTCAATATTTGGATCTGGCCCATCGCTTTTGACGTTTGACCTCATGTGTTCGCTATACCTTGCGGCACTGTTACATGTGTTGTTGACCTAATGACCTTACCTAGCCTATTGCTGTGACCGTTTATCCTGACACTACCTTTGGTGTACCAGAACATACCTACACATTCCTACACCTAACCTACATTGTGTTTCCTGACCATATCCTATACCTTGGATACTGGAATCACTTCAACCTTGTTTGGATAAACCTATCGACCTTAGACAATGTAGAGTTTGCCTGCTCTTCAACCTAGTAGCGTGCTGCAGTTTATACGTGTGCGTGTGTTTGACTGTTGCTACCTTTGACCCTGACCCATTACCTAGATTTCTCGAGTAGACCTTACTTATCTTTCCCCCGTTACCCACCTAGCTTTCCCCTCACATTTTCCTTTTATCAAACCACTCATTGATTCTGCCTGCTACCTTATCAGTTTCTGGTTTGAGGGGGATCACCTTCACCCACACATGGGGCAACCAAATATTTTTTTTTGTTAAGTGTTGCTTACTAATACAAGCTACACAACAAAAAGGGGCAAAATGTAGACACTAAAATTAGGTCACACTCCCCTTTAGTCCCTTGATGAATAAGCACCCTTCATCACATTCACATATCCATGGCCCCCTTCACCCCACTAATATTAATTTAATTAAATTAATTCATTATCCTCACCATATTTATTATTTAAATATCTTAATTTAAATAATATCCACACATACACCTCACTTAGACACCTCATCAAGCCAACTCAACCTAAAACCTATTCTTAGTAAGTGGCCATAACTAACTGAGACTTACCTAAACCCTAAAAATCAATGCCTACATTCTCTCTAACCACATTCCCGCATGCTTACAAGAAGCTCCTAGTCTAATCCATGGGTTAACGGCACAAGATCCAAGGAAATCAAGAGGATCTCCCTAGTTTAGTAAACCTAGGAAATCTTTCCTTGACCAACTTCGGTTATCCCTAACCGTCGCCGGTTAAGAAAGAACCACCGTCGGTTACCCTTTTAACCCCAAAACAACCTTATTATCAAGGTTGGAATTTTTTTGGAAAATTTGGTGAAAATTAGCACATTCCAGAGAGATATTGCATCTTCTGAGAGTGAATTTCAGCAAGAACACACATGCAAGGAAGGAGATAAAACATCTTTTCCTGCACAACCATCCCAGTAATGATCTGATCTAACCAAGCAAAGAGAAATGTACATGTAGCCCATGCAGAAGCTTTCCTTCAGTTGGTGATCACCTGCAGCCTTTAAACCTCTCATCAGCACCTCCATCCCTCACTTACAGGCATCCAGGACCAGAATTCAAGTAAGTAAACGTTATACTTCTTTGGTTCATTCCATTTCATCATTATATTATCATCTATTGTTTACCTAGTCACCCATTGACCTCCTCCAACACTCATCCCTCCATATACCCATTAAAACCTCACCAAATCCTACCCAAATCACCCAATACCTCATCCCGACCAACCAAAGTCCTTTGTGCAACCACAAAGGAGACCTAAATCTCGTTCTGTGGCATTCCTAGTTTTCCACAGTAACTGGCACCAGTTACACCCAATCACCGTCGGTCACCCTTAACTGACATCAGTCTCTATATTTGCCCATACAACCTAGAATAGTGACCTATCCACCTAATTCCCTCTCACCCTCATTCACCTGTGATCTACCTGAGACCTCTGTCAGACCTGCAGAGACCCAAAACCAGTTATTTGACCTTCAGATCCTATTCTAACCTAGCCTGTTAGATTAGATCTATTTCTTATTGTGTTTTAAGTGAGATACCTAAATCATTTCAAATTACAATAGGATTTGCTTTATTTACCACATTAAATTGTTTAAAAGAGTGGATTGACAGCCATATAGGAAGTATCATACCTCCCGGATCTAGCATACGCTAGGCAGTTAACTGCATATATTGTTTAACTTTTTCTGGTGGTCTTGCTTTGCATTACAGGTAGTTCCTCCTAGCCAAAAGGAAGCTCTCACAATCAACTATGGATTCGGAAGTCATACGTGTGCTACAACCCATCAACAAACATTAAAACAAGTATTCCTCCTACGCCCATTACCCTATCTGTTTCATCAATACTTCAAAGAAACAATATAGAATTAGGTGAAACACTAGCTTCGGTTACAATAGAATTTGATGAAGAAGTTAGGGCTTTATTAATTCTGTGCTCTTTACTTGAGAGTTGGAATAGCCTGATAATGGTGGTAAGCAACTCGGTTCCAACTAACTCAAAGTTGAAGTTTGAGGATGTTGTAGGGGTGATTCTAAGAGAGGAAATGTGAAGAAAAATCTCTAAGGAATTTTCTACTCTAAGGAATGCTTTGACAGTGGAAACTAGAGGGAGACGTAAGAACAAAGGAAGCCATGGAAAATCAAAGGAAGGTCAAAATCAAAAAGTAAGATAGTATGCTGGCACTGTGGAAAGTCTGGGCATGCAAAGAAGGATTGTTGGGAGCTTTGGGACAAGAAGAAAACAAGGAGGCAAATGTGGCAACGATTAATGTATGTCAGGATGCTTTGATTCTTTCTTTGTACAATATTACTGAATCTTGGGTTTTAAATTCGGGGAATTCTTTCCGTGCTACTCCACATAGGTATTATTTTTTTGATTATGTTCAAGGAGATTTTGGGCATGTTTTTCTTGGTGATGATGAGCCTTGCAACATAATTGGAAAAGTTTATGTTCGAGTTAAGATGCAAAATGGGAATACTTGGCTATTAAAGGATGTTAGACATGTGCCTACATTACAATGGAATTTGATATCGGCAGGGAAATTGGGAAGTGATGGTTGTACTGTGATATTCATAGTGGACTATTGGAAGGTTACCAAGGGTGCTCTTGTGGTGGCAAGAGGTAAGAAGGTTGGAACCTTGTATTTAACCACTTATAGCACTAATGTTTATAGTATTGTGGCTTCAGAAGAAGATATAACATTGTGGCACTATAGGCTCAGTCATATGAGCCATAAGGGCATGGAGATCATAAAGAAGGATTTTCCTAGATATACAAAAACATGTTTGGATTTCTGTGAGGACTACATATATGAGAAACAAAAGTGAGTAAGGTTTCTCAAGGTTGGACCTCCAAAGAAAGAGAGTAAGTTAGAGATGGTGCATTTTGATGTGTGGGGGTTGACTCATGTATCATCTCTTGGGGGTTCCAATTATTATGTTACTTTTATTGATGATGCAACAATGAAAGTTTGGGTTTATTGTATTAGAAACAAATATGATGTATTTGAAACTTTTGTTAAATGGAAAGCCTTGGCAGAGAATGAAACAAGTCTTAAGCTAAAATGTCTTAGGTCAAATAATGGAGGGGAGTATTGCAACAATGAATTTAATGATTACTATTATAATAATGGAATATGCAGGAAAAAGATGGTTCCAAGAACTCCGTAACAAAATTGAGTATCAGAAAGGATGAACAAAACAATAATGGAATGTGTTAGGAGCATGAGCTTATATGCAGGATTTCCTCTTTCTTTTGGGGCAAAAGTGGTGAGCACAACTGTGTACTTGATAAACATAGGGACCTTCAAGTGCCTTGGATGGAGGCATACCTGGGGAGGCTTGGTATGGTAACAAAGTTGATTATTCATTTCTTAGAGTCTTTGGATGTGAGGTGTTTGTCCATATAAACAAGGATGATAAGACCAAGCTAGAGGTTAAATTAGAAAAATGTACTTTCATTGGTTATGGTGGTGATGACTTTGGATATAAATGTTGGAGTATTAAGGACAAGAAAATCATTCGATCTAGGGATGTGGTCTTTAATGAGAAATTCATGTATAAGCAGCAGTTGTAGGAAAACATGGAAGAATCTAAGAAAGAATATGCAGTGGTAGAGGATATTTTGGATGGGAAAGTGACACATGAATCAGTTCAGGAAGCTCCTCAATAGGAACCACAAAATCCTATATTGAGGAGGTCTTCTAGGGTAAGAAGAGAACTTGAACATTTTTCTCCTTCTCTTTATTATTTATTACTCACTGACAATGGAGAGCCAAAGAGATTTGATGAAGTAATACAGATAGATGCCAAGAAGAAGTGGGAGTAAGCCATGGATGAGGAGCATCAGGCTCTCATGGAGAACCAAACATGGGATTTGGTGAAGCTACCCGAAGGAAAAAGAGCATTACAAAACAAGTGGGTGTATAGATTCAAAGAAGAAGGAGGAGGCAAGAAAAGATACAAGGCTTGGTTGGTGGTTAAGGGGTTTGCACAAAAAAAGGCATAGATTTTGATGAGATTTTTTCTCCTGTAGTAAAAATGTCTTCAATTAGAACTTTTCTTGGAATAGTGGTAAAAAAATACTTGCACTTAGAGCATCTTGATGTAAATACTACATTTCTCCATGGTGATTTGGTGTAGGATCTATATATGCAGTAGCTAGAGGGCTATGAGGTCAAAGGTAAAGAGGAGATGGTGTGCAAACTGAAGAAGAGCTTGTATGGATTGAAACAAGCTCTACGTCAATGGTATAAGAAATTTGATAGCTTCATGATGGAGCAATGTTATATTAGATGCCATTATGCCCATCACATGTATACAAAGAAATTTGAGGATGGCAGTTATATTATCCTATGTCTATACGTGGATGACATGTTGGTTGCAGGTAAAAACATGCAGAAAATAAAAGTACTCAAGAAATATCTAAGTGACTCCTTTTCTATGAACGATTTGGGGGCAGCCAAAAAAATCCTTGGTATGAGGATATCTTGGGATAGGAAGGAGCTAAAGCTGACTTTATATCAGGAAGAGTACATTCAGAAAGTATTAGAGAGGTTTAATATGCAGGATGCTAAACTAGTTGGGACTCCTTTGGTAGACCATTTCAAGTTATCAAAGGAGCAGTGTCCCAAGATAGAGTAAGAGATAAACCATATGTCCAAGGTACCTTACTCATCAGTAATTGGCAGTTTGATGTATGCCATGGTGTGCACCAGACCTAATATTGCCCATGCAGTGGGAGCGGTGAGTATATTTTTGAGTGATCTAGGTAAAGATCAATAGCAGATAGTATAGTGGATTCTTTGGTATTTGAGAGGGACCATGGGGACAATTTTGTGCTACAGTGGAGCAAACACCACATTGC
This sequence comes from Taxus chinensis, assembly GCA_019776745.2. Lineage (NCBI taxonomy): Eukaryota > Viridiplantae > Streptophyta > Pinopsida > Cupressales > Taxaceae > Taxus > Taxus chinensis. Next base: position 338,280,872 of record CM034146.1, read on the forward strand.
ATGGTTATGTAGATTCAGATATGGCTGAAGATGTAGACAACAGGAGGAACACGACAAGTTATATTTATAATGTAGGTGGGACATCAATGAGCTAGATTTCACGACTACTGAAGATGGTGGTTTTGTCAACCACAGAGGTTGAGTATGTTGCTACCACATAGGAAAACAAAGAGATGATTTGGCTATAACAATTGCTTGAGGAGTTGGGACATAAGAAGGAGGAAGGGAATCTGCATAGTGATAGTTAGAGTGTTATACACTTATCTAAGAATTCTGCTTTCCACTCTAAGACCAAACATATGCAACTTAGGTACCATTTCATCATGTCTAATTTGGAGGAAGAGAAGTTGAAGATGGAGAAGATTCATACCAGTAAGAATCCTACAGACATGATTACCAAGGTGGTAACAAGGGAAAAACTGAAGCTATGTTCAGCTTTGGTTAGTCTTCATGGAAACTAGTGAAGGGTTGAGAAGATTTCTCAAATGAAAACTAGTCTCCAAGTGGGAGATTATTAGGTTATGGAGCCTATTTTCATGTGTGAAAATGTTGAAGACTGTACACTAAGAGTATGGTACACTTTCCACAGTTGTCTCGCCAGAAAAAAAAATTGGCCTAAAAAAATGTGCTTTTCTCATATGGGTGAGATTTTTGACCCATAGGTTTATGGGACGGTTTTGGCCCATGGTTTTGATACCCACGATGCCAAGTTGCAACATCATTTCTATTGGCTAATTAATATATAGGATTCTCGTCGATCTATCTAAGTTCGTCATATTTCACTTTGATATAACATCTCTACTTCATGTTATACCTCATATAAGAGTATCGCTCAATGCTTAATTAATACAAACAATGCAAGAGAATAGTTTTGAGTTTGATTGCAAAGAATAAAGAAAACCCCTCATAAAAACTGTGAATACACCAGGGAACCCCCCTGACTTGCCCGAAAAAGATACAATAGTGAATGCGATATTTTCTATTGGAAGGGGGAAAATATTGTGCTTGGTGACATGCATCACAACTTGCAAGGTTGTGGGAGGGTACATATATTGGGAAATTGAATGGTTGGCATGTGCGATAGAAATTAACCACACCACCTCACTTATACTAGATGAATTCCCTTGCATGGACGACGACTCAATGTGTTGGGCATACCCTTCTACCCACATCATATTTAACGATCTCGTAGCCATACACACAAGCAACATGCTCTTTCGCCTTTTCATTAGCCACATTTTCGAGGGCGGATGTTTTTTTAGATGAAACTTTGCTTCATGGTGTTCCCCTTATAAGGGTGTCACTCAATGTTATACTATACTCTGCATTTTTGTTAGTACTGGGGAATGTGTACGTGTGTGTGTGTGTGTGTGTGTGCATGTGTGTGTGTGTGTGTGTGCTTGTTTAAAACATTGGGTCGGTGGTAAATATTGCAAAAAATGTTTCCCTTTCTAACTCTTTAAGTAATGTTAAAGAGTTAATTTTGTTAATATTACTCTAAGCATTTTTTGGAGAATTTTTTTATTGGTTGTGTGTCAGGAGTTAATGTCCCCTAATTCTCCTATAACCAACCTATATTTTATTTTAAATATTTAAAGTTACGGATGTTGCAACCCTTACAATATATGATGAAATTTAATCTTCATATACATTTTTTTCAATTTTGAAGTATTTTCTATTTTCATTTCATTTTATAGATTTTATTTTTTGTATTTACTCAATGCTTACAAAAAAGTAATTGTAGTAATCCCACAAAGTTGTAATACATCATCTGTCAAGGGTGTTTTAAGTTCCGAGGAAAAATGGTCATCTAGGAAAAAGATGAACAAATAAGTGAGTTCTACCAAGAAAGAAGAAAAAATAACAACAATGTTAGGTTGCATGTTGTAAGAGCAAAAAGAAAGTAATTGGTTTGAGTGACCTAGAGATAGAATGAGAACACGCCTATGAGGCTAGACAAATCCAATATGGTGACCAATTCATCGTGAAAGAAGAAAACATTGTGGCATGATGTATAGAGACCAACTCCCTCCTTTGAAATGGATCATCCAAGGTATTGCAGGAACAAGGGAATCATATCTCGTAAATAATATAAAATTTGAACTCTTTTCCACATAAAAGGTTAAAAAATAACCTCTTATATGTATTGCACCTACCGGTGTTTTGGCCTTCAACATTTATTTGCAACCTCCATTCATGCATGCCTATGCTACCCATCGAGGAAATAAATTTGCTAGAAGGCCAATCCTTGTCAACTTTCCAGGATTTCTTCAAGCATGCACACTATGTTCTGATTGATGAAATTAGAAATTTAGATAAAGAACATCTTACTTCTCTTCATTAATTCCTTGTGTTATAATATGGTTTTTCAAATCTCCCCTTCTTTTCCAATATGTCTCCTCCACTCTAATATGATATTAAACCTATTAACATTCACATTGTTGTAGTTGTGTGTGGTTGTTGATAGGTTACAGTGGCATAAATGATTCATATATGTTTGGTCTTTAATGTATAAATTAATGAACACAACAATTGATTTGATTGGTCATTTGTATCACCTATTATGGATATATCTCCTATGGCTGCCACAAACGATTCAATATGTGTGTTGGTGGGTTACATCCTTGACTCAAAGAATTGTTTTCTGGTTAGGTAAATATTACATTTGCGCTCTTTCCTAGCTTGACGATGTCACTCCCATTACCTGGCCTAAGTATGAAATAAGCCGAACCGAACAAATTTCTTTGGATATGAGATTTTTAGTGTTATTTCCTAGAAGAGTATAACATGGGAGGGAACCTAGCGCATAATGTGACCCACCACTAGGAGTAGTGGATGATAATTTAAATTTTTTGTGGTGATTTTGATGCTCTTGGGATTTGTGAAGGAGGAGAGGAGTCGGTTAGAGCCAAATAATTCGACCCACGTAGCCTTCGTTTCTATGGAGGCAGTGAAGAAAATATACAGGTCACCTCATGGATCATTGATGTTGTTTCGCCAAATACAACTAACATGTTTCCAATCTAATCAGGTCACTATTTTTAGCATGCTACTAGCTTGTGCCAAAAAAATCTTTAAAACAAGGCATATAAATCCATTGAAGCATTATGAAGAAGGGAATTTTGGTAAAGTGTTAAGACATACTCCACAACCTTTTATAGGATCCTCTTAGCCTATATAAAAGTGAGAGATTTAGAATAGGGAATTCTCCTCATCGTCAAGAGCCAACATCTACGTGTGTTGTGGAATACATGAGACCTCCTAAATATGGAAAAAGTGACGTTAATAATTACTAGCAACCTTGCTTTATTTTTTAGAGTAGTGGCTCCACATAGACTCTTGCATGTTTCTCTCTCTACCCAAACCACATTCCACATGTCAATGAAGTGTTCTCAAACTCTGCATTCAAAGGGGAAATTAATCTATGTTCATGTCAATGTTTGTATTTCTCTAATGTTTTGTAAATGATGATTTTTAAGAATAAGAGTGAAATTCATTAATGCATAAGGGAGAGAAGTGAATAAGATAATACCCAAAAGATAATTATTGGATTGTACTGCAAGTTTCATTTTTCCTCAATATTTATACATGCAAACAATTGTGCATAATTCATGTTGTTTTACGGATTTGAACTTCATCGATTAATGTTGAATGGAGAAGGATGGATATCAATGTAATTGTAGGTTGAAGTCACAGTTGACCTACGCAAACCTTATTCTTGGTGTTATTTCCCATGCAGAGGATGAAATTTTGAGAGAGTTTAAAGAAGATTAGGTGATGTGGATGGACGAAAATGAGGAAAATAGTTTCAAATACAATGTCACACAATCAAGGAGGAGTCAAAATTACAAAGGAAAATTTCTTCTCTATAGAGAGTGGGGGAATCACTTGATTATTATCGATGCATATTGATGTTCCTATGTGATGTTGATAACATTTTTTAGTAGATGACGAGATGTCTATGTTTTTTATATATACCTATGATTACCAAACATATTTTATGTGTTTTTAATATATTTCCATTCAAATAATCACAATAGTGTTATTCAAACAAAAGTAATAAAATATATAAACGAATATTTTATATTTATTGAATTATAAAATCCTAATGGAGGAAGGAGATTGTGACCAGGTTGTAATATTCCAAGAATGATATATTTTCATAAGAATTATCACCTTTCATTGGCTAAGTTGGTGTCGTATGAAAATTGAAGCCTCTCATGCCCTTTAATGTGAAATTCACATCACATGGGTTTAAAATGTTTCACTTTTGTATTCATATATCTAGTTACAATTTCATGAATCTTGTCCCTCCTCCAACCTTGGAATTCAACTTCTATTATATTTACCAACTCGATGCTCCTTTTGGCTCTATTGATGCAATGTGGAAGGGTTTACACTTCATTACCTCCTTCACATTTTGTTCTTCAAGTTTTTTAAATATTTGATTTAAATTTACACACTAAACACAAGGATTCTTTATTATTATTTCGATTCAATCATTCAATACATACATATAGGGAGAGGATCTCCAATAATTAAGGAGTATATAATGACCTTTTAAAACCTCTCTCTTGACTTAGACGAGTTGTTAAACCAAATCAACCAAACAAATAACTATTTACACAAGTTTTTGTAAACTAAATAAACAACTCACATAACATATTATAAACCCACACAAATATAGTATGGAGAAATAATAAGAAAATTCATAACATTCCCCACCTTATTGTGAACGTGGGGCAAGGAGTAATTGAAAACATAGTCATATGCCAACACATACTTCTAGGTTTGCATACTACTACTATAGATGTCATCTACCCTCCTATACAGTTATTTTTAATGCTCCACACCTTCCACATCATATCAAAACATATTAAGGAAAATACATGAATTACAGTTACATATGAATAGGAAGTATCATATATTTTTACAAATATATATAAAAATTTAAGGACGGTTTCCTTGTCACATTTATAGCCACCGTTATAGATCACTACAACTTTGATTGCAAATAGTATGGGATGATTACTATTGCCACCTAGAAATTGATCATGGCTTTAGTAAATTTGGAGAAAATGTGGTGCCACTATGCATTTGTATCCCCTTTAATATAAAAAAATAAGAGGTTTTAATTATCCTCCTTCATCTAATTCCTCCATCCTCCATTTGATTGTGAGACTTATTTTCCATCACTTGGATGAGACGAGAATTCTTCACCCAAGTTAGCATAATTCCCTTCCTTAGCAAGTAGGGCCTTTTGATTTAGTTTTCCGTCTATGAGATCCTTTGATATTTTTATGAAACTCAACAACATATGTCTTGGCTACTTATAATAAAAACAAATATTTTTATTTTTGAACGCTTAGTTTCTAATACATATTTGTTTTAACCTAAAATAGACACAATCTCTTCTTTTTTAGGATATTCGATCTGATTTTTCTCATCACAAAGTGTAGTAATTACTCCTTAAATATTAATATTAAATTTACCTAGAGTATACTTCAATATAAATTTATCCATTTTTGTATCCCCCCACAATCTGGAGAACTTACTATAAATGACAATTTCCACCAAGAATGTGTTTACTTACTAATATTTGAATAGAGTCTTGACGACACAATTATTTCATGGACATTGGACACCAAATATAATGATAGTAGAACACAAAAATAGAATCTATTGAAAAAAATACAATACTTTATATTTCAATTTATAATAGAACTGAAGGCTATTGGGGTAAGTGCACCAAAATTGGGGGCCAAAAAGTGGACAAAAACTCAAAATTAGCTGAAACATGTACACTTTTTAAAATAACATGTAGGCGTTATTGTTATTCAGGTTTGGTAATTTCCAAACATAAAATGCGTATGCGTTATAATGTACACATTTTTAGTGTAATGAAACATGTACACGTTATAACACATATGTGTTTTTGTGTTACGAAATGCATTTTTAATGTTATGAATTTTGGAAGAGGGAAGGAGGAATATCTACTAAAATAAATGTTAAGTATAATTTTAAATTCATTTTAGTAAATATAAGAAATTAGGGTCACTCTGCACCTGATGAACTGGTCATGTAGCTCCAACAATTATAACCTAGAAGATAGTTTTTCAAAATCTAAAATGGTCAGTACTTACTCATTTTTCAGGATTTCAACAAGGACCTAAAGCTTTCAAGGAATATATATTGTAGTCGGTCTTTGTTATGGGAAAACATATAGTCATTTTGTATGTTTTTTGACCTTCTCGATTGGTTGCTAACATTTGTAGGAGTTTTGGATGTGTCAAAATTAAATTTTACAAACTACACAACACCCAAAGATACTGACACTTTCTTGATTATATGGACTCGTGACTTTCCCCATGAGTGTGGAGCTAAATTTCATTTTGGAATAAGGGTAGCATTGTATTAGGGATGAGTATATACTTTACAATCCTGTAACTCTCTAATCAATGATATAAATAGGTGCAATATGTGAATTGGATCTTAACTATCTCATCACACTAATCCATGCATTCATCTCGGAAGGAGCCATATATTTTTTTCCATGTGATACGAGGGATTTATGATGAATAAACATACTTGAACCCAAAAAATGACACTCTTTCTTGAGAGAGATGTTCAGGTAATTAGAATATAGGGATCCCACACCACAACACACACACACACATAGATATATATATATATATATATATATATATATATATATATATATATATATATATATATATATAATGGGTCCCTTACCACATATCTATATTGAGGATAGGGTTGGGGAATAATGAGTAAATGTAGGGGTGCATACATCTGGGCCAAACACTAGATACAGAGATAAGGGTGTGGGAGTTCTAACTGACTATATAAAATTCATAACCACTCTCCCTTGATTCTTTTAACTTATCATAGGTACTTTAGGGATAGTAAGTTTATGAATCCTAAGAGATTTTATCAATTGAGTTGTTTTGCAACCATATGATGATAGGAAGGGGATGAGCACATGTGATATATCAATTGGTTCACAATGTTTATCCATATAGAGATAGGGGTCCTACCACTTCTCTAATTGGTGCCAAGTTTGAAATTTGGGTCCACAATTCACTTTAGTGACCATGAATCAACTCTATGATGCTTGTTTGTTTTTTACTAAAATGATATCCTCAATTTTTAGATAGATAATTACTCCTTAAATGGGATTCCTTGTCCTATGAAAAAAATGAGGTGATTTTAATGTGCCCTCCTTCTTAAGGTTTTATCACACTACTAGGTGTTGAATGAGTGTTTAAGAACACTACCAAAGGAATGACATCAATTGAACTGAGATGATTGCTCATTCTTGGAAACAAGGTACTCCGTATGAAGATCATTACCTCACCTTTGCTAGCTCTATTATCCTCCTTTCATGAAATCAAGTTCATGTTTCTCATACACGTATTTGATCATATGTCTCTCATGGAGATAGATGATTCCTTAATACTTCACACACGGTGGTCTTGGATACCTCGATGGCATGACTAACTTATTTTAGCTTGTTCCTTGGAGATATTTGGGTACAATGATAGAGTCGGGATATGATGATCATCAAGTAAATCCTTGAGCTCCACACTTCACCTTTTAACATGATGAATCCTTTACAATTCACATTCTTGAACAAGATGACACCTGGGTGGAAGCATGTTTATGGTACCTGGACACCTTTTTTTCTCTCAATTTTCTCTTCATAGAAATGGTTTCCACCTTTAGATAAGGGGGATGAATCCTTGAATGAAAATTGAGGATTAGTTATATTTTCTTGGACCTACATATTTCACTGAAACACTGAAAATCAAATTTTATGATCAATGAAACTATCCTAAAAATCCTAATTCTACCTCACAAGTCAAAATTTAGGTCATATTTCATTTTAAAATGAGATGGGAAGTTGTAGAGTTTTTAAGTACCCTCAAGATGTATTTGAGACTTGATTGAATTTTTATTATTTTACCTTGTAGATTTTATTCTAATATATTTCTAATTCGTATTTATTTGCATCCTAACTCCTTCCAAAACTCTTGGAATGATTTGGAGAAGTTAGCTTTCACCTGTTTTAGCTTTCATTCCCCATGCACCTGAAAACCCCAGTCTTAAACGAGATTGCTCCTGAATGAGGCTTTCTTTCCTAAACTTTCCTAAATTTCCTTAGAAATTTTCAAGGCTCTCTTGACATCACCCTTAAATTACCTATATTTTCCTTGAACACTTCTCAGAGGGTATTCAATTAGCTACAAAATGCCCAAAAATGGTCCTTTTAGGCCTCTGGAGGAAGTAGTCTCTCATCGAAATTGAATGAGTTGATAAATCACCTTAGAAATTCTTCCTTACACACTAAAACATATTAAATGATATTTTTATGTAGTTTCCTCTAAGATGGGATAAAGGTTTAACTCAGGGTATGTCTGAATAAAGAAAGGATGCATAATGAACTGAGAATCTTAATTTTCAATTAAGGGCTTAGTTGTCACGCTTCAAAATTTTCATTAATTTTGATGATAGTTATTTTGGCCATTATATAGCTAATCAAACACCCTTTGGGCGAGATTTCAGGAAATATCATTAAGTATATTGGAGGTGATGTCAAGGTAATATTTGAAGTGTTGGAGCTAATTTAGGAATATTCAGGAAATGTTTTCTCATTCAAGGACAATTTGCTCAATAGTGGCAGTTTTCTAGGTGTAGGGAACAAACACTCTAATGGTGAAACTTGACTTCTCCACGGATGATTTTGGGAGCTTCGTAAGGATTTGGGAGGAAATCTAATAGGAATTGTAACTAGCTATGTGAGTGCTATAAATGTTGGAAACATAAACTTTTATCTCCAAGGATTGAAGGTTTCATGAAGCATTTCAAAATAGTGCAGCTGTCCCCTTTTGGTTCTAGACAAAAAGTAGGCCTATAATTGTTTTTAGATTCAGGCATATTCAAGTCTTGAAAGTTTTTTCCATTAATATTAGATTTTGTTATTCCATTGATATTAGGATGTTTCCACTAACATGATTAGGAAAGTGATTGAAATGTGAGACTCAAGGAGTGAGTTAATGGTCTTCACATCCTGACTCCTCCATTATTGTCCAAAAGCACTTTTTTAATGGAAAAATTTATGATGAGCTATGGACAAGCTACCAAGCATATAATACCATCATGATACTGAATGAATGATAAAACTTCCTATAAGGATACTTTTTGACACACACATTAAATTTTTTTCTTCTTCTCTACTAAAAAATTGCACACAAACCATTCTTGTACCATAAAAATCCATTTCTACGTGGGAACACCAACTTCTCACTAATGAAATTTCTAGGACCAAAAGCCTTCCAACCTGGTAAAAGAAATGATTCATAACATAGGTTTTATCACAAAAATAGATTCTTAGTAGTATTGATCAACCCATCCAATGTATACATGATTCAAGCCTTCCAAAACATCAGACCATACATTGGATCGAAGGAGAGTGGTAGTTTACCCTTCCATTTGAGTTGCAGTATTAACTGCCAATCCTACAATGTATGTGATGAGATTTAGGGATTAGATGGTATCAATAACATCATGAGCAATAAATCCAGAGAGATGCTCACCACATAGTCATGATGTGTTTTTGGAGTTTTATGAAACTGTATCTACATAGTTATCTATAAAAAATAGTTATATGAGTGAAGTAGCCTCCTAGAATGATGATTGTTGTTTACTAGCCATGTAAGGATCTCATTAGGATGGGGCCAAGATTACGTGAGTTGAAAATAACTTCATGAATGGACCACTGAGATCAATGAATAATTTCTATATTTCACTTGAACCAATACATAAAACACTTCCATAGGGGAGCACATTTTTCTGACCCTCATGTCCCCTTGCTGTTGGAAGAACTTGAAAAGGGGACATCAGAACTACACAATGCTAACCATGATTATCCTTTCATCTTGGTAATCAGAATGACATAATGAACATGTGAGTCACCATGAGTTGAAATCATGTTTCTAAGACCTTGATATGGGTGATGGTAGGATTAATTGAATGAAGATTGCTTTATAATTTTGATCAATTCCCATCCAATGACCATGAGATGTCAGACTGAGACAAAAATATAATTTGAGACATAAAATTAGGAAATGAGAGGGCTTCCTCTTCTACTCGATTGCTCCTAATGGAAATATGTTTCCAATCCTCCGTAAGCAAAAATGATTTATCCTTGCCATGATCCTATGAAGGAAATCTCTGAGAGAGACGCTCACCACATAGTTCTTTAGGTCTAATATTAAAGCAATGTTGAGAAGTACACTCACTGGAATGAGAAGATGTTAGCATATCGCCAAACTTTTGTTTCCCAAGTGATGAGGATCAATCATCAAGAGATGGGGGATAATTACGTGAGCTTGAGATGACTACCTTCCTAACACCCATGGTTGTCCTTTCTCATCATGTCCCCTGATGATCATTCCCTTGTATGAATTGCAATTTTAATGAAGGACAAGGGGACATCAGATACTCCATAAAGGTCACCATGGGTCCTGATTACACCCGTTGAAAAAGTGACTGTAAAAATTGAGATAACATGAGTTGAAATCATGATTTGTTCAATAGATCATAGTGATGACTTAAGTGACACAAATGTTTTTAAACTTTCAAAATTAACTTCCCCTCAACCAAGATGAATCACCTTTGTGGAAGCATGCTTATAGTATCTAGCGTCCCTATTTGTCTTGATTGGTACCAAGTGGATATAGGTTTCAATCCTGGACAAATAGGACAGGTTTGATGTCCTAAAGTGTAGACTTGGGGAGGAGGATAAGGTCACACATTGGTGTCCATCATGCCCCCCTTATACCATGGGGGACAGAGGAGGCACAAGAGTTTCCAATATGTGACTATGCTTGATTTGGAAAGCCAACTCCTTGAATGGATATTCTATTTTTAGAACACTAAGCTTGAAGTTTTCATCCACGGAAGCTTATGAAAATGGTTTGGGGTCAAAATCATTATATGATTTTGAATCAAAATCACATTTAAATATCAATAAAATCATTTCCAAAATTAATTTCTTCCTTAAACTCAATATTTAGGGACCTATTCCTTCTTAAACTAAAAGGGGCAACTGAAGAAGTTTGAAATATATCAGGAAATAATTATGCCTTAGATTAAATTTGATATTGCCCATTTTTATAGGATTCTAATAGATTTTTGATGCATATTTGTTCCCCCTATTAACTCATTTGGGAACTCCTAGAATCTTCTAAAGAACACAACATTCACCTGTTGAAGCTCTCATTTCATACACCCTGAATACCCATTGATGTTGAACAGATGGATCTCTGGGTTGAAATTTTCTTTCCTAAATTTTTCTTGAATTGACTTCAAAAAACCTTAAATGATATCCAAAATAACCCTCAGATGATTTATAATTTTCTCTGAAGATTGTCGGAGAGGTGTTTACCAATTGAAAAATGGCCAAAAATGGCCTTTTTAGGCCTCTTAGAGGAAGTTGTCTTTCACTGAATCTTACTGAATTAATTTATCACTTTGGGTAGTCATCCCTCCTTGCACACTAAAAAGACTTGAAAAATTTGTTAGGACTTTCCTATAATTTGAGGTGAAGGTTTAACTGAACGTAGGTTGGCTAGAGGAAGGATGCACAGTGACTAGGAAGCCTAATTTTCAATTAAAGGGGCTTAGTTATCATCCTTAAGATTTTCAATTTTTCATGCTAGATATTTTACATGACAACAATGAATTTGGAATTAGCTATACCCCGTAATTCTATCATGCATTGATCCGAAAATCCATGTCAAAAGTTTTAAATTTTTTTTACCTTTAGATCCCTATAGGCTTATTTAAATTACCATTAAAATTAACTCTGTTCTAAGTAAAATAATCCAAAATAATTCAAGAATATAAATGAAACTGCACACAGCTTATATCCACTATAAGGGGGGTGTGTCTCAATGTTCACAGAGCAACCGCCTCCCCCAGGATGGACAGACCCCATCCGCGCAGGGTAGTGCACGAGGCGCTATCTAGGGAGCCAGAGGGACTCCGGGCCGAGACAAACAGTTGGCCAGGCATGGGTTAGGGTTAACGACCTCGCATGCATGTGCTATTGGGCGAATGGGCGAGTTAAGCGCGCAGGGTGAGAATGGGTGACCACCCGGGAAGTTCCCGGTGGCGCACCAATATAACTCCAGTAGGGCGAGTTAAGCGCGCAAGGCAAAAATGGGTGACCTCCCCGGGAAGTTCTCGGGTGGCGCACCAATGCAACTCTTGAGGGCTGTGGATGTGAGTAAGAGTTGTGCATGGGAAATATGAAAGGACCATGCTATGAGCACAAGGATGCCTCAGAATCAGGGTTTAGTCGAGGCGGGTTGGCGAGCTAATGTTGGTTGCACTTAGGACCACTACAAGGTGTCTTGGAGCGATAGAACATACCCAGTGTATGTGGATTGAGCTGGGTAACTCATGTGGGCGATGCAGTGGCAGAGTGGGAGTTGGTTTGAAGCATAAAGACCTTGTATGATAGAGGCCTTGCGTTGAGAGTGCAGTGCATGGCTAAAGAGCCAGGTGAGCATGGCAGACAATATAGACCAACAGTGGGATCTCATAACCCCACCAAGTGGAGTTTGGAACACTTGGTGCATTGGACATTCAGAGGATGGGGTGTTTAACAAACTTTGGACATATACTCTACCCTTTTGGAGTATTTCCATGTAGATATGTGCATCTTGGATCAGTAGTGGGACTCCAGTGTTAAGTGACAGTGGACTTGGGGAGACCTTTGAGGTTACAAAGTCCTTAGAAGTAGAGTTCATGTGGGAAACATCCAAGAGGTGTGATGGCGTGAGACTGGGATTCGGGGGTCTAAATGGAGGAGAAGCTAACTCGGACGTGAGCGAGCCAAGTGTGGCGAGCTCCTCAACCTTGTAGAGGTTAAAACAACGCAGATAAGTCGAGTGCTCACATAGATGTATCGGAGTGCACCGGAAGAGCGGATGCGGAGTGGGTGCAGAAGCTGAGGCTGAGACTCAGTGAAGTGGACAGAGGATGGTTCACATGGTGATGTGCAACATGGTGGGCTGAGTCAAGGAAATCATGGATACCGTTGCAGTGTGGTGAGCTGACAATGAAGGCAAAAGACTTGTGAAGTCAATGAGGTTTGGACGCAGACGGGTGTCTTGAAGAGTAGGCACGCCAATGTCAGTGGCCATGGCATCGGGGAGAGATCAAAGGATCGATCAAGTTGAGGAAAGCAGAGTACCTCACCCACATCTGATGCGGTCTACCAGGATGGTGAGCTTGTAGTGCTCCCCACAGGGATCCTTGTTGTTGTGGACTTGGGTGACAGTCGGTCAGCAGGTCGGGGTGAGTAGAGGCTCACACCCGAGAAGGACTCAGAGGAGGACTTCCCCCGTCGGTGCACGCATAGGTGACCGGTGCGGTAACTCAGGCAGACTCATGGATGGATGACAGATAGGGGCATGTGATGTTCCTTAGTGGCCTTGTGCAGAACAGTTGGGATGTTCGATAATGAGCCAGCCAGCGGCCTAGAGCTGGGCCAGTGATGAGTCACGAGGCATGAGTTGTGCATTCCCTCAAGTGGACTAAGAAGGCATATTAAGAGCTCCCGGTGGTTGTATGGGTAGTCATGGCATTTGGTGAGTGGTCTTCTGGAGCAGTTGTATGGGCAGCTGTGAAGGGTGTTGGAAAGGTTCACTTGAGCATTGTGTTGGAGATGCAGTTGGGGAATGGGTTGTTGATGAAAGATGGAGAAAGGCGTAGTCTAGGACTACTGGAGTAGCTTGATCCTCTAAGGTGAGTGAAAAAAAGTAGTGTCTCAGTGCCACACGTTGGCTAGTTAATTCCGCTTCAAAGCTAGCTCCATGACAGCTGGTATCAGAGCTTCATCAAGCGTGAGAGTAATGTTGTACTTGATACTAGCATGATCAACTTGTGTCAGTGCCGTTGAAGTTGATGCTCTACTTGATACCTCAGAGCACAACAACAATGGTGCTCAGTTGGGATTTGAAGTGTATGCTCAGTGCGAGTAGGTGGCTAAAGAACATCTGAAAAGCAGGCATGTGGGATGTTGATTGAAGAATAGGGGTGGCAGACTATGAAACCAACGCAATCAACATCATTGGTGATCGGATGAGCAGGACACCAACGCGGTTGGGCGGAGCAGGAGTAGATTGTTGTGTGCTTGTGAAGTAGCGTTAGATTGAAGTGCCCAACCTAATGTGTGGCTATGCAGAGTCGTGCATGTTTGCGGGAGTTGGTTGTTGGACGAATCAGATCAGGAGAGTCTTGTGAAGATTGGCAATCAACGGTGTTGGCGATCGAAAGGCGGGACACCAACACAACTGGATCAAGTGGAGTAGTGTATGTTCCAGGTAAGAAGAAGACTGGTGTGGGCCTGAGTAGCATCAGATCAGAGTGATCCAGTGGAATATCAGAGCTCAGTTGAGCCTCATTATTGATGTCACAGTGGTATGAATGAAAGACAGTGAACTTTCTCAATTGTAGACTAGAGGGTTGATGAGAAAGGAGTCATGCAGTTGCGACGGTGGTTGGCATGGCGTTCAGTGATCAAGGTGTTGTAGACCTGTGCAAGTGTCAAGAGTTGGCGCTTGTGCAATGCAAGTAAGCCAGTGCAGGTTGCTAGAGACTTCATGGGAGAAGAAGGCCAGTGTTTTGAACAGATCTCAGTTGTAGACCAGGTGATAGGGAAGCATACAGTGATGGGCTGGGGTAACGTCACTTCAGTGGATAGTTCACGTGAAGGCTGGTGCAGAACTTACTCCTAGTAGTTTTGGGTGAAGGGATAAACTTGGTAGAGTCCAGGTGCAGTGGCAGAGTGACTCGAAAACTCGGTAGGTGCGAAAGCACTGAGTAGCACGACGACTCCCCAAAAGTTGTTGACGGGACTTGTACATTGTGGATGGCTTAATTGCAGTGTTCTGTGAAATGATATCAAGTTGATACTCAAGCCATTAAGTGGATAAAGTGGCTCTCCCTTGGCAGAATCACAGTGGTGATTTCTTTGAAACCTTAGAATTTCAGGTTGGCAATAGTGGCAGTGGCTACATTCTAGAGTAAAGCAAGAGTTGCATATTCGGAAGTGCTGGTTGGTTGAAAGTGGTGGTCAGTAGATCAGTCAGGTTGTAGTGAAATGAGGTATTCCAGGTGAAGAGTTTGCCAAAAGATCAGCATCAGAGTCATAATGGTGGTATGATGTTGGTGGAAGTGCTGAATAAGGGCAACATTTGCGGTGAAGTTAGGCCCCTAGATCAGTTGGAGAATTTCATGTGTTGCGGGTGGAAGCGTGGTGTGACCAGTTTCAACAGTAATGAAACCTTGCAGTGGTTTGTCAATCGGCATGGAGGTTGGCGGTTCTCCAATTATGTAGTGAATGTTGTGTAAGAAGGACTCAGAGCTTGGCAGGGCAGCTTGTACATCATGCAGAATTCCTATGAGGTTGTGGGAATTACAGAAGGGGTATCCCATCAAGCATTGTGTTGGATGTTTGGTGAAGTGTATTTTCAGCGGAATGGAGCTACAGTGACAGAAGTGTTGAGTGATTTGACACTTTTTTTTCCAAGCACCGGGAGTTACCACAACAAGATGTTGAAGAGACTGAGTTGTGTTATGTCAGCAGTGACCGAAGTGTTTCCTTGTGTATTTACATGTGAGTAGTGCATTTACATTTTTTCCAAGTGTTGCAAACACTTGCATCCTTTGCGCAGGCTTGTGAAGTCTAGCATCGGCGTCGTGGGAGTTTCCACTTTAAGTGGGGGAGAATATAAGGGGGGTGTGTCTCCATGCTCACAGAGCGACTACCTCTCCCAGGATGGATAGAACCCATCTGCGTAGGGTAGTGCATGAGGCGCTATCCAGGGAGCCAGAGGGACTCCCGGCCAAAGAAAATGGTTGGCCAGGCATGGGTTGGCGGTTGACGACCTCACATGCATTTGCCTGACAGAAGATCTGGGCGAGTTGGGCGAGTTAAGCGCGTAGGCTGAAAATGGGTGACCTCCCGGGAAGTTCTTGGTGGCGCACCAATATAACTCCACGAGTTAAGCGCGCAGGGCATAAATGGGTGACCTTCCGGGAAGTTCCCAGTGGCGCACCAATGCAACTCTTGAGGGCTATGGAGTGAGTAAGAGTTGTGCATGGGGAATATGAAAGGACCATGCTATGAGCCCAAGGATGCCTCAGAATCAAGGTTTAGCTGAGGTGGGTCGGTGAGCTAATGTTGGTTGCACTTAGGAATAGTGCAAGGTGTCTTGGAGCGTAAAACATACCCAGTGTACGTGGAGCGAGTTGGGCAACTCATGTGGGCGATGTAGTGGCAGAGCGGGAGTTGGTTTGAAGCATGAAGACCTTGTATGATAGAGGCCTTGCATTGAGAGTGCACCGCATGCCTAAAGAGCCAGGTGAGCATGGCAGACAATACAGACCAACAGGGTGATCTCACAACCCCACTAAGTTGAGTGTGGAACAATTGCTGCACTGGAAATTCAGAGGATGGGGTGTTCAGCAGACCTTGGACATATACTCTACCCTTGCCAAGTATGTCCATGCAGAGATGTGCATCGTGGATCAGCAGTAGGACTCCAGTGTTAAGTGATAGTGGACTTGGGGAGACCTTTGAGGTGGCAATGTCCTTAGAAGCAGAGTTCATGTGGGAAACAGCCAAGAGGCCTGATGGAGTGAGACTGGGATTCGGTGGGTTCGAATACGGAGGAGAAGTAACTCAGACGCAAGCGAGCCAAGTGTGGTGAGCTCCTCAACCTTGTAGAGGTTAAAACAACGCAGATAAGTCGAGTGCTCACATAGATGTATCGGAGTGCGCCGGAACCGCGGATGCGGAGTGGGTGCAGAAGCAAAGGCTGAGACTCAGTGAAGTGGACAGAGGATGGTTCACATGAAGATGTGCAATATGGTGGGCTGAGTCAATGACATCATGGATACCATTGCAGTGTGGTGAGCTGACAACGAAGGCAGAAGAATTGCGAAGTCAATGCGGTCTGGACGCAAACATGTGTCTCGAAGAGTAGGCACACCAATGTCAGTGGCCATGGCATTGGGGCAAGATCAGAGGATGGATCGAAGCCGAGGGAAGAAAAGTACCTCACCCACATGTGATGCGGTCTACTAGGATGGCGAGCTTGTAGTGCTCCCTGCAGGGATCCTTGGCGTTGTGGACTTGGGTGACAGTCGGTTAGCAAGTCGGGGTGAGTAGAGGCTCACACTCGGTAAGGACTTAGAGGAGGACTTCCCCCATTGGTGCACATGTAGGTGACCGGCGCGGCAACTCAGGCAGACTCATGGATGGATGACATATAGGGGCATGTGATGTTCCTCAGTGGCCTTGTGCAGAACAGTTGGGATGTTCGACAATGAGCCGGGCCAGCAGCCTAGAGCTGGGTCAGTGATGAGTCATGGAGGCATGAGTTGTGCATTCCCTCAAGTGGATTAATAAGGCATATTATGAGCTCCCGATGGTTGTATGGGCAGCCGTGGTATTCAGCGAGTGGTCTTCTGGAGCAGTTGTATGGGCAGCTGTGAAGGGTGTTGGAAAGGTTCACTTGTGCATTGTGTAGGAGATGCAGTTGGGGAATGGTTTGTGGATGAGAGTGGAGAAAGGCGTAGTCTGGGACTACTGGAGTAGCTTGATCCTCTAAGGTGAGTGAAAAAGGTAGTGTCTCAGTGCCGCACGTTGGCTAGTTTATTCCGCTTTAAAGCTAGCCCCGTGACATCCACCAATATGCTTCTAATAAAGCTTAGCTCGTCCATCTAGAATGAAGGGGTCGGGTTCCTTTTATAATGAAAAGGGCCCAAATTATTTGCTTAACACCCTTATCACTCCATTCTCCTATGTGGATAACTTCGCTGGCATGTTGGCTGGCGGATCAGTCTTAGGGCTAAGATGTCGGGGGGGTTCGAATCCTTCCTTGCATTTTGGCACCAACGGTTTTGGTTTAGCCATGGGTACTATCCCATATCTTCAGAGGTATAGATGGAAATAGGATTTAAAATGGTGTGGCCTGAACTATATTCATGTGGCTTTGGCCATGTTTTGGCTTGTTCCCTAACCTTCCTAGGATTGGCCAAAACATTGGCTTTGTACTTAGTGGTCTCTGTTGACACGCCCATCTCGGGCTGGCTGTGTATCGATGTGGTTGAATGCCAAACTCTACGACCGATTCATTCACTTCTTCGTTGAGTTAGAATATGAACCATTCCGAGCTAAGTTGGATAAGACCAATGCATAGGCCGTGTGCTTTGCTGAGCTATAAGCCAAGTTTACCGTTGATCTTCCAAATAGTTCGTATAAATAGGCTTTAGTCAAATAATAGATAAGCCCAAAATATGTAGTGTTAAAACCCAAATCATATGGCCATATCGCGATAATTGTGGCAATGTTGTGATCACTCGACCGTTGAGAAATATAAGGCCTCAGTGGGGATTTGACCACCCTATCGAGCTAGAAATATAGCTCGTCAAGCTCAAATTAATCCTCCAATACAACTCGAAATACATAGTCCACTTGTCACTTATCGATAGGCATATCGGGTGAATTCGATTCATGGTGGCAAGTCACGTGGTGGCTTAAGGACCCACCATGTCGGTGATAATAACATAGTCCTCACGATGGCAAGGCTCCCTTCCGTTACAAAATTTGAGCCTCTTGTTCTTGCCTACTCTTACGTATGTTGAAGACCGGAGGTTATAAACCAAATCAACAACCTTATTTTTCCTTGTCACCAACTACCACGTGTTACCTTGCCATTGGTCCACATGTTGACCTGTTGAGTAGGGTTGACCTGAACTTTGACCGGCTATCATTTGCACATACGGACTCCATTTTCGACGTTTAAATAGTCGACATAAATCTCTCAAAGTTAAATTTCGTACTGTGCCAATCCTAGGATGTTTAGGGAACATCTGTCCTCCGTCTTAACCTCTAGATCATACCTCCCCAATGGGAAAGGCTTTTTGTCCCGAAAAGCATGTAAACCCAAATCATGTTGCTAAGAAGAGATCTACATTGTATATTTCCAACTTTACAATCAAACAACTAATGGTTCAAACTCTAGGACCTGTGGCACTTGGCCTCACTGCCTCCTACTGCGTCACTCTAATATCTGAAGAAGACCTCCATCCCTCTGCTATATGGTGCTAAGTTTCCAAATGAAACCTCAACGGTCCCACTGTGTGGTGTTAAGCTTCCAGATATCTGACAACAAGGATCCCTTTTTACTCTATAACACAGCTCTTGGTTCCGAGTTGATTCCGCAGAATTCAAACTGGTCTGAAGGAACTCCATGCTATGCAGAGCTAAGATTGATCCAATGTCGGTGATGGACAATGACTTGTTAGGTACCATCCTGCTACAGGGCCATAAGAGACTCTACATAAAATGAAGATGCAACCTAGTGTCACGTCCCTTTCTAGACCTTAATGCTCATGTTGTATGGTGTTAAGTCCTCTTTCAAGACCTCAACGCTTCCACTACATGGTGCTAAGTTCTAACGATCAACTACCATTCTATTGCATGGTCACAATACCTCTACACATAATGAAAATCCGAGCTGATTTCTCTCAAGCTCAAAAATGGTGACTCAAACCCCACTGCACGACTGTTACCTCTACATGGTACAAAGCCTCCTGTTGATGATGACTATGAGGTACCACTCTTCTACACGGTCACAATTCCTCTACACAAGATGAAGTTCCAACCTGCTGTCAAATGCCAACGGTGTCCAACTACCATTCCACTGCACAGTCACAATGCCTCTACACAGAATGAAGTTTTGAGTGACACTAGTGAGCTCAACTGTCTACACATATGGCTGATATATCTTCAAGCTTAATATGAGTTAAATCCTGTATCCCAACTGTAACAGTCACTCACAATTTCTCAGGAGATATGTTTGGGGTATTAATCAAATTTTCTAAGTAAGAAAATACACTGAGTATGGTAAAGCTTACTCTCAACATTTTCTCACAAAATATGATCTCCAAACAAAATACTACATACTATTCATCAATTTGAATTATGAGATATATAATTGAAAAATTGTCAACTTACCCATTTTAAAGGACTTTCAATTTCAGGTATTACCTGGTCCTGGGTTGAAATGTCAACTGGTGGTGAACTAGAAACCTCCTTTGCATTTACAATAGGCCTCCATTCCATCTTTGGCTTGTCATTACTCTTATGGCGAGATGGATGAAGTTTCCAACAATTTTCCACCCGATGCCCATTCCTCAAGCAATGAGCACAAAAATTCCTCTTATTCTCTTTCTTTTGGGATGGGGAACTCTTTTTGTCATTTCTCGACTCTGCATGACGAGATTAGTATTTCTGATTTTTCATGTTCCTGATGAACGACATCAACTTCTTCATTAATGTGCTTATTTTCTAGCATCTAGCCACATGATGATTATGTAATCCACAAAAAGTACATGGAAAGGCATTCCACATTTTCTTAAAATCATAGCCATAATTCTTAAGTTGAAAAAGTGGATTAGAAGTTTCACTGTGCTTATGATTATGGTAAGAAATTGGAGGTGGAATCTCATTACCTCTTCGCTGATTTCTCTGACCACATCCTTTCTATGATGACAAAGCACAAGTTTCTTGCTCAAACTCTTCTTATAGGAATAATGGGGTATTCAATTTGTTTTGGAAGCTTGTCTCCCGTTAGCATTCTTGGAGAAATATCCAATTTCCATTCCCACACTAGGATAACCCAAACCTGTAAAACGGGGACGATCCTTGACCTGTATTGGGTTAGATATGCCTTGGCCATTTTTACAAAGGCCTCTTCCATTAAATCCAATTTTAAATAACAATTTGGATCTAAAGGAATCATTACCTGAATCCAAAACCGAATGGGGGGAAGAAGATTCACGTGGTGAACAACTTACAATGCACTCATCTGTCATGGTCTCTACATCTAAAGTTAAAGGTATTTCCTTTCTCTGATCACCACACTGCAACCTTACAAAGAGCTCATCCTTGGTTTGTAATTTTGATTTCAAGTGAGCATTCTCCTCTTCCAAGGAGTAATACATTGATCGCAGGAGACAATTCTCTTCCTAGATCTGGTGATTGTATGCCTCAATTTCTTCGAGCTTCGCCTGTTTGGACATCTTGCCCATGGTGCACCTATACCTATTAAATCACAATGAACTACTGTACAACTAAAGAAATCACACGGTAAAATCAAATGATTATGATACCAAACTTGCTCGGAGATTAGCAAGTTTGCAAGCCAATAACCTGCTCTGATACCAACTTGATCTGAAAATCCAGGTCAAAAATTTTAATTTTTTTTGACCTTTGGACCCTTATAGGCTTATTAAAATTACCGTTTAAATTAACTCCATTCTACGTAAAAAAATCCAAAATAATGCAAGAATATAAATGACACTGAATACAGATTGATTATGGAGTTCAAAAATAGTCTACGTCTCTGGGTTCTTATCGAACTATTCCACTAGTCAAAATTTGTAAGTACACTGTTATTTCTTACAATAAAACCTAATGGAACTTCACTTGCCTAGTAATACTCCAGTCCTTCAAAGAACTCCCCTTATACTTTGGCACCGACAGTTTTTGTTTAGCCATGGGTACTATCCCATATCTTTGACGGGATAGATGGAGATAAGCTTTAAAATGGCGCAGCCCAAACTATATTCACATGGCTTTGGCTTGTTTTGTTTTGCCACAAAAACATTGGCTATGTATAGCCCTCAAGCTCCTCTTGGCTTGCCACTTAGTGGTCTCCGTTGACACACCCATCTCGAGTTGGCTTTATATCGATGTGGTTGAATGTCAAACTCTACGGTTGAGTCATTCACTACTTCGTTGAGTTGGAATATGAACCGTGCCAAGCTAAGTTAGATAAGACCAATACATAGGTCGTGTGCTTCACCGAGATATAAGCAAAGTTTACCATTGATCTTCCAAATGGTTGGTATAAATAGGCTTCGGTAAAATAATAGATAAGCCCATAATAGTGATAAAACCTGAATCATATGGAAATATCTCGATAATTGTGGCTCATTAGACCATAGAGAAATATAAGGCCTCAGCGGGGATTTGACCACCCACCAAGCTATAAATAAAGCTCATCAAGCACAAATTAATCCTTTAATACAACTTGGAAGGCATTGTCCACTTGTCACTCCTTGATAAGCATATCGGGTGAATTTGACTCATGGTGGCAAGCCATGTGGTGGCTTGAGGACCCACCACATCGGTGATAATAACAAAGTCCTCACGGCAGCCAGGATCCCTTCCATAACAAAAGTTGAGCCTCCTGTTCTTGCCAGATCTTACGTATGTTGAAGAACGAAGGTCGTAAACCAAATCAAAAACCTTCTTTTGCCTTGTCACCAACTGCCATGTGTCACCTTGTTATTAGTTCACGTGTTGCCCTATTGACCTCGGTTGACCCAAACTTTGACCGACCACCAATTACACATACTGAATCCATTTTTGACATTCAAATAGTCGACGAAAATCTCTCAAAGTCAACTTATGTATTGTGCCAATCCTGGGAAGTTTAGGGAATATATGTCCTCTGTGTTGACCTCTAGATCATGCATTATATAGTTAGTTGATTGGTTCAATAAGAGAATAAATATTGATTAAATTGAGCCATGTCAAACTTATTGGAACTATATGATTTGTTTTTTTTACTTCATATCTAGGAATAATTAAAAATTTAAACATGAATCAATTAGTCAATTTGATTAAAATTGAATCTATTCAATTTTTGATGCATGATTATCATGAGGGAATTGAATTTCCTACATAAATTTTACTATACTAATTAAGTACATGGGCACACATAAGGATGGTGAGAAGGATAATGGAGAAAGGAACTTGTGCAACACAAAATTTGGGTGATAGTGATGATTATGCAGGGATTTCATGAATGCTTTGTCCAATAGTTGTATTGTATAATGAAAATTGATTACAAAAGTGAAATAATTGTTATCCATATTTACACCCCATTTCAAAATGGATTAGCTTATAGGTCTGAGAATTGATAGTTAATGGGGAGCAATTTACAAGGTATCTCGTGGTGAGCTTGCGAGCTACAATGAAGGTTTAGAGTTGGGTTTATTTTAATGGTCGAGCTAGAAAAATGTACGGATTGTCCCATTGTTTTTGCACTTCAACCGAATTCTTGATGTGCATTAACCATCTTCCTAATGTGTGTCAATGCCCCTTTGTTGTCGCATGACAACATTCCTTGCTGTCGTGTGAAAATCCTTCCCCCCTTACCATGTGTCATCCCTCCTTCCCCATCATGGCCCTTTACTGTCGTGTGACAATCCTTCCTTCTTGATGCACATCAACCTCCTTTTATTGTCGTGTGATAGAATTTATTTTTGTTGTACAACAAGCATTCCCTCGTTAACTGCGACTCTCCCCATTCTTGTCGGGCTTCAGCTGGTGGTTCCTTTTGGGCATCAACAAGGAGTTTTAGATACGACTGTGCATTAATGGAACCTTACAAGGTAGCTCAAAAACTGATTTTATGAGGTATG
Source organism: Taxus chinensis (assembly GCA_019776745.2). Lineage (NCBI taxonomy): Eukaryota > Viridiplantae > Streptophyta > Pinopsida > Cupressales > Taxaceae > Taxus > Taxus chinensis. The sequence continues at coordinate 338,304,473 of CM034146.1, forward strand.
GCACCCTTGTCCACCATGCATGTAACATTCCCATTTTAAAGCTTTAGAAACAAGGGATTTTTTTTTTAATAGTGTTCTCGGTTCTAAATTATCATAATTTAAAACACACATTTCAAGTTCTTAAATAATGTTCTATGTTCTAAATGATCATGATTTAGATTACACAGTCCATGCCAATTAATCTCATAACAGATAACCATATGCAGTTGTAATGACTTGGTGAACTACCGATCTCTCATTTCATGACTCGGAGTTTCATCGATCTCTCATTTCATGACTCAGTTTCTCACTGATCTCTCATGTTAATTCAATGTATCGTATACCTAGTATACTTGTTTTTCTTACCCTTTTTAGGGTATTGAAGTTTTCCATTTAAGAGATCTATCTGAATATTTGTTACCAATATCCATCTGAAATCTTGCTTCTTAAACTAGGTGACTTAGGACAACGCAACCAACAGCTTGCGATACTTTGGCCAAATATTTTCACATGTTGTGCATGTTCATATTCCTAGATGACATACTCATCAAATGGAATACATCCTTCACCCCCACTTCATCTGTTATCTAGAATGGTCTTCACTGACTCCTGTCAGTCCACTTGTATGAGGTTTAACCTTAACCTAGGTTAGCAACATGGAAAGGTATAGAGAATCTCTTGAGGTGACTAAGGGTACATAGACATACTCAATCGACCTAAGTCGATTGCGTGTATCAAGTTATCTTTAGTCATTTTGAGTTACCCCCTATAGAAATGCATTTCCCTAACCTAACCTAAAGTAAAACTAAGGTCAAGTCCGAGTTTATGTAGATCTAGATGATCCAAATCGGAAGGGTGTTGTGATGTGTCAGCTGCAACACTGTGTCATTATGAAGACCCCAGTCTTCATGATGTCATAGTACTGCAGTTGGCATGTACCAACATCCTACAGAATCACCTCATCTGGAGGTACATATCTAGTTAAGAAGTTAAACACTTACTTATCTTCTTAATTAAGATTTAATTTTAGCAACCCTATTGAATCCTTAATTTCTATGTTCATTAAGGTTTCTAACCATAATGATTGATAGTTACCATGCAGATAAATCTGCAATCAATCCCTCTTCCCAAAGGTTTTTGTTTCATTCCACAGTATCTTATCATAAGATTCAGGCTCATAAACAGAATCAGTATACCACAGTAATATTATCTTACTTTTCTTAACCAAGTTTAAGCATGATTAAATTTAGATTTTGGTTCCTTATTAATAGAATTCATTAAGATGAAGTCTATTTATTACGTATGTATTTATTTCATTTCAGTTACCTTATTCTGATTTTGATTTAACAAGAGGAAGTATGTTTTCTTCCTTCCGAACCTCATATGAGTATGATTCTCAAAGGTATTAACCGAATGCTTATCCCCTTAGAATGTTTATCCTTCCTTTAACTTATATTCATTAGGGTTCATTGCTTCCATTTACTTTACACAAGAATCATAAGTAAATTACTCTTTTATTTAATGTCATCTAATAAACCATAATGACCTAGTTGTATTCTCATCTATACATGCCAACTTAGAAGTTGCATTTATTAAAGGAATAAAGTATCAATTCCCTTCCTATCAATTTCATTTGAGTTCAACTGAAATGATTCAAAACAGATAGGTTTATGAGAGAATAATGACAAGTTTACAAAATTTCCTTTACAGTAAACCCAAAGTGAATGATACATCAAATATAAATAACACTCAATCATTTTTCCATTCCTCAAAGTAAAATATACATTTTACAAGTCTAAACATTTCAGACTTCACTCATGCCAATCAACATTGATAAACTCAAACAAGAATACAACTTTTCCCTTTTTCAATTACATTTCAATAAGAATAATAATTCCTCATAAAAGATGCAGCCTTTAGGTAAACATAAGAAGCACCATAAAATAACTTGTCTTCTTTTATCACTTACAGAATCCATCTACAAAAATTGCTAGCACAGGTCAGTTCATCGAACTGAGCATGATAAGCACTAAAAATAAAATGATGTGCTTTCAACTAACTGTCTCATAAAAAGAACCCTGATTTTATGAAACATTAAAGCAATTTAGATAGATATCTCATAAAGGAATAAGGATCATAAAAGAAAGAACTGAAAGAGTAGCCACATTACATAAAGTTAGAATCACGATCAAATCAGAACTCTTCATTCAGTAATTTCACAAGAAAGATTACAACATATAAGTAATAATACATCTCAATTACTTATTAGACTCATACTATAGAGGTATATAATTAATTCTTGATTCAAACAAATGTTCAAGAAGGATACTAATCCTACAGTTCTCAAAACATAATTATTTTAAAGAATCAATTAATCACAAGTCACATCACTAACATAATGCTTCATACAATATCAAGACCATTTTTATTCAATCTTTAAGAATGGTGTTTAGGATGAACCATTGACGTCCTAAAACAATATTCCCTTTTTAATACCCATTCAGTTTCAATAGGTTTAATGCAGAAGAGAGAAAGTAAGTAGATGGCAAGAGAGATAACTTTAGTCATCCTTCAAGGTTCAACGAGTACAAGAACGTATTCAATAACTCAGAGAGAGAAAACAAAATGTAAATTCCATTTACATACACCCGAAGGTAGTCACACATCAAATTCATTACCTCCTTAACAGGCATTTGTAAAGGAGAAGAAAAGAAAGGAAGTATTTCATTCAACTATCTACTCTACAATCTCCTTCAGCTAACACAACTGAACTGGTCGATCTCATGCAAGGAGGAATAATAGAAGAGAATAAACAGGTAGAGGGAGAAAAAAGTACAACTTTCTTTAGATTTCAAAGATAACAGTGATGAGTACTTTAACTCAGAAAGGAGAGAGTGAAATAGGAGTCAATAATCAAGATGAGAGAGAGGTTTCTCATTACTTCTTCCTCATACCGAATCAAATATATATATAACTGTATATATATGTCAGTATATATAGATATGTATATATATCTTATATCATGAAAATCAATTATCAGAGATGTATTTCTCTCAACGCAAAACAGGGACAGTCTCAGTAGCTTACTAGCTATTACTAACAGAAATATTCAATAGATTCAGTTTACAACTATACCAGAAGTATCAAGCAACAACTGAACCTCCAATTTCATCCAATCATTAATAGCTTAATACACTACAAACAAAGCTTATTCATCATAAGTAGAAAAAAATTATGAGATTACAGTCAAGTAAACATGTTCTTCATTCCACAGGGATAAAAGAAATCATTTTCAGATACGATGGGAAGGAGTCCGACCAGATTTAAATACAAATAAGAAAGTCAAATTCCACAACAATCATCCGTGGGTACCACAATAAGAGTAATAACACTTCGTTTCATAACGTGTAGGTGTGAAAACATCATGGTCATCAAAAAGTCACAGAAGAAGCTAAATCACTTTTATCACGCTTCGTGCAAGGAAGAACGGCTCAAACGAAACCCTTACTTAGTAAGGACATTTACCTACTTCCTCAAAACAACCCACAGAATCTCACAAAATCTAGTTATTTCAAACTCAGAAAGAGTATACCATTTCACTGTCATTTCTAGATGAAAACTAAATCCACAAAGTGTTAAATCCAACACCTGAATCAGTATAATCACATCAGAACAACAATATTCGAAACAACACTCATTTCAGCAAAATGACATCTCATTTCCTACTTTCCTTCATCAGAGGGAGCAAACCCATATCAAATATTTTCAGCAATGTTTTTCCCTTAATCGATTTTGCACAGGAATGGGAAGTTCACACAATTTTAGCAACATTCCAATTTCAAACAAGATAAGACACGATTTACTCAAACATGTATCAAGAAAATACCCATATCAAATCTTTTCCAAACAAAAAATCCAAGCAGAAGAATACAACCAAATACACCATAATCATTTCCACAAGACCATTTATTTCTAAGAGCAGAGTTCTTTTAATGAAGACGTTTAGAAAGAAGCAAAACTATTTAATAAGAAGATCCTATCATCCCTGATAGTGTTTTCTTTTGTTTTACAGAAGATCTCCAGCCGAGCCTCCCAAAAACCTCTTCTTTCCAAAATGATGTCAACAACCAAATCTCCCAGCTTCCTCTACGTTTCCACAGGTTTAGAAATAGTTCAAAGATACCCAAAATCACAATTGATCGAAAAATAGACTTGCTAGTTTAAAGAACCTGAACTTTCATGCAGAGAAAAAACCAGAAAGATCAAATGACCAACAACTTTCCACAAAACCCGTTTCTCATCTTTCCTAGGCATTTTCTTTTCCGTAATCGATGCCATTGAATGCATTGAATGCCCATTCCCTCCTCTTTCCTTACGCCACAACCCTTTCAAATTTGGCAAAGTTAATTTAAAAAATTCCCATTCATTTTAAATTTAGCAATGATGCTAGCTAGGCATCCCATCATCTTTTTATGCCTCCACCAATCTTGGCAAATTTAGGATGTAAGGACTGAAATTTAATCCACATTAATACCTTTGAAACCATCACCACCAACTTCCCATTTTCCACGCAACCCTTAGGTACCCTTTAGGCTTAGTAATAGTTTAGGTCACCTTAACATTAGTTAGGTTTCCATCTTAGTTCTTAGGTCTTTAGAACTTCCTTAGGTTATTTCCAAAACCCCATATCCACTAACCATATTACCTTAGGTTAGGTTATTAACCTTAGATTAGAATCCATATAGGGTAGGACATTACAACATAGGTTAAGATGTAACCCGTAGTAGTTTAGTAATAGGTCCTAGGTAAGTATTGTTACCTTAGGTTAGAAATCCAAATAGGGTAAACATTACAATTTAGGTCAGATCTGAATAACACCAACCATTCCGACCAAGGCTAAGGTATTTTCCTTAACAACCCAATAACATATTCTCAATCTCCTCACGCTACTCAATGTTACAAAGCACTTATAAAGGAGGTACAAACTTACCATTTGTAGTCTGATGCCAAGTAAGAATACTTGTAGCTAGGTCCTTTACAATTTACAACAAAACACAACTCGGTTCCATAATACATTTCATTCAGAATGTCAATTAACAAGATGACATTAAAGAAGAACTGAAGCATACCTTGGATCAATGGAATTGATTCATGGTGTGCTATTATCATATGGTAAATATGAAAATAACAATACATATTTACAACTTACAGTTCACAACACATAATGGTTTCATTTCCAAGTAAACAAAATCACAACAAGCATGAATTTTGAATAGTAATAACTTACCCATTGCAAACATGATTTTCAACGTCAAAAGAATACACCTTCCTAAGATAAATCACATGTCGACGTTTGCAATGTCAAGAGTGGAAGTCATCATGGTAACAATCATGGGAATGTAGATGAACTTTTCCAAAATTGTTCTAGCACTCTTCTGAGCTGCATGCCTCAAATTTATGCATTTTCTAAAGGTTTTCTGTCTTGTGCCTATATTGTAATGGATTGTGCATCATTGTGAGCAATAAAATTGGTGTTTTGTGGATTTTCTCACCCTATCTCGAGTTGTATTGTGTCCTTTTCCTTTCATTGCACTTTTAGGTATATTATGCATGTTATCTTATTTTATAGGATTTAAATTCATTGTGCTCCATGAAATTGGGAGTTTGAATGTTTTCTTTGAACTGTGGCACTTTTGTCTGCCCTCTTCTACCTCACTTTTTTCCCTTTTCACTCACTAAGGATATCTTTAGCCCCTTTTCTTGGTGTTATTGCCTTCCTTAGTTTAGGATTTTCATCTTTTACACATCTCTCTTCCTTGGTCCCTTAGAAATATAGGTTAATGTTAGAATAATTGCATTTCCCTTCTTAGGAGTAGTTTTAGCATTAGGATAGGTAGAGGAACTAATCTTCTCTGGAGGTTTGTCTCATTTTTGAGGGCCCCACACCTTGAGACAATCCCATGTTAGTAAAAGTTAGGGTTTTATAATGTGTAAATCCTAGGGTGATACTTTTTTGACATAATAGAAAATAATGTGTGCACAAAGTGAGTTGAGTCTACATGTTATCACCAAATCACTGCACCCTCCGAATAGCCAGAATGTGAATAGGATGTTCGGTGTGATTGGGTAACATGGGATCACCTCTCAAGATGTGGGACTTGGCTTGAGGTGAACCTCCAAAGAAGGTAAACTTCCTCTTCCTAAACTAAGTGCTATACTACTCCTAGTGCAATAAAATGGTTATCTAGACCTATGCTAACATTTTCATGGGTTTTAGGGAAAGAGATTTGTAAAAATAAGAAATGAAGGGATGGTGATGCACCAAATAAAGGGTGTTTCTAGAACTTGGGGGTTAATTTGAAGAGGGTGTTGTGCACCACAAGTCAACTTCACCTACTATAACTTAGAGAGGGTAACAAAATACCACATACTAGGAAGAATGTGTTCCCTTTGTTAAACTCAATAAAAAAAACAATTTGTCAGTCTTCCAGTGAAGAAGGATGAACTTGAGAAGGGTGAACAAGCACCACAACTCAACTGCATGCAATACTCCACCACTTGATAATCACATAACTCCAAGAATCTACAATAAAAATTTGAATTTACATAATATACCTATAAGCATGAGAAGGCACAAAGAAGTATAGAAGGATGAAAGGACCAATATTAGTCACAAAGCACACACTATTTATTACTTCAACAACATGCACAATGCATCGTTACATTAGGAAGAGGCAATAGTTGTCATTACAATCTTGGAAGAGAGGCTTGAAAGTTACCCAATCCACAACCAAATAGCTTGCAGAAGAGAGAGGCTTACTGAAAAATATGGAAAATGTCTAACTGTCTAACTTGTCCTAACTGTTGGAATGAGCTTCCAACTTACATTTATAGAAGAATTTTGTGAGAGAGAAGAGGAAAAGTCATAAATTCCTTCCTAAATTGAAGGTACATGATGGTCGTCATTTATTACAAAGTTGGTTGAAATACTTAAGATCCTTTCATCATGTGTCATTAATGACTAGTTTCACTTAATCCCCTTATTTAATTAAAGGAATACTTAAATACAATATTTTGATAATAATAATATATATCATTATTAAAATATTAAAAAAATATTAATTTAATTAAAATTAATATTCAAAAATATTAATTTAATGAATAACGAGTGGGACCCCCAAAAGAATGGTTTGCATTTGAAGAGAGGGGTGTCCATGAAAATAAGTCAAAAAAAACCCAACTCGGTGGTTGGCTCACCGAGCCAACTCACCAAGTTGAGCTCTAGCTCCTCCATCGAGCTTGCTTTCCATCGCCACAACGTGAGCTCCTAGCCTGACTCCTCCACGTCTTATGAGATATTTCCATCACGACTCAAGCTGCTTCATGCTTGTCTTGGCTTCATGAGCCCACCGAGTTCCTCGTCGTGTGCTTGCCATCACCAAATAACTTGACGTATTTCAATTTCCAAACCCATCATGCTTCGACCGAACTCACTCAATATTAACTTGGCATTCATCCACGAGCCACTCCATATTACTTCCAATCAAGCTCCTCACCATAATCCTGACTCAGACCGAGCTATTATCTTCACAAGATGCTTGGATTTTGCACTAAGCTCCAAACTGAGCTCCATCTACAAGTTCATTATCTTGGTGATGAAATCCCTCTTCATGAGTCTATCGAGATTTTTATCACTGACCGCTCTTGATGCTTTGGCTTGCTAGACTCACCCAACTCATCGACCGTTAGCTCAAACAACATGAGCTCTACCTTGAAACTCCTGACATGCTAACAATTCAACTCTAGGTGCATGTTTATCTTCAACACAAATTACCCTTTTATTCACCCGATCTATCATCATGTCGAGCTCGAAAGAGCTCCATCCACCTCTACCATTTTAACTTAGATTCAAATGGGTTCACTGAGTTGAGCTCTTCATGGTCCGCACGAGCCCAAATTGGTGATGTAACTTTGAGATCAACTAGACTCCTATTAACAACTCCATATGAGTAACTCGTTTACCCCATTATCACGGTCTCTCACTCCTTCTGACTCGGATTATCTTGGGAAAAAGAGATCTCAACCTATTCTTATGGCCCATGTTCTTAGCTCAACAAGATTCAATGAGCTCAACTCCATTATATGAGCAACTTGCCACCCAACTCATGAATTTGTGAGTATCCACTTTCATGTAAGCCCCGAGCAAATATATGAGCTGCCCCAACACCATGACATTCGATCATCCCTCCTAATACAAGTTGTGACCAGCTCGAATGGGCTCTCCATAACATGTTGACCTCTTCTCCATCAAGATATCTATTGAATGCATCATCATTCCTTTACGTGTCGGGCCAAACATGTCGAGAAATGAACTTGCTTACCGTTGAGTTCTTTGCTGAGTAATTGGGACATATCCATGCATTTTGCATTTTCCTTCTTCATGATCCTTGATGAGTCATCGGTTCTTTGACACGTTCACTCGATTATTTCAAACTTGGTGCTAGATAGATGCTTGGTCACATTCATAACCACTTAATCCACATATCATCCATACACTTCGAAATTTAATTCAGTCCTTTAATGAAATGTTTGCTTGGCGCAATTTCCCCCTTGACTTGCCATCTCATCATTCCCACTTTGCCATGCTCGCCTGAATCTCCCTAACAACTTCGAGATAACTTAGCCAATCTAGTGTTGGTTTTCCATAGCATTGTCTCAACCTAGCCGCAAAGGTCTGAAATTCTCCCACTCGTGGAAACCATGTGTTGGATTTCCATCACCGAAAACCCACTTGTCAAAAAAGAAAAAAATTCTCCCACATGCAATTATTGGCTTATCTTGCCAAGGCGTTATCTCCACCATGACCGCAAAAACTTAAAACTCTCGAAACTTTAGCTTATTCTTCTCAATGTTGAGCTTGGTCATTTATGACATTATCTCCATTCAATCCCTAACTCTACCTACAAGCTCTTATTACTCGAGCCCATTCCACATGATGCCCCTAGCTCAATGACGAGCTCTTCTTCTGTGTCAACCTCCAACCGAGCCATTATCCACAGTCACATACTTGAACACCAATTAGATATGATAATGTGAGCTCCTCCATTTTATTGTTCCTTCTGATGAGTTTCTGGAAAATGTGGTGAGCTCCTTGGCCACTCTCTAATGATTCTACATTCTAACCAATGCACTCAGAGCTCTGTCCTTCTCACATTCGTTTTGACTTAGCCCGAGCCCGAGCTCACCACCTGTATGACTCACTTTGAGGTGTCCAAATCCTTCACTCATCATGAATGTTGAGCTCCTCATGAAAAACTTGTTGACCTTCCTTTTACATTTCCTGAGCATTCATCCATTGAATTAGAACAATTATATGCTCTTTACATCGAGTTAAAACTTACAAATCCCAAGCTCACTGTTCGACCACCAATGTTTCCTCAGGCTCATGCACACATCCTTCATTGTTAAACTCGATGCTAATTCATCACTTTCAACCATTAGACCTTGATGCATCGAGTTTCCTCAATGAACATCCAACAGACATTATGAGCCATGCATGATGGAAAACTCATTCTCAGTTATATTTTTTATACATTGAATTTCTTTCATGTTGAAATCATTTCTATGAGTTTCTGAGTCCATCCTTCAACCAGATGATACCAATATTACATATGCCAATCACAACCCCTTGATGCATTATCCATTCGCTGAACCATGGAAAAATCTTAGTCAACACTACTTGGTTTCTATACTCCTAACTTGCATGAGCTACAAGTGAGCTCGATCCCTTTTACACCATGTCAGCTTGTCGAGCAGCTTGCTGAGCTACTCGGTGAGATGTTTTAAGCTCGATGCGGATGCACTTAGAGCTCCATCCTTCTCACGTTCATTTTGAATTAGCTCGAGCTCGAGCTCACCACCTGTATGACTCGCTGTGAGGTCTTAGACTCCTTCACTCATCATGAATGTTGAGCTCCTCGTGAGAAACTTGTCAAGCTTCATTTTACATTTCTTGAGCATTCAACCATTGAATTAGAACAATTGTATGCTCCTTACATCGAGCTAAAACTTACAAATCCCAAGGTCATTGTTTCGACCACCAATGTTTCCTCGAGCTCATGAACACATCCTTCATTGTCGAACTCGATTCTAAATCATCACTTTCAACTATTCGAGCTTGATGCATCGAGTTTCCTCAAATGAACATCCAATGAAAATTTTGAGCCATGCATGATGAAAAACTCATTCTTAGTCATATTTTCTGTGCATTGAATTGCTTTCATGTTGACATCATTTCTGCGAGTTGCTGAGTCCTTCCTTCAACTAGACGAGACCAATCTTACATATGCCGAACACAACCCCTTGATGCATTGTCTATTCACCAAACCATGAAAAAATCTCGGTCAACACTACTTGGTTTCTATACTCCTTCCTACTTGCATGATCTACTACTGAACTCGATCCATTTTACACCATGTCAGCTCACTGAGCTACTTAGTGAGTTGTTTTAAGTTTGATGGTGAAATTTCATAGGAATTTTCATACTTGGCCTCAAAGATTTCTGAATTTCAACCATTCACTTGAACTGTGAGGATCATGAAATGTTAATAAGGCTGAGCCTAAGATTAACTTATTAATTTTGATGAAAATTTCAACATGGTAACTTGAAATGGGCCCACTAAGATCAATTTTATTACTTTGAACAACCCTTGAGCTTCCAAAACCCAAAAATGAGGGGAAATAAAACAAGATGATTTTGAGCCTTCCTGGACACTATAAATGTTCCCACAACTCAAAATTCAATTGAAATGGCTTGGAATGATCATGAATAACCTTCTCAGTCCCAGGGCCCAATAGGTCCTCAATATCCACTTTTGCAAAGTGTGTGAAGTTAGATAACATTTTTGGTGACCTCTCAGGGATGATTGGCCTCTAAGCATGATTCAAGTAGCCTTAAGTCATCATTGGTCATGGAGTCAATATTGGAATCCTGAAACTAATTTGGTTCTTTGCGATGGATCCTGGAATCCCCTTGAGCATTATTGATCTTAGACCTCCTTGGAATGCTAAGCATGAAGTATATTGAATCTGATGAACACTTGGCATCTATGGCATACTACAAAACTTTGAATGAAGCAACATTATGAAACTCTTAAGGAAACTTTGAACCTTCTTTCTCCTTGAAAACCTCCAATGATGATACAATGTGCAAGAACAACAAAACACACAACAACAAGGAAAGCAAAAGAAACAACCACACACAACAATGTGTAAAAGCACTTGGAGGAAAACACCTAACTAAACTGTACAGGGGGTGGAATGATCTCAAAAGTAAGCTTTGAGATGTATCCCATTCACATGAATGGGTAGTTCTTCTCCATTGAGCCTAGATAGATGAAATGAATTCACCTCTTTACAACTTGTGATGATGTATGGCCCACTCCAGAGAGCATCAAACTTGGCATGCTTGCTTGGTTTGGCTCTATCTTCATCCCATTTGAGAACTAACAACCCCTCATGAAAATTCCAGTCGGACACCTTCTTGTCAAAATATTTCTTAACCTGAGCCTGATGTTACTCCAAAGTCTTCATAGCCTTGTTCCGTACTTCTTCTAACTCCATGAGTTCAGCAAACCTGACTGTCAGAGGATCACTCTCCATAACTTCAAGCTGATGAGCTAACTCCAAAGAAGGTAATTCCAAGGAGAGCGGAATTTTTACTTCTCTTCCATATACAAGCATGAAAGGAGAATTCCCGATGGCCTTTTTAGGTGTGACTCGATCTGCCCATAAGACAATCTTAAGCTGTGTATGTCAAGTCCTCTTGTTAGTCTCCATTGTGCGCTTGATAATCCTTATGAGGTTCTTGTTGCTAGACTCAGCCAATCCGTTTCCTTGCGGATAGTAATTGGATGAAGTCTTGAGGTAGACCCCATTTTTAATAGCCCATTCACTCAACTTCAGACCAAGGAAATCCATTGCATTTTCTGAAATAACTGTAAATGGAACATCGAACCTTATCATTATACCTTCTAAGAAATCAAGAACTTCCTTCTCATTGCTCTCCTTCAATGCTATTACCTCTTTCCATCGAGTAAAATAGTCCATTGTAGTAAGGACCCATTTATGTCCATCACTAGATGGAGGATTAATCATTCTGATGAAATCCAACCCCCATTGAATGAAGGGTTGATCCACTTGAATTGGATGTAGTGGAAGAGCTGCCAACTTCTATTTTTTGGTGAAAAAGGCACATTCCTTACACTTCCTTACCCAGAGATGGGCATCTTTGAACAAATCCAACCAATAATAATTGGCTCACATGATCTTGGTAGCAGTTGTTCGTGCAGAATAATGTCCTCCAGATAGGCCATTGTGAAACTCTTCTAGTATCTTACTTACCTGTTCCGGTCCCATGCACCGAAGGAGAACACCATTCAAATCCTTTTGAAAGAGAACATTATCTACCAGAACATATGGAATAGACTGAAGATGGAAAGTCTGTCTTTGATTTTTATCCATGTTCACAGGATATACTCCTGAGAAAAGGAAACTCTTCATTTTGGATAACCAGTCAACCTGATCATCACCTTCATCAGTGTTTAGGAGCATCACGTTCTCATCACCTTTTGATTCCATGTCTGCAGCAAGTTGTTGACACAAACCTTTACCTCTGAAAAGTTTGGTAACTTTGATATGTACGTCATACTCCATCACCTTTGTGATCCATCCAACATGCTTTTCATTCATCTCTTTGTTCAAAAAAAAGTCCTTGACACCTGGATGAGACACCATTAGATGAATTTTGTTGTTGGACAACATGTTCTTGAATTTCTTCAAAGCTCGAATAACCGCAAAGACTTTTTTTTCAATGAATGAATATTTGAGCTCATAGTCTTTGAGGGATTGACTGAAGAAAGCAATTGGTTGCTCCATCAGATCATCATTTTTCTGGGTGAGGATACCTGAAATGCTCTCTTGACCTGCAAAAGCATAAAGAATAAAATCTTTATCAAACCTGGGGTTCACCAGTGTGGGAGCTTGAGAAATGGCCATTTTGATGGCTTCAAAGCTCTCCCTTCCTTCCTTTGTCCATGAGAATGGCATATTTTTCTTTAGCATGGTTGTCAACATTTAGCCAATGTCACAAATTGAGGGATGAATCTTTGCACAAAATTTATGGTTCCTAGAAAACTCTGGAGACCCTTCTTGTGACTTGGGAGAGATAAGGACATAATCGAATGGATCCTGGCTAGATCAATAGAAATTCCTTCTACTGAAACAACATGCCCCAAAAAATTTCCTTCATGCACTGCAAAAATACATTTCTTAGGGTTAAGTGAAACCCCAAATTCTCTACATCTTCAGAAAACCTTCCTTAGATGTGTGATGTGGTCTTCTGCATGCTTAGAGTATATAATTATATCATCAAGGTAAACCAAAATGATATCATTGATTAGTCCCTTAAATTCCATGTCCATGGCTCTTTGGAAAGTATCCCCGCATTGGACAATCTGAATGGCATTTTGTTGTAAGCATACATGCCCCACTTGGTAGTGAAAGCCGTTTTGAATTGATCAGATTCTTGGACCAGAATTTGATTGTAACCTGAAGATCCATCGAGAAAAGAAAATATTTGAGCTCCTACCACCATTTGAAGGATTTTCTCCATTGATGGAAGAGGATAATGATCTTTCAACGAGGCATGGTTCAAATCCCTGAAGTCCACACATAACCGAATCTCTCCATTCTTCTTCCTTATAGGGACCAGATTGGCTACCCAAGAGGAATTCTTGATAGGAAAAATTATACAGGCCTTGATGAGTTTGGTTAGCTCCTTTCTCATTAGTGGCTCAATTTTGGGATTAATTGGCCTCTGTTTCTGATGAACTGGCTTGGCATTAGGATCTAGTTCGATGGTATGTTGTGCTAGACCTGGATCAAAACCATGCAGGTATTTGTAGCTCCACGTAAAAATGTCATGATACTCTTGAAAAGTTTGATGAAATATTCTTTTTCTTCAGAAGTGCATACTTTTCCTGATCTTAGAAACTTTTCATTTGCTACCTCCACTTCCTCAAAATATTCTTCTTTGACCACCATGTTAGAGATTTGTCTTTTGGCTTGATCATCTAAATTGAAGATGGATTCCAGATTAACTAAACCTTTTGGTAGCTTGTTGTTTTTCAATTGTATGATTTGATCACCATATGATTCTTGCAACTTATCTTGATTTTTCACAGCAAACTCTGCCTCTTCTTGTAGGAAAAGGACAATTTGTTTGTCACTATCAAACACTTGCCAGCTACTCACATTATCAAGAACTGTAGGTCAAACCACCATTTTGAAAAATTTCTGCCCTTCTTTCATGATATCAACAGGTATGTCATATTGCAATCCAATTGTAGCAAGCCTATCAACATCTTGATTTTGATTTCTAGGAACTGCGTGGATCCCAAAAGCTTCAAAATCTTCAATCAAATCACACACTCAATTATTGTATGATCTTAAGAGATCATTTTTAGATGCACTATGTGTCATCACTTGATGAACAACTAACTCACCATCTCTAAAAACAGTCAGGGATTTGATTCCCTTTCTTCGAGCTAGTTGGATTCCTTGTACAAGGGCCTTCATATTCAGCAACATTTTTAGTGCAACTGAATTACAACCAGAAATATGAGAAGTACTTATCCCCTTCTAGAGAAATTAACATGACACCAGCACCTAAATCCATTCTTACTCCTTGACCATTGAAGAATAATTTCCACAGTCCTTCAGAATTGCTTGGTGTTTTGACAAGTTGTGGTATGATCGTACCTTCTTCATGAATGCAATATGTACCCAATCTCATCTCTATTCCAACAACAACAAACCAAATTCTTCCTCTACCAACACATCAGCATAGGGATCGTACTGATGATCTCCACTCACTTCATCCAACATAGTATTGGGGACTTCTTCAACAAGAGTGGTCGGTTCATGATCAACATCTTCTTATTTTGGATCACCAATGGTATAATTCCCATTTATAGGACTAGCAGTGTAGGGTTCTACATGATTATGGAAGATTGGTTCCACCCTTATAGTTACTTTGGTTCTGTATCAAGTCCTGAGAATCATATGTGACCAATCGGATTGATAGATAACCACCCATCTTGGCAGTGAAATCTTGTGATAGGAAGATGGAAAAGAGAGGAGGGAGATCAATGACTGATATGTCTTGGGTGAATGAAAAACTTGGGCATGCATGGATGGTAAGTTAAATTCCTTTGATAACTCCAATAGTTTTAACGATTGTGCCATCCAAGTTGAACAACTCCTCTTGCAACCGGCGTATATTGTATGCCTAGTATGTCTATAATTCTTTTTGGCATGACTGAGCTACTGGCACTAGAATCGATCATGCAATTATGTACCAGGTGGTCTCCAATGATCAGGGAAATTTGGAATGTTGGTGGTTTGTTTTACTTAGGAATAATTTTCCCTTCTGATTGACACAAATTTGTAGCGGTTGTTATTCCATGACCTGATGATCCATCGGTTGTACCAAAACTATTCAGAGCCTCTCGCAACAAGTTTCTTTGAGAAGGAATTGAGAGTGTGTCCCACATAGTAACACTCAGGTTGGTCTTCTTCATTTGTTCTAAAATATTGAAGGGAATTGCTCCTATCTTGCTGACACTTCTTTGGGCATTGGGATCCTCCTTTGGAAAATGCTTGTTGGGTACTGTGATGCCTGAAGAACCTTCTTTCCTTGTAGCTTGGCTAGCAGGTGTTTCTGGTGGTTTCTTTCCCGCATCTTTATCAACTACCACTTGTGGCTGAGGTTGTGAAGTGGATGCTTGATCAGATTTGGAAGGTTGAGATTCCATTGCTCTCTTTTTGGAATGAGTGTTTTCAACCACTGATGAGGAATCTGTATTCAACCCACAAAAATCTTCTGCTTGCCAATTTAGCAAAGTGGTTTCTTCAGGTGCCTATGGTTGATCTGTTATTTCCTACATAGATGAATTTTCTGTTGGCTCTGGAGGGGCATATACACTTTGAACCATAAGGGCCTAGCTAAGAACTCCATTAGGGAAAATATTTTGATTGTGAGGTTGAGAACAAGGATAACACCATTCGTAGTCTTGAACTAGATTATTCTAGACAGGTACTATGGCTCTAGATGAGCTAGCAGCAAGAGGGTTCTAAAAGTTCAAAGGCCTAACATTCACAGCTTGACTTGCAGTTTGATTTTGAGGTTGATTTTTCCCTTGAAAAGGAGGACAGTTAGCCTGATACTGCTGATTTTGTGGCTGGTATGGATGATTATATTGAAATTGTTTCCTCTTGAGTGCAACGAGCTCATTCCCAAAAGTTTATAATAGTGACTTGACTTCAAATAGATCATTTAAAGAGGAAGGGGATAGACTGAGTTGGTTTCTTAGGGGCTGCTGGAATAAGAGCAATGGTAGGCTAATTATTTGTAAGATCCAGAGACAATGGCATTGGCGGTCATGGATATGTCTTTCCATCCTAGATTAAGGAATTCTCCACTCTTATGGAAACTTCGTAGGCATCAGGTAGTGTAGTCCCTCCCATGGACTGGATCATAACTGCTACATCACTATTCAAGGCTTGACAAATAGTACAAGAATGCATTATTTGGAGAAGGCTTTATGAGTGCTGGAATCCTATTCCAAGTCCTATGGAATCAGAAGTTGAAATCACTCATCTATTCTTGGGGAGATCTCTTCATGGTAGTGAGTTGTTCCAAGAGTGAAAATTTATCACTCTTGTCTTCAAACTATTTATAGATATTTTCTCATAACTCATCCCAAGTGGTTATAGTACTAAACTTAACCCTCGAAACCATTGAAGTGATTTTCCCTTGAAATAAGTAGCAAGAAGTATAACCACAATGTTGTCCTCCATGATATTATGTACTGCACAAATACTGGCTACATCAAGAATATGTTCCACTGGGGTAATATGAGTTTCCCCTATGTAGAAGGGTAAAATTTTGAATGCCACAACAAGTATAGGGTCACGTTGAGCCAACAAAAGAGGACTGCTTGCATTGAAATGGGGAAAAAATTGGTTCCTCATCATAGCAATGAGAGGTTGATTATTTCGTGGTGGAGGAAACCTTTTGTAAGGAGGAGTTGAATGACCCCTATGAGGTGATGCTACAATGGGTGATGTTGAGATGCCTCTTCTCCTTCTCCTTGGAGGAGACATGGATAGTTCATATATTGATAATTTCCTTGCTTTGAAGAATCTCTTGTCTGAATTCTTCACATAAGTTAACGTACACTAAGATTTGAAATCCAGATATATAGAGTCTCCAGGTACTTTGACTTGTGCAAGTGAGGATAAAAGTACTAAATCTTGGTCCCATTAGGTGTGCCAAAAAATGTTATCGCCAAATCATTGCACCCTCTGAATGGCCAGAATGTGAACATGACATTTGGTGTGATTGGGTAACATGGGATCACCTCTCAAGTTGTGGGACTTGGGCTTGAGGTGAACCTCCAGAGAAGGTTAGCTTCCTCTTCCTAAACTAAGTGTTGTACTACTCCTAGTGTAATAAAATGGTTATCTAGACCTATGCTAACATTTTCATGGGTTTTAGGGAAAGATATTTGCAAGAAATGAAACTATACTAGGGATGGTGATGCACCAAATAAAGGGTGTTTCTAGACTCAGGAAGGGTTAATTTGAAGAGGGTGTTGTGCACCACAAGAAAACTTCACCTACTGCAACTTAGAGAGGGTAACATAATACCACAGACTAGGAAGAATGTGTTCCCTTTGTTAAACTCAATCATGAAAAACAATCTATCAGTCTTCCAGTGAAGAAGGATGAACTTGATAAGGGTGAACAAGCACCACAACTCAACTGCATGCAATACTCCACCACTTGATAAGCACAAAACTCCAAGAACCTGTAATAGAAACTTCAAATTTGCACAGTGTACCTACAAGCATGAGAAAAGCACAAAGAAGTATAGAATGATGAAAGGACTAAGATTAGTCACAAAACACACACTTTTATTACTTCAACAACGTGCACAATGCATCATTACATTAGGAAGAGGTAATAGTTGCCATTACAATCTTAGAAGAGAGGCTTGAAAGTTCCCCAATCCACAACCAAATAACTTGCGGAAGAGAGATGATTCTTTAAAAATATGGAAAATATCTAACTGTCTAACCTGTCCAACTTGTTGGATTGAGCTTCCAAATTACATTTATACAAGAATTTTGTGTGAGAGAAGAGGAAAAGTCATAAATTCCTTTCTAAATTGAAGGTACATGATGGTCATAATTTATTACAAAGTTGGTTGAACCAATTATCCTTTCATCATGTGACATTAATGACTAGTTTGACTTAATACCGTTATTTAATTAAAGGAATATTTAAATAAAATATTTTGATAATAATAATATATATCATTATTAAAATATTTTAAAAATATCAATTTAATTAAAATTAATATTGAAAATATTAATTTAATGAATAATGAGTGGGACCCCCCAAAGACCAGTTTACATTTGAGGAGAGGGGGTCCATGAAAATAAGTCAAGAAACAACCCAACTTGGTGGTTAGCTCACCAAGCCAATTCACCAAGTTGAGCTTGAGCTCCTCCATTGAGCTTTCTCTCCACCACCGCGACCGAGCTCTAATTCCCCATGAATGTGTCGAGTTCCTAAGACACGAGCTCTTCGCATATGACAATGAGCTCCTTCATGGTGCAGGATTTTTAACTCGGCGAGCTCCGCATGAAATTCTCCCAATCCTGAGCTATTTCCATCATGGCCTCAGACAATTCATGCTTTTCCTAACTTCATGAGCCCACCGTGTTCCCGCCATCACCGAATAACTTAACGTCTTTCAATTTCCAAACCCATCGTGCTTTGACCAAACTCACTTGATCTTAACTTGGCATTCATCCATGAGTCACTCCATATTACTTCCAATCGATCTCCTCGCCATAAGCCCGAATCAGACCGAGCTATTATCTTCATGAGATGCTTGGATTTTGCACTGAGCTCTAAACCGAGCTCCATCTACAAGTTCATTATCTTAATGACCGAATCCCTCTTCATAAGTCTTTCGAGCTTTTTATCACTCTCTGCTCTCGATGCATTGGCTTGTTAGACTCACCCAACTCATTGACCGTTAGCTAAAATGACATGAGCTTTACCTTAAAGCTCCTAACATGCTAACAACTCAACTCCAAGTGCATGTTTATCTTTAACATGACTTACCCTTTCATTCACTTGATCTATCATCATGTCAATCTTGAAAGAGATCCCTCCACCTCTATCATTTTAGCTCAGCTTCAACTCAGTTCACTGAGTTGATCTCTTCATGCTTCGCACGAGCCCGAACCAGTGATCTAACTTTGAGCTTAACTTGGATCCCATTGAAAACTCCATACGAGTAACTCGTTTATCCCATCATCCCAGTTTCTCGCTTCTTCTAACTCGGCTTAGCTCAGGTGAATGATCTCTCAACCTATGCCTATGGCATATATGCTTAGCTCGGCGAGCTTCAATGAGCTCAACTCCATATATGAGAAACTCACCACCTAACCCGTGACTTGGTGAGTATCTAATTTCATGTAATCCTCGAGTAGATATCTGAGCTACCCCAACACCATGACATTCGATCATCCCTCCTGATACGAGTTATGACCAGCTCGAATGGGATCTCCATAACATGTCGACCTCTTCACCATCGAGCTATCTCTTGAATGCATCATCACTCCTTTACGTGTCGAGCCAAACATGTCAAGCAATGAACTCACTTACTGTTGAGTTATTGGCTAAGTCATTAGGACATATCTGTGCATTTCACATTTTCCTTCTTCGTGATCCCCGGTGAGTCATTGGTTCTTTGACATGTTCAATTGATTATTTCAAACTTGGTGCTAGAAAGATGCTTGGTCAGGTTCATAACTGCTTAATCCACGTATCAACCATACACTTCAGCATTTAACTTGGTCCTTTAATGGCATGTTCGCTTGGCAGAATTTCCCCCTTAACTCGCCATCTCATCATTCCCACTTGGCCATGCTCGCCTGGATCTCCCTAACAACTCGCGGATAAATTGGCCAATCTTGTGTTGGTTTTCCATAGCATTATCTTGACCTAGCCGCAAAGCTCTGAAATTCCCCCACGTGTGGAAACCATGTGTTGGATTTCCATCACCGAAAACCCACTTGTTAGAAAAGAACAAAATTCTCCCACGCGCAATTGTTAGCTTGTCTTGCCAAGGCATTATCTCCACCATGACTGAAAAGGCTTAAAACTCCCTGAACCTCAACTTATTCTTCTCAAGGCCGAGCTCAGTCATTTATGACATTATCTCCGTTTGAGCCCTATACTCCAAAACTCAGATCAATCCCTAACTCTACCTATGAGCTCTTATTATTCGAGTCCATTCCACATGATGCCCCTAGCTCAATGACGAGCTCTTTTACCATGTTGGCCTCCAACCGAGCCATCATCTACCAGTCACGTATTTGAACACCAATTCGAGATGATAATGTGAGCTCCTCCATTTTATCGTTCCTTCTGGTGAGTTTCTGGAGAATATGCCGAGATCCTCGACCACTCTCTGACCATGCTACATTTTGCCCGATGCACTTAGAGGTCCATCCTTCTCGTGTTCATTTTGAATTATCCCTAGCTCAAGCTCACCATATGTATGACTCACTTTGAGGTCTTCGACTCCTTTGCTCATCATGAATGTTGAGCTCCTCATGAGAAACTTACCAAGATTCATTTTACATTTCCCGAGCATTCATGCATTGATTTAGAACAATTGTATGCTCCTTACATCGAGCTAAAACTTACAAATCCCAAGCTCACTATTTCAACTACCAATGTTTCCTCAGGCTCATGAACACATCCTTCATTGTCAAACTCGATGCTAATTCATCACTTTCAACCATTTTAGCTTGATGCATCGCGTTTCCTCAATGAGCATCCAACAAACATTCTGAGCCATGCATGATGAAAAACTCATTCTCAGTTATCTTTTGTGTGCATTGAATTTCTTTCATGTTGACATCATTTTCACACATTGTTGAGTCCTTCCTTCAACCAGATGATCCAAATCTTACATATACTCCTTCTAACTTACACGAGCTATAACCGAGCTTGATCCCTTTTACACCATATCATCTCATTGAGTAGCTCGCTGAGCTACTCGATGAGATGTTTTCAGCTCGATGCCCCCCCTTGTTAGGTATTTTCATACTTGGCCTCAAAGGTTTCTGTATTTTGGCCATTCACTTGAACCGCGAGGATCATGAAATGTTAATAAGGCATCCTAAGATTAACTTATTAATTTTGACCAAAATTTCAACATGCTAACTTGAAATGGGCCCACTAAGATTAATTTTATTACTTTGAACCACCCCCGAGCCTCTAAAACCTAAAAATGAGGGGAAATAAAACAAGATGATTTCGAACCTTCCTGGGACACTGTAAATGTTCCCACAGCTCGAAATTTACTTGAAATGGTCCGGAATGATCATGAAGAACATTCTCAGTCCTAGGGCCCAATAGGTCCTCATTATGCACTTTTGTAAAGTGCGCGAAGTTGGATATAATACCATTTGAGGGGCTAGAGTGACAAGGAGTAGAGAGATGAGCTGAGTCGCACGGAGCAAGTGAAAATTTTCAAGGGTCATGGAGAAACACCATTGTAATAGCTTTATGATTTGTTTTTGTATCAGTCCCAATAATGGGAGTAGTATTTGTAGATGTTGTCTGAAATGATTTTCAAATTAATTAAAACATGTACATGTGTTTTGATTTGTTATGTATTATAAGAAATTTCATGAGTCCATATATTTGAGCAGCTATTATTTCTTTTGAGAGTTGTGAGGTTTGTCAAATCTAATTTTGACATGTCTAACACTCCTACAAATTTCAATAAACAATCTAAAACACCCCAAAACCTAAACAATGACTATATTATTTCCCCAAAATAGACATCGATTGTAGAATTTAAACCCTAAAAACTTTAGGATGAATGATAAAATATTTAAAAATACCTATGTAATGACCATATTAGATTATAAAAAACTATCTCCTAAACCGTGACTCATGAAGCTGTGAGATAGTTCCATAAAGTGCAGAGTGACCCTAATTTCTTATATTTACTAAAATAAATTTTTCATTTATTATTATTTCTTTTAATTAAACATTTAGTTTTGTAAATATAAAGTTTCCACATACACATATATTACCCATACACAAAGGAAAGTGTACGTGTTCCTTTAATTATGCACACAAACCAAGTTTTTATAGGCTTGGGATTACTTTGGTTTCCCAAACTTGAGCCTTAGACCTGTTACTACACAACCTACGTGTTTTTGACAAAAAATGAAAAAAATCACCTTTCACTATGATAAATCCTACAAAAACGATTGCAATATTTCTTTAACATTTTCCTACAACATCAAGAAAACTGTCCTCTTTCTAAATATATAATTTTTTATATTTTTTTTGACTATTATAAGGTTTTCATTTATATTTATTTCAAATTATGTCTTTTAAACCTCCATTTTTTGTACTTGTAAACACTTATCTTTTATCATGCATCTTTTGTATCACTTCTCCAAATTGAAAAAAAATTATACAGTCCTAAACTAGGACTAATTCTATACATATTCAAAAAAAAAAATTCTAATTGAGGTAGTTCAGGGGGGCACGGTTGGCTATCCATTATTTTTTTATTTTCAAAATCTTTATACTTGAAAAATCATTCAAAAATTATGGTCACTAAAAAATCTAAAAAAATTCTATCCCAAACTAGATGCTCTTATCTATCTTTCTACCAAAGGGTTTTCAAAAATACTAAATAGTTATCTAAAAAATGGCAGGGGCACGACTGACTGTCTGCTATGTTTTTTTACAAAAACAGGAGCACCTATTGACATTTTATATTTTTAACCCACTTACACTTAACCATTTAAAAAAAATAGTAGTTTAGAAACTAGACTCGAAATGTTGCAATTCATGTTCTTATAACATCTTCAAATTTTGATTGTAATTATCTCAAATAACTCGTACAAATTGAAGTTTTTGATTTTTCCAAAAAAAGTGTCCACTTAAGACCCCATTTTGACCCCCAATTTCCATGTACTTACCTTGATTAGAAATTATATCATTTATGACACTTTTTTTTTATTAGAGGTAAAATAAGGGTTGAGGGGACCCTACCCCGTACATAAAGTTACTATTTCCATACAAAAGGCCAAGAGATAAACCGTAGAAGCCCAACCACAAAACCAAAACAGTTTAAGACCGGTAATAAGGAAAGACAAAAATTTATGACACTTTTTCAATGACTCATTTTTTTTGTTTTTTAACAAATTTGACACAAAGGAGGACATTGGTTTTAACTGATAATAAATCCTATTTACAAATAAAGGACTTGACTTATGACAACAAAACTATTAAAAATATTTGGCCACAAGGATAATGATATTTGAATTTCTTATTTAGTTAAGATCTATAATTAGAAATTGACAACACAAGATTGATTACAACACAAGATTGATTACAACACAATCCTAGATCAATATTGAATTAATATTGATACAAAATAGACAAGTCACGCAAAGGACTTTGGATTTAAAACTTGAGAATATGAATTAAGCTCGATAACACAAATCAACATACCAACATATAATCAGATATGTAATTAAATGTTTGTCACCATGTTTTCCATATTTATTGTTTCCCCAAAGCATTCAAAGTTTTCACATACTACAAGCAACGACTATCCAACCCGTGGGCTCCAAACATAATGATATATATCTCATGCACATGGTCTTAATACAAATGTATGTGATAAAATATCACCATAAAACTGTTAGTGATGAATGTGTACAATCAAATAGCTCGTTGAAGGATAATGTTGAACACCTATCACTAAAAAAGAGAAGACATGACAAATATCTTCCTTGAGGTGGATTGAATCACCTTGGGAGCCCATTTTACTGCCGGTTGCAGCTTTTACTCTCCCTTGTGGGAAAAATTTGAGACCTTAGGAGGTGGAAGTTGGCTCTAGTGGGTGCATATACCATAGATCCATTGATCAAACCAAATGATAGATCCTCAATCCTTCATGGGTGACCCAAGATGGAAAGTAACAACATGTCAATAGTGAAAAGCTCCTCAGACCACCTACATAAATAGGATAATGGTATAATGACCAAAGGTTTGGATATAGATACGATTTTCTACATGGCCCAGGTAGCTTTTCCCACAATTTTAATTTGGAGACAAGGTGGTCACACTTTGCAGACTGCCACACACTGCAAAAAATTTCAATGCTTTGATACCAAATGAAAATTTTGGTTCAAATTTACACACTAAATATAATGATTCTTTATTATTATTTTATTCAATAATTCAATGTATACATATAGGGAGAGGAGCTCCAATAATTAAGGAGTCTATAATGACCTACTAAAACCTCTCTCTTGACTTAGATGAGTTGTTGAACCAACTCAACCAAACAAATCACCATTTATGTAAGTTGTTTAAACCAAACAAACAACTTATAAAATACATTATAAACCCACATAAATATAGTATGGAGCACTAATGAGACAATTCCTAACATATTTAAACTAATTTCTAACCACACAAGATATAAATAACATTTCACTATATAGCCATGTACTCTCCCTTTATCCCCACGTGGACCCTTTGCATGCTAGATTGAGGATTTCGAATGTCATAGGATTTTACACACCTTTTTACTATTTTGAGAAAAAATTGTAGAGTATTGTTGTGAATGAGGATGCATGAGGACAAGCCATCTTTGCAATGAAAAATGAAATATCACACCTCATAGGGCCTTACTTTCTGATATATCTCCAAACGATATTACATCGTCTATCTGTGCACTGTGCCCTTTCTACTTCAATTGATCGATAGTTCATGTGTGTGTCTTCAAGGAAGGAAGAAGAGTTTTGCATACATCCCCCCAAAAAAAATTCCTACTATGATATTTCAAGCCTTCAATTTTAAGCTCTTCAACACATACCCTTCGGCGTCTCCATTGCACCATTTACGTGCGATTGCTAGTTTTAAGCCTATAATGTGTGAGGAAATATGTTTGTATTTGTGGTAAATTTTAGTGGATTACATCCACAATAGTGGCCCAAACACAAATTTTGAGCTCAACTTAATTTCTTTAATCCTATTTTTAAAATATCATATACAAGTATCGTATAATTGGTAATTTGTACTTGGAAGAATAGATTCCTCAAATTTTGGAAGAAGGAATAAAATTTCATAATTATAACTATTTTTTCAATAATATGGTACTTATATAGTAGTCTATTTTGTTTTTGGAATTTTTATAGGTATGACATAATTATAAATTCAGCCTTTTCAATATATAATTCTTGTAATTCCAAAAAATAATTAGGAATTTAGGCTTACAAAATATTTTTTCCATGTCTACTTTTTCAATGATTGGGTATTTAATGAAAAAACATAAAACATAAAACAACTCTTTGGAGAATGCATCTTGTCAAACAAGAAGACAATGTTAAACAAATTTATTAGAATGCCCAAGTTCAAAGCTAATCTACTTAGAAATTATATAGCAGATGGGGCATGTATGGTTGAATCAAATATAAATGAATAACAAGTTCTTAATGATTGAAAAAAACTACCAATAACTAATATTGAAGTAGGTATATTAAATCAAACTTATTTAGTAATAACCATTAGGTGTATAACAAAAGAAAATTAAATATTTTAGACTTCCACAATGTTTATATTACATGTACAAGTACATGAAGGGGCAACGATGGTGACTTCATTTTGAAATAGGGTACTTGTATATGACTAAATTACATGAGGAAACTCATTCAGGGTAATCGATGATCAATTTCTAAGTAAGAATTTTAGATTCACATTTGCATTTTGTTGAAAATATTGATAGAGCATTATGAATATCATGAAATTTACTACGCCAAAGGCATTCCCCCCTACAGGAAAGGGATTTACGGACATTCACGGGACTATGTCAAATTTGACGGCTGTCTGGACGTTTTCGCAAGACATTAAATTTGAAGGGCATTTTCAACATTTTTATTGTTTTTTACAAGAAAAGTTGTCGCAAAGGGAAGCATGATTACGCCTCTATCATCGTGGCCATAAATTACATGGTATTTAAGTGAAAATGCTTATAATGGAACAATTTCCACACACGACCACTTCCATTGTTTCTTTTATGGCGGATTCCGACGTGGTTTCGTTGGATGGGTGGGAGCTTGTGCAGATGGATGTAGAGGTTGGAGGGGATTTCAGAGAAGATCACGACATCTTGGAATTCAGGTGGGATTTTCATAATTTTCCCTTCTAAACAATCCCCATTAAGTTTGGATCTATATAAGTTTTGGGCTTGTGAAATTTTTCATACCCACTTGGGGTTTTATCTCCCTTCCTTCAAGATTACTCAGAAATAGATTACTGTTGTTGGTTAGTTATGGAGCCACTGTGTTACTATTGTTCGATCTGAAAGCCATCTCACATGAAATTTTGAGTGCGAGTGAAGGGAACGAAGGCTTATAATAGAAACAATAAACTATCAAACAACTATTGAAAAAATAGAAGAAAAACATGGTATTATTTGTTTGGTTAATGGTTCAACAAAATAGGAAAATGCATGCAACTATTGCTATTGTCCATGGAAAAATTAACTCCAACAAAGATGTGAAATCTCTGTATAAACCAGCCTGTAGAGCCTTCTACATATTCATGTCTTTTGCAGAGTTGTATTGAGAAAAAGGCATTATCAGAGGGAAAATTAGTCCACACCCACATGAGTAAGAGAGGATTCATGTCAAAAATATTCTTTTGTTTAATACACTTATCAACATGTATGCCAAGCGCGGAAGTCTGTTGAATGTTTGCAAAGTGTTTGACAAAATGACTGAGTGAAATGTGATTTCATGAACTGCCATGATTTTGGCTTATGTTAAGTATGAGTGGATTCCAATGTGATATCTTGATGGAAAAGGCCCTTGTAGATATGTATGTAAAATGTGGAAAGATATAGAAGGCGCATGATTTTTTTGACAAAATGCCTCAACAATTGATATATCATGGATAGTCATGATTACAAGATATATGGTAAACGGTAAAGTCGAGGAGGCCTTAAAGATATTTCAGGACTTTCCACAGAAGATCACGACATCTTGGAATGTAATGATTGTCGGATATGTACAGAATGAACATTGTAAAGAATCCCTCATAAAAAATTCTTTGTTAGAGGCTTCTTTATGGTTGCTTCTTGTAAAAACTTGCAGTATTTGGATATAAGTTTCAAAAATAATGACGATGCCAACTTATTTGCCATAGCAAATAGTGCAAGTTTTCTCTGTCATCTGAGCTTAGTGAAATGTGAGTCTGTCAGGGATACGAGTTTGTAAGTTGAATGTTAGATGATAATATGTAGGTTCATAGAGCTATGTTTGCTTCAATAATCTTGTAACATGGACTCATCAAAGTACCCCACTTTTCTTGTTTAAAACTGAGCTATGGAAATACAATGTATCAGCTGAGAAAATTTAATTTAAGACATCAAAAGATAAGAAAAAATGATTTAACAAACACATGTACCTTCAGTGTTTATTTTTCTTGCACTGGTGGGCCTCTCTCTAATAAGTAAACTATGTGCAAGTTATTTTGGCCTTGCAAAATTGCTCAAAGCACATGCCCTCACTTCCTCGGTAAGGTCTTTGTAACTCCTTGAGCGGTAGCTCCTTGAGTGATCTTTGAAGTAATTACACATTGTGTTATCTTTTCTTCCAACCTAGCTTATTTTGTATTTCCTTGGCTATAGGTTTTCCAAACTCAAACTATTCTATTAACTCCAGAAAAATACCAATGGAAAATATGTATTCTAATTTCTCATGATATGGTTTAATTATCTAAATGGTTTTCAGAATTCTATCACAAACTGGAAAGAAACTTCTGAACACATTTTTTTTCAAGTACAAGTTTTCCAGAATGTTAAATTTCATAGTAAAATTATAATATTAACAAAGGTGGTGTTTACAAAGTTGAAAAGGCTGAGTTGTCTCTTTAGGAAATTTAGAAAGCTAATGAGAAAATAGACTAGGAAGTGTGCATAGTTATAGATTGATTCGCGCACATCTTGCATTCATCAAGCTTCCAATTTGAATTCACTACCTAATTGACATAGTTAATTTTCCATAAAAAGTGTAGAAGAAATAGACTTTACACGTGTACCATATTGCAATGCAAGAGCTTTTCAAGACATGTATTTTCACACAATTTCTCAACACATGAATGCATATGATCTAATTTTCTGGTACTAGGGACCTATGCTGCTATAAACTCAAAACTCAGACTGACATAAACTATGTTTAATAAGAAAAAAATATTGAAGACAACTCTAGAAATTTTGTTATGTTTTGTCCTTATAAATATAACTGATGACAAAATTTTTTAACTCGAGAATTCATTAGATCAAATTTAAGAAAAAATGGTAAATGTTATTTTCTAATTTAATGAAATTTTTATCAATAATTTGACCATGCAGGTAGTTGGCACACCAAACTACACCTATCCTAAACTTCTTGCAGACATTCCCTGCGGCTTCAAACCAAATATTTGGTCATTAGGTATGATGTTTTTTATTCTGTTTACTTCTCAAAAATGCACACAACCTAAGTTGTGTTTATATTCTTTGATAAATGATTGACAATTCAGTTACCTACATTTTTACAAATTTACTTTTTTCCAGGTTGCTGTATGTTTGAGATGATTGCTCATCGACCTGCATTCACCTCCATTCAAAGAATTTGTAAGCTTATATATGTATATTTTTGTATACTTACATATACCGTTCAACATTCACATTGCATTGTAAACATGTGATTGCTAGTTAGTACATCTTATTAAAAATCTTATAGATGTATTTTCAATTTCAACCAATTCATGCAACACCCTCAAATACATTTTGGAAAAAAATAATATTTCTACAACACCACCACCACCAAAGTATTCATCCACTTCACTGAATGAGGGATTATGATATTTCCTCATTACACAAATAGAAATACATAAATGGAAGAAATAAATAAGGGTAATGTATTTGAGTGATGCACTCCATGTATAATAATGTAATGGATCAAAATTTCTAAAATATCATTTGGAATTGAAAAACGACATGAAACAAGGTCAACAAGGTGAAAATAAATTAAAGCTAGTCACATTAATCCTAACGAAAAAAATCTCAAACACTTGGTGTGCATTTTACACTTGTCTAAACATGTTTGGAAAATACATATAACAAAAAAACATAGTAATCCTATTTGGAAAGAAATAAAAGTGGTTTAAAGGCCAACCTCTTGCACCTACTTCATGTTTATAATGTTTTCTCACTGACACCTTCAATCTAGTGGTTTGAAAATTATAAAAAATAAAATAAAAGTAATGCTTTATCACCGCCACCGTCAATCCAGTGGTTTCAAAACGGGTATACAAAGATAAAGTTACCTAATGGTTTGAAAATGGGTATATAGAGAGAAATCAACCATTTAAAATTGTTTAAACGTACACCCCCCAAACTAGACTAAAGAGAAACTTAGACCAATAACAATTTTCATGTATTCCAAATAAATTAGAAAAATATTATGGTAACAATTTAAATTTGTTCCCCATTTATTATATCTAAGAGGATTTATAACTAGAGAAATTTGAACAAATTCACCTCAAAGATGTTAGTGTTTATTTGAATTAGACTAGTAACAAGTCTAACTATTTGAAATAGTTCCTAGAAAGTTACAAATAGGTATTACACAATATTCAATAAAATTATACAATACAAGATACAAAGATATAATTGCAAATGCTAGTGAATGTTGGTGATTTGAAAAATGAGTATGATGTGATTGCATGTGAAAATCAAGAAGGGAATCAAGAAATGAGTAAGTACAACGGGAGCCATCACCATAAACATGTATCTATTTCTTAGTTCCTAAATATGTTAATTTCTAACCAGTTTTACTGTGGATGGAAGGGGATGAAATTAGGGAGGAGTAGTGACATAGTTACGAGTCAAAGTGCCACATCAACACCACTAAATGAATATGTGACCAATTATTTACAGTTAGTCGTAAATACATATAGGCATGATCTCATACAAGAAAGTATTTAATAAATACCTCCAAAATAACACTCAATCCCTATAATATCCCTCTTACTCATATCTCTATGATGATGCGTGTCATAAAAAATCACACATACAAAAGTCTAGTATTATAATGCGATGCACTAAATGATGAAATATCCAACATTACTCACCAACCAAGATAATATACTTAGCCAACCATTAATGAGGCTTCATGCCATCATTTTTATTTTAATAACGTAAAGTAAGGGTTAAAAAGTTACAATGGATACCCCTCTCCTACATAGCACTTGAAACCCTATGAAGAGGCATGCATGAGAGGGGTAAGTTGTTTACTAATAATTCTATAGGTTCATTCCCTCTATATTACCCTGACTACACTAGAAAGAACATATTATATCATCATCACAAATTAGAGGGATATGATTAAATGAGACTCTATAAAAGAAGTGTTTGTACATTCCTCCACATTCACCTCATCTAATCCTAAAATGTACTAAAAGGAACGATAACTAGATCATACCAAGCCAAGAGCACAGATATTAATCAAACACCACGATCAATAAGATGAAAGCAATTCACTAGAATAACTTTACATAAAACCTTTGCAAACAAATGAGCAACAATATCATTTATTATTATGGAACTCAATGGAATACATTGAGAATGGGCCTTGCTTAAATAGGCAAGGAATAACAATATAAGATCTAGTCAAAGTCATAGATTAAGCCATAAATCAAGGAAATAACTAGTCATCAAAGAACTAGTTAAGACCATAGAATTAGGAGAGAACTAGACATCAATGATCTAGTCAATACCATAGATCAAGGAAAGAACTATACCTAACAACTAGATAATATCTAAATAAGATAAAATAAATATCCACACGCATAAGTGGGTAAGGATAAATACAATAAAGGTAAATAAAGTACCTAGGTGAACATGAGATAAGGTAAATACCTACTCTAACATGTACATGCCCTTGAAGATCATAAAAGACTCTGATTTAATCTAAATAGATTTAAACCTTTATTTTAGAGTAATTACTATGTAAAATGATAATCATGAAATTAAGTACACTAATGCACAAACAATAAGCATACAAAGATGTAAAGTCCTAAGTAAATGGGAGAGGAAGATGACTTAGCTGATTTTGTGTGACCTGAGAATGATCTGGACTATGTATCTACTAGAATAAGATGGGAAAAATTTCATACAAGCTTGATGAGGGTTCTAGAATTTAGGATTGTGTCAGACATGAGTGCCCACAGGAGGATAGGAGCACCCTAGGTGCTAGTGACTGATCTGGGTGCCTGTATCTTCTCAAAGAGTTAGAATCTAGTCTTTTCAGGGTCATAATATCTTCTCTGTTACTCGCTCTTTTTCACTCTAGTTTTTTTTAACATAGATCACCGGTTGTACCTATAACCTACAAACTAGATAACTACTTGCATATACCCACAAACCACATCAAACCTAATAAAAAAGATGTAGAATGTGGATTCGTACTGACCCCAACAGTCACTCAAAGAGTGAACTTACGATTGAGTGCTACACTACATCGCAAACTCCATGTAGTTCTGTATGTGTGTGTATATCTGTGTCCCATGCCCTAGGATGCCTTTGTGTAAGTTACATAATGATAGCGGGCTAGATCTAGATTTTCCTAAATATGTAGAATGTGTGAGATGGAATAAAATTAACTCCACTCCTATGCAATGTATGCAGATCAATACAGACCTTATCCCTTGTATGGATGCGTAGATGTATGATTTGTAGTTCTCTTGTGCCTTTGTGTAAGATTAGGTGATGATAGATAATGTTCATAATGCTTGGCCCCTTTATTTATAATAATTAACTGAGTATATATATGATTCCCTTGTTTGAATTTTTTGATTGACAATTGAAAGGCTGACCCAAAGTGTAAAAAAGGTGACCAAAAGGTGAAAAGGACCCAAAAGAAAAAGAAAAAGATAAAAAATGGCAGAAGCGGCTAGGCGCTTTTGTCCTAGCTGGGCACTAGTGTCTGAGGTCAACAAAAATACAGTAGTCAAGTGCTGACAGAGCTGTAAGATGTATAAATCTAGTAAAATGCCATAGATAAAGCAATAAAAAGGCCTAAAGGAGTTTTCAACCACTAGTTTTATTTCTTAGGAATCATGTATGCATTAATATGCTTTAAGACCTAGAAATATACCCAAGTGCATAGATTTTGTGTCTATAGACTCCATCTTTCACAAAGATGCACTTATGGATGAGAGAATGAAATCAATAAACAAAGAGAATGGGTTTTATCTGCCCCAAATACTTCATAATGATACCAATATCATTGATAATAGTAGAAGTGTGGAATAATTGTCATGTGCAAATGACCCAAGGATTAAAACAGGACATTTTATTAAATATGTGGAAGAAGGAGAGAACCTAGAAGATATATACCATCCAAAATTTGTCACATTGGTGAGAGAAAGAATTATTATGGTTGTAATAAGTGACATAAAGGAGTACTAAAATGAGCCACAATACACAAAGGAGGTCAACATAGGTACATAAGTAGATGCAAGGATTGCTACTATTGAGGATTATTGATTTGAAAAATAGTTGGCTCTAATAACTGAACTCCTTAAATAGTTAAAAATGAAAACTAATCAAATATATTCTCCTGCATTTTTAAATCCTTCAGAAAAATATCATGTTGTTTCCCAAGGCTTTTGGAATGCCAACAATATTTACAGTAATTCCAAAATCTCTTACTGGTCCAAATATCCCTTTGAAGATAAAATAATAAAATGACTCTATTTTCCCTCCCAAGATGCTCAATACCATTTGAAGTCTTCAATAAAGTCATTATTAAGGTTAACTTTCACATTACCAAAAAAATTTAAGCTTTATCCTCTACTATTTTTTACTTGGATAAGAGTAGATTAAAACTAATCATTTGATTGTAGTTGAGATCTAATTTTTTTGGTTCACCATGAAATAAAAAGTGTGCATTTGTTAGTTGGAAATACATATATCAAGTTGTGAAAAGGTACAAGGTAAGTAAGGAAACAACCATATTGGATGAACCCCAACCTAAGATTCAAGTTCAAAGTAGAGATTGATAAATTTCTAACTACATGAGTGATTCATGTTGTTGAAGAATAAAAATAGTTAAGACCCATACTGATAAACATAAATAAATATTCAGGTGCATGCCCATATGTATTGATTTCCAAATGTTATGCAAGGGTTCATTGGTGACCCCTTCCCACATATTTTATAGAATAAATTCTAGAACTCACGATGGGATGTGAGACTTATACTTTCATGGATGGTTTTTCAGGATACCACCAAGTCCAAATAGCTAAAGAAGATGATCCAAAAACGACTTTTAACAGATAATGGGTCTCATTTTTCTATAATTTCATGTCATTTGGAATAAATAATCCACCTATTATATTATGGAGGATTACGGTGGAGGCCTTCAAGGAATTCATGCACAAATTTGGACATGTATTCTAAGATGGATAAACCATCTATGGGTTGTGGAAGGATCATCACAAGAAATTAAGGTTGAGATTTTAAATGTGCAGTACAATTAAGAAATGTTTTTTTGCAACACTATTCTGGGATATTTTGGGCCACATGATTTGTAAATAAGAGACTCTACTCGCCCCAACTAATATTGTAAGGATTCTACAAGTTGAGGCACCTAACACCCGAAGAGGTGTGTGCATTCCTTCACCACACATTTTAATATATAAAATTCATGAAGTAGTATGCCAAAATATCTATTCCTATGGATAAAATACTAAGTTAAAATATGCCCTTCCTATGGAAAAAATCACATCAAGAAGCATTTGAGACACTAAAAGAGAAACTAGATAATGTTCCTGTACTAATATTTAAAAGGAACGATAACCAGATCGTACCAAGCCAAGAACACAAATGCTAATCAAACACCACGATCAATAAGATGAAATCAATTCGCCATAATAACTTTACACAAAACCTTTGCAAACAAATGAGCAACAATATCATATATTGTTATGGAACTCAATGAAATATAACAAGAATGGGCCTTGCTTATATAGGCAAGGAATAACAATCTAAGAACCAGTCAAGGTCGTAGATCAAGCCATGAATCAAGGAAAGAACTAGTCATCAAAGAAGTAGTTAAGTCCATATATTTAGGAGAGAACTAGACATCAAGGATCTAGTCAATACCATCTAAGAAAGATCGAGTCAATACCATAGATCAAGAAAAGAACTATACCTAACAACTAGATAATATCCCCTTAATATATAAAC
Source organism: Taxus chinensis (assembly GCA_019776745.2). Taxonomy (NCBI): domain Eukaryota; kingdom Viridiplantae; phylum Streptophyta; class Pinopsida; order Cupressales; family Taxaceae; genus Taxus; species Taxus chinensis. Next base: position 338,338,944 of record CM034146.1, read on the forward strand.
AAATAAAATAAATATCCACACACATAAGTGGGTGAGGATAAATACAATAAAGGTAAATAAAGTACCTAGGTGAACATGAGTTAAGGTAAATACCTACTCTAACACCCCCCCTCAAGTGAAGCTAGGGACAAAAAATAGAAGTGGCATGTCCACAGTATGAGTCCCAACAACTAGGCCCGATGAGGTACTCATGTACAATATATCCATGAAGAAATCTCGAACCAAAAGAAGGAAAGAATCCTGCTAGAAGGAAAGAGAAAGAAGAAGAAGAAGAATAAGGAAGATGTTCTCACGAACACCCCCCAAGAACAAATTTTGAAACCCCAAGAATTCCATGTAACTCAAGGTAGCGAGGTTATGCAAAAGGATTAGTAAAGATGTCTACAACTTGCTGCTGTGTCGGAAGGTACTCCAAGCAAAGAACTCCATCCTGAATGTGTTGATGAATGAAGTGGATGTTTATCTTAATATGCTTGGTCCACTGGTGCTCAACTGGGTTGCGAGAAATGTGAATTGCACTTTGGTTGTCATATCAAAGTACAGTCGGTGAATCTTATGGGAATTCAAACTCTGTCAATAACTAGTGAAGCCAAAGAATCTGTCGACTTGCTGTAACTGCTGCCCTGTACTCTGCCTCTGAAGATGAAAGTGCAATAGCATGTTTCTTTTTGCATGCCCAAGCAACTAGAGAAGTACCAAGATAGAAAAGATAGACAGAAGTGGAACACTTGTCATCAATAGAACCTACCCAATATAAATATGTATATCCAACCAAATGAGTAGAACCCCTAGTGTAGTGTAGGCCAAAGTGGGAAGTGCCCTACAAATAACACAAAATCCTTTTAGCAACCTACCAGTGACTACTATGAGGAAAATGTGTAAACTGAGATACAAGCCCTGCTGCAAATGAAATATCAGGGTGAGTATGGGTCAAGTACATGAGACTCCCAACCAATTTCCTATACAATATAGGATCAAAAAGTGGAGTGGTACATGTGAAAGTAAGAGTAACCCCAGACTAAAAAGGAGATGGACTTGGCCTGCAATCAGCCATATCAAAGTGTTGAATAAGATCATGGGTGTACTTTTGCTGAATCAAATGAATCCTTGAATCTATTTGAAAAATCTGTAAACCAAGGAAATAATGAAATAACCCAAGATTTGTCATGTCAAACTGTGTAGAAAGAACCTTATGAATAGTCTAAATGTGTGAAGAAGAACTACCAGTAAGTAACAAATCATCAACATACAAGACAAGTATCACAATATCCTCACCAACATGCTGGAGATACACTGTATGATTGGAGTGGCAACGAAGAAAACTAGTAGATAGAAGAAAAGAATCCATCTTCTCATACCAAGCCTGAGGGGCTTGCTTGAGACCATAGAGAGACCTTCAGAGCCTACAAACAAGAGTAGAATCTTGAACAAATCTAGTCGGCTGCTCCATGTATATTTCCTCTTGTAGATATCCATGTAAGAAGGCACTCTTCACTTCCATCTGGTATACGGACCACCCCTATGATGCATCAAGAGCAAGTACAAGATGTACATAATCCATCTTGGCAACAGGTGCAAAAGTCTCAAAGTAATCAATACCTTCAACTTAGTGAAAAACCCTTTGTAACAAGACAAGCCTTATACTTGTCAATGGACCCATCAATTGTGTATTTAGTTCGGTATACCCACTTACACCTAACCATATTTCTTTCTTTAGGAAGAGATACCAATTCCTAAGTATGATTCTTCATCAAAGAAGAATACTCAATTGTCCATCGCATCATCCCACTCCTATATCCCATGAGCCTTTGAAAAAGATTGTGGATCCTCAGAAACTGCCTAACACAAAAATCCAGAACTTGTAGAATGTGCATGATGATGCTTAGTGGGTGGAAGATCCTCTATGAAAGGTGCTGCCTTATAAATTGTAGTACAAGCCCACTTAGGCATAATGACAACATTAGTGGGAATAGTATCCTCAACAACATCTATAACCTCCTCATCAACCTCCTCAAAGAAAGTATCCTCAAGATGAGATGAAGAAGAAAGAGGCATGAAAGAAGATGAAGAATCATGAGGAGTGAAGTGCTCATCAAATTGAACATGTGTTCAAAAAAGAATGTCATGAGTATCAGAATCGAGAAGTCGATAAGCTCTCACGTCCTCACAATACCCTATAAAGATCAAGGGTTTTATCTTATTATCCAAAGCTTTCCTTTTCTTCTTTAGCACAAATTCCCAAACATGGCTCCCAAAGACTCGAAATTTTTTGACATCTGGCTTAGTGTTGAAACAAGATTCCTCTGGAGTCAAATGCTTAAGTGCTCTGTGGGGTGTGCAATTCTGAATGTAGTTAGCACAATTAACTGCTTCTGCCCAGTAGATAGAAGGTAAATATCTAGAATGCATCATACAGTTAGCCATTTCCTTAAAATTTCTATTCTTCCTTTTTGCTAATCCATTCTGTTGTGGAGTATGATGAACAAAATGCTGGTGAATAATGCCTTGAGTTGCCAAAAAGTTAAAAAACTTATTACTGAAGTACTCCCCCCATTATCAGTATGAAGGTTCTTTATGCAACTAGAAGATTGTTTCTCGACCAAAGCCTTGAAAGACTTTGAAGTGTGAAAAAACATCACTTTTGTACTTGAGAAAATAAACCCAAGTACGCCTTAAAAAATTATCAATAAACGTAAGTACATACTTATCTCCATTGAAAGAGGGGGTAGGAAAAACCATCAAGTCACTATGCACAAGCTCAAGTGGTGAAGAAACTCTCTTTGGAAAAATTCTTAGGAAATGGATCTTGGTGTTGTTTCCCTAATGCATAGCTAGAGAAAACTCCCTCAAGACTAGAAACTCTAGGAAGATTATCTATCATACCATGAGTGCTCAACTCCTTCAAATATCTATAATTAAGATGTCAAAATCTTTCATGCCAAAACTTACTCTCTGAATCTGCATGAGAAACCAATCCTGTCCCTATAGAAGAAGTTTCATCAAAACCCTCAAAGTGATATAGTCTAGAACTATGATTAACAATACCCTTAGCAACAAGTGAATTAATAAGGCTCCAAAAAAGTTCTTACTTCTGCCCCATGTGGTGTAAAAGTCATTGTTTTCCCTTGACGAGAACGACAAATTTGATATACATAAAGAAAATTTGTAGTGATGTTAGGAACATATAGTGCATCTTGTATATTTCCACCATCAAGTTGTATATCACCTTCTCCCTCAACAGAAAGAAAGGAAGAATCTTCAACCTCAATTTTAGAAGTAGAACTCAAACCTAGAGAAACAAAAGACTCCTTAGAAGAAGTCATGTGATGAGAAGCACCAGAATCTATAACCCAACTATCTGCAAGTGGTGATTGAGATCTCCCAACAAAATTAAGTGCTTTGCCATGCTGATTATAAGGAGGTGGTGTGGATATAGAAATTTTTTGTTTCTTGACTACATCCTCTAAGGCTTGCATTCACTTATAACACCTATGTTCTTCATGATTACTACCCCCACAAAAAGATCATGAATGACTAGACTTATTCTTGGATTTAGAAGACTGCTTGGGTTTTGAGATGTTTTCTTTGGGTTTAGGATCATTTTAAGATGGATAAGGCATGGATTTGGTTTTACTGTTTGGTTTTCCCTTGCCCTTAGCATTAGATGCAACTAATGCCTTTTGAGAGGTGGAAGACTCAAGGTGAGACAATTTGGATTCTTCCCTAGTAATTCTTTCACAAAATATTTCTAAGTTATGCATTTTGTATGTGTCACCTAAGGCATCCATGCTAGAGAAAAAGTTAGAAGCAAAATATTTGGAATGATTCTCTCAACTTGGATAGAATCAAGTAAACACACTCTTCATCTTTCTTATCTCTTCCACTCCCCTTAAACTGTGTCAACAAATTCTTGAACTTGGTAAGATAGTCTATAATTGTTGGAAAATCTTTAGGATTAAGAGAGGTGATCTTAATGTCAAGTTGCATGGCTCTCATATGATCCACCTTACTAAAAAAATCCTCCAATTTCTCCAAAATTTTGAAAGGAGAGTCACATTTTTCTAAATGAAACAAAAGATTGTCACTTACATAAGTTCCTATCAAACTCATACACTCATCAAATTTGCACTGGTACTAAAATTTCTCATATTTTCTAGTGAACATTGGTTATTCTGAAGAAGTTAAAGCCCATAATCCTTTCCACTTAATTATTTTTTTCATTCTTGGTTTCCATATGTGGTAATTATGTGTTGTTAATGGCTCAACATAATCTAATGCAGAACTAGATAAAGATGCCATCCTCAAAAAATCACTCACCAAAAGAAATGCAAGAACCAAAGCAATGCAATAAGACCTCCAAACAATGCAACAAGAGCCCCCCCTATATTTTGGCACTTTATAATGAGTGTGTGCTACAATACGACACTTTATAATTATCATGCGATTCTCAAAATAAATATTTCCAATAGAAAGAGCATAAAAAACACACACTTTTGTAAAAAACGACACTTAAAACCGAGTTACCGATCAAAAGATACAAGTTTTTCAATATTATGCTCTACTATTTATTTTAGCTGCCACTAAAAAAGAATAAAATGCTCTTCCTTCACCACACAAATAAAAATGAAAAGGGGCTGGAGTTAAGAACCTACTAGTAGGAATCACAAGCTTTAAGCCCTCATATGACCAAGAGCTAAGGATTTCAATGGGTGTGTGCAACTTACTAGTCACTATTCTGGGGTGTGTCACTAGTTTTCACAACAAAAAAAATAAAAAAAAAACGATTGCCACCAAAAATGGCCAAGTTTACAGTCGATCGTCAGGGTTTTCCCACCTTCTAGATCCAATGGTCACCTCTGTTTTGCATAAAACCACATGCAGCAACAAAATACAGACAAATCCCAAATATATGAATATTTAAAAAAAAGTTTGTAAAATGAAACTTACAGATGGATGTCAATAGAAATCTCCTGCTCTGATACCATAAAAGGAACGATAACCAGATCGTACCAAGCCAAGAACACAGATGCTAATCAAACACCACGATCAATAAGATGAAATCAATTCGCCAGAATAACTTTACACAAAACCTTTGCAAACAAATGAGCATCAATATTATATATTATTATGGAACTCAATGAAATACCATGAGAATGGACCTTGCTTATATAGGCAAGGAATAACAATCTAAGAACCAATCAAGGTTGTAGATCAAGACATAAATCATGGAAAGAACTAGTCATCAAAGAACTAGTCAAGTCCATAGATTTATGAGAGAACTAGACATCAAGGATCTAGTTAATACTATAGATCTAGGAAAGAACTAGTCAATACCATAGATCAAGGAAAGAACTATACCTAACAACTAGATAATATCTCGTAATATCTAAATAAATAAAAAGAAATATCCACACACATAAGTGGGTGAGGATAAATACAATAAAGGTAAATAATGTACCTAGGTGAACATGAGCTAAGGTAAATACCTACTATAACAATATTTTCATACTAGAAGTACCCCTTCTATGTCCATGCGATGCTTTATGGAATAGAATAGGATCTATCATTGAACAACCAAGAAAGATAAAGATAAATCAACCAATCTATATTGCAAGAAAAAGATGTCCTCTATGGAGTGAAATGATATAACCAAGAGTATAAGGCTTTGACTATTGTTTGTGTTCCATTAGTTTCAACAATACCTTTATGAAACTCCCTCTACATTCTTCAAAAAATAGGATTTGAAAAACTTGGTGAACAATCCATTATTGCATAGGAGGATTTACATGTGGATTTTTCTCTTTCAAGAGTTTTAATTCTTAGTGGTGGTGAAACATGGAAAACATAATTGTGGTCTAGACCACTTATTAAGAATCCATATAGAGGATACTTTGCATAATATTGAGGATGATACTTACAAACACATATCTATATAGAATTACAAAGGTCCTTGAAGAAGGGGCTAAAGTTTTTGCATTACTAACTTTAACATTGGCCCATGTAGGGTGGAAAATAAAAGATAAAAATTAATTAGTCTTGCACACTGCCCCCTACTATCCTATCAAGGGGATATTGCACAATTCAAAATGCGATGTAGAATTTAGGCATTGTATAATTGATAAAAATAAACATATTTTGGGGCCATGAGGGTGTAATAGGTGGTCATTATATTGATGAAGCCACCATGCACAAGATTTTCTTTTCAAGACTTTGGTAGCCAATAATATTTCAAGATGAAAAATAGTTTTCCCTCTAGAGTGAATTTTTTCAAATGATTAGGAGGCACAATTGAATGGAAAACATGATTTTCAACCCCATCATAAATAAAGAATACTTTTAGAAATGGTCTTTTGATTTTGTTAGACCTTTTACACTAGCGCGTATAAGAGTGAAGAACAATATATAATAATGACCACATATTATTTGAATAAATGGGAGGACGCAACGACCATGAGAGATTATAAAGTAGCAATAATTTCAAGGTTCCTTTGGGAGAACATCATGAGAAAATATTATTGCCCACGCAGCATGATACATGATAAAGGAAGCCACTTCCTATCTAACATTATGCTTGCATTATTACATGATTTTTTGTATATTGCATCATAAAACAACTCCCTGCCATCCACAAGTTAATGAAATAGTTGAGGATTTTAACAAAATAATTGGTATAAATGTGACCAAGGTTTATGATGTTGAGAGAAATTACTAGAATGGCCTAGTCACAATTGTCTTATGGGAATTCATGAAAACTTATAAAAGGTTGAATAAGTTAAATTCATTTTAGTTAATGTTCGGAAAATAAGTCGAAATGTCAATTAAATTTACCATACCACTTATATGCATGGTACACTTAGGAGGCATTGATGATAATATATTGGAGCTGATTATAAAGTTACATGGTTAAATTTTAATGCCTAAATGTAGCTAAAGAATATAAAAAACTAGATAAAGACATGACATGAAAAGGTCATCAAAGAAAATGTTTTGTGCAAGGGAGAACATGTGCTTCTTTACAATTATAGGTATTTTAGGCATGCTATAAATATTCACATTAGACGTCTGGGATAATATATCATCCATTACATATTGAAAATGGATGTGTGTAAGCTCTAGACACTAAGTAGAGAAATTTTACTTTGGCATTTCAATGGAAGTACGCTAAAACCCTACATTGTATGTTATGTTATAGCACAAATAAATATTTTTAGTGGATTGTATAGAAAATTTATTTCCTTAGCATATTGATTTAATAGATTTATTTTTATTAATTTTTAAAAATCTCCTAAGGTGTCACCAATGTCCCTTTTTTTTTTTTACACAAGCAATTTTTGTGCACAAGGTATATATTCTATTATTCAACTATATTCTATCAATAATAACATGTATTGATTCAAGTATAAGTTGGGAAAAATTTGATTTCACAAAAATACCATGCATGGTGTATATAGGATTTTTCAATTTGATTTTATGAATCCAATCGAATGATTTGTGGGACCTTCAATGATTTTCATTCTAGACACCTAAGTTCTAAAACAACTCAGTTCCTATGATAATTCACTTAAATATCCTATAAGAAATGTGTGCATTAAAATAATATGACATGTTGAATTCAATTATATGAGAGGATTGCGTAGAGTGTACACCCCACATATATTAAATAACCAAAGATGGTGCATGCAAGAATGAGAAAACAATGCAAATTTAGTTGTATGAAAGGACTGCGTAAGATGCACACAAGTTAGGTATGGAGACATGAACATGTGTGTGACAATATGTAATTACTCACAAAAGAGCTATTTAATATGTAAAAAACATGTGCAATATTTTTTTCACAAGATAGGTATGAGGTATTAGTAGAAGTGTGATGATGAATACTTGAAGGAAAACCTAAAAATAAAATTTTGAATGAATTGGAGGGCCATGAAAACATTTTGTATAGGAAGGAGGTTTTCAAGGTAAAGAAAAATGGGAAAGTGAATATGTGTGTGAAATAGGCCAAGTATTTAGATATGCAAGAACTATGGGGTAGAGTGGTGAGATAAATAGTTCGATATAGCACACATAAGGATTCACACAAAACCCATGAATGTATGAGAGAGGATGTCATAGTTCATGCCAAGGAAGAGTGATGATCCATTAAGAAGGGAAATATAAATGAAAATAATAAATCAAAATGGATGGGGCATGAATTAAGAACATTTTAAACGTAAAATGTTGATATCAACTCCTAAAAATTTACCTTCACAACTATGAATGAACCCACACCCATTGTATTTTCTCCCAAAGATATTTTTTCAAGAAAGGAGAGAGAAAGAGAAACAATAAGAATAAGGCGTGAGAGACATGCTAGGGCATAATGTGGATTTTGATCATTTGTAGGTTTTAATTCAAAATCAACGTCGTTATAGAGAAAACTCAATGTTAAAATATATGATAGACAATTCCACACACGTTTGCGGTGATGTAAAGTGAAGTATAAATTGGGAAAGAGAAATTTAGGATTTTTAGGGCTTGAAAACCATTATTTCAAATTGGAAAGTTTACAAACATGTATAGGAGCTTGATCAAAGTTTGAGAGATGAGGTTGGAAATAAGGATTTTATGTGTGAAGAAATGTTAAGGCATGTATAAACACCTGACCAGATGTTTGGAAATTGAAAATTGAGCAACCTATGCCACTTTATAACAAATAAAAAATAAAAAGGATCCAATTAATAAGTTAGAGTTCTAATTTAGAATAATGTGAAGGATGGAAATTACTAAGGAAACTACATTGCCCAAGGATAAAGAAAAGTATGTCACACAAAGGAAGTCAAGTTGATAAAAAGTGTGAATATTTTAGGGAGCGTGGTGAACAATCTCAAGGGAAAGGAAAGTGGATTTAATGTTTCAAGGGTTTTATGCTATGTGAAAATAACTAACAAAAGATTACACAATGAATAAGTTTAGGTAGTCATGTTAGAGACTAATTATTTTCTTGTGAAGGATAAGAAAGAGAGACAACAACACCTTGCAAATTCCATGGAAATATGGATGATTTTTGATGAAAAATTCATATAATTTTAAGAAGCATTTGGATCTATCTAGAGGAACATTATCGAAGTAGAAGATGTTATGTGCAATGTATGAGAGCCACTCAACATAGTTTACCATCTTAAAACACAAGGTAATTTCAAGCATACATGACTTTGAAATATTCATAAATGAGATGTAATAATATTGCATTGGTAGGTTCCACAATCCAACACGGGGACTTATTTATGGATGAAATCGATAAAATTGGGCCAAAATTTTGGATTGTAGAGAAAGAAAAAACCTTGTACAAGGATGGAAAAGATATTTGGCATAGGGAGATAACCCAATTGTGGCTAAGGCATAAGTATTTGGTGTACAAAAGAAGAAAGTTAACCTACGTAGTAGATTATGTTTTATTCAGAAACTTGCACAGAAGGAAGGTTATGTGCAAAGGTAGGACATGCCTGTAGTCTGTGAAGGCCAATGAAAAGAATTCATAGATCTCGCAGGGAACAATATTCAAGATAAGGTCACTGCATAATGAAAAATGGATAAGGTTGCACAAGTCTCATAGGTCACATCAAGTAGGCACAAAGCTAGGTATTTTGGGAATGCATGTGTGTTGCATGAATTTTGCATATAATTTGTAATTAGGGTGGTAGATTTGGACTATGTAAGGGTTGTATAACCTATTTTGTAAGGCTCATAAAGTTGAAAAGTTGATTAGATGATATGAGCTCTAAGATAAAGATTATATTATGTTGAATTGTTAAAGTTTTTGTTGTTGGAGTTATGAATCCTTGCCATATTTTACATGTTATTTTATTTAGACTCTTTTGATGAATGAAAACTACGTTTTTATCTATTTTTTTAATGTATTATGGAATCACATGCGTGGCTCTATTGATAATTTTTTAGAGTAGATCTATTTATTTATATATGTTGTGTTAAAATATTAAGTCCATTATTGGTTAGACTATTATGTGACATTTTTTAACCATCCAATAAATGCTCAGTAATCTCTCTATGCTTTGGTGAGTGCTCAAAGGAAAATTTGGGTGAAATTTCAGCATAAATAGTGTTTGTGTTTATTTGTGTAGACATTCAAATTTGGTAACTAATCCTTTGGAAATGAAAAGTTTGGATTTTTTTCATATGATAATACATATTCTCAATTCTAAGCAACATTGACATATCCTTCTCTCTCTTATGACTTGATAATCTCTACACATTTCTCTTCCGTTCATTCATGCATATATATTATCCAAAATAATATTCTATCATTAAGTATTTTCTTAGAATATGACTCCGTCATCACTAAATCCATGTATGGGACAGTAAGCAATATGACTAGACCATACAATGGCCTTGGCTAACCTATATGGTCTTTTCCCCCATTTTCTAATGACTCTCTTAGTTGGAAAATCCTATGTGTGTCATTTTATCTTCCCTAGATTGGACATTATGCAAATAACTAACATGTGGAATCCTATACAAGTAATTCAAATTCACTTCATGAATCACTTAGCATTCTCAATCAATCCTATTAAAAAATATCTACACTAAAGCACTCACGAATATCTTAAATATTCCTAGGACAATTGGGCATCCTTTAGAGTATCCACCACATAGGTCTGAAGTACTCAAACCAAGTTCAAAATTCTAGCTTCCTCCATTACCAAACATACAACTGTCAAAGAGCTATATCTTAGCAAGAGAAAATCACTCCAAGAATTTCAAAAAGTCTTAAGGGAAAGAGGGGGCCAATTTTAGTATCTAAAGCTCACAACACTCTACTACTGTGTTAGGTATATTTCTACTCCATCTATACTTACGCCCACTATTATTTGTGTCAAGAGATGCGAGGGAAACATATGGGGTTAACTTAAATTACATATATGATTTGTATCAACACTATGAGAACTAATGAGGATTGCTCCCACTTGTGGGGATGTAGTGCAATATCTAGATTAGTTCATCTGGGGTTCAATGTTAGGTTCATTTCAAACTCATTCACATATGGATTTGTATTTTTGTTATATAACTATTTCATGAAGTTTGTTGAAGGTATCTATGGTTTCTGTAGTGCCCCACTTTGTGCAAGCCAAAAATGGGCGTTAAAACTAGAAAACAAAATAAGGGTAATTTTTTTTAAGACAAGCTTATAAACCAAGTGCACAACCCACTAACGATCCCACACAACTAACACAAAACTTCCCAAAATAGGGTCCAGTGATTAATTAATTCTAACTAAGACACCTACCTAAATCATTTCCTGTAACCAATTCAAATTTGACATTATTAACTTATCTCTAATTCCACTTATCTCTATTCTTCGTAAATGTCCTTTAATGAATTTAAACATTTAATTATGTGGAAACAACATTCCTTTGGTTAATTTAATTTCTATAAATTAAATTAATCCTCGAGAATTAAATTAATGTTCATTTCCACTTTAAAATTAGTTTACTTGATTAATTTAATTTCAGTAGATTAAATTAATCCACTTAGTTGATTTAATCACCCAAATTAAATTATCTTACTCGATTAATTTAATTTCTCTAAATTAAAATAAGTTAATTCACTAGGCTAATTTATTTCCCCCTAAATTAATTTAGTTTATGAAAGATAAGTCAAATTAATCTCTAGTTAACCATTAATTCATAACACCCAATTAAAAATAATGACAATGACTATCGTCACAACTAAATTTGTGGGGTGGAAGATCAAACATTCATCTCCCACCCTTAGATTATTTTACTCTACACCATAGATCTTAGGGCATCTCTAAAAACCCTAAAAATCCTTAAGGTGAGCTAATATTAGGTTTTTCTCTCTAAACTCTCACTTTTTCTCTCTTCATTTTTCTTGTCAACAAGTTTTTTTTGGAGCATTCATGGGAGCATGCCTATAGAGATGAGCTCTCCATTTTGAATCCACACTCCAACGAACACTCATGTTTATTGTTTTTTATTTGCATCTTTCCCCCAATCTGGTTTTCACGGGGTTTGTATTCCAAAACAATTAATGGATTCTTCTCTCTTTTTGTTTTATTCCTTGTAATGTTGCAGACAAATCCCTTTGAGGGATATATGTGTGTGCGTGTACATATATATATGTATGTATATTTATAGATCTAAGAAAGGGTGACCAACATTCAAGTTGCACTCTACCTTAAGTCTGCACTCATATATATAAACATAAATGACCAAGGTTGGGCTGCCTACTTCCCATATGTCCCTTCCATGGATTAACACATGCACTATATATATAATCAAATCGTTCTATTTTAAAATGTAAGTTGTTATTTTCCAAAAATATCAATGTTGCAGGGAGTAAAACATATAAAAACAACCCTTACTATTTTCCAAATTTATATATAGATAAGGAAACACACACACACACACACACACACACACACACACACACACACACACACACACACACACACACACACACACACACACACACACACACACACACACACACACACACACACACACACAGGTTTTAGATGACCATAACTTAAATGGTTCAAATATGCATTTAGTTTTAAAATGAAAATGCAAGAGAAAATGTATCATTAAGTAGTTGTAAGTATTTCAATGGATAAAACCAATCATTATTTTATTGTATAAATATATTCAACTAATTGAATATAACAATAATAGGAAAACACATTTTCTCCATTTGAGACAATTATATAAATTTGATTTAAAAACATATACATGTACTTTTAAATTCACATTTTTCTTAACTAAGACAAATATTGGAATTTAACTTAAAATACATTTCACACATTTTTAAAATCACATTTTCTCAGATAAATGGATATTCTTCCATGCTCAAAATATCAAAATTTATCCATCTACTTGCTCTTTTATTTCAAACTAAAATGCAGATTTAAAAATTACTTATAACTATTTCTCCAATCTAATACTTCCAAACAAAATACAGTTTTAACACTACTTATTACAACAATAAACCCTTCCATTTACATCCACAAATTAACAATGAAATCCTTTCCTTTTTCCCAACAATGAATCATTCTTAAGATGAACTTTGAAAATTTAAAGATAATGAAGAAATGCAAGTGGAAAAGCCTCCCCAAAGAGGGAACAACATTCCCATTTTTTTAACAACTTTCACTTTTCCAAAACAATCCCAAAAACTCCATTTGCTTATCTCCAAGTTTTCCAAAACAAATTGGTTTCCTCCCAACCTATAGGAATCGTCAAATGATCAATCTCAAGGTGATGAGAATACTAGCCTCCCTCCAAGCCCATGGGAGAGAGGTGATGCTTCTCAAAACTAGCACAAGGATTCACACACAAAACACACAATGCAAACAATAAGAAACCCAACCAAAAACCTATTCTTTCATGAAAAATCAAGGAGTACCATTATCAACTTCATGCCATAGGGAGAGGGTAGCAATCCATAAACTATAATTATTTCAATATGTGTATAAAATATAAAATAAGTAACCATGTCTCTAATTGTTTATGCCTCCATGAAAATTATAGCTACCTAGCTCCTTCTTGTAAGGGTTTTCAAGTGTTTCCCCTACTTGGTTTCCTTGAAAAATATGTGAGCGACTCCTTCCACCATAGCAAGGAGGGATCCCACTCCAGCATAGGAGGGGGTAAATATCCATGTATGAGGGCTCCTCAATATCCCTCACATTATCCCAAATCCCCATCCCAATAGGTGAGGATGGAATAAAAATAATTTCACAACATTTACCATTTCTCATACAACAAAAAAACACATGCATTCAAATCAAATAAGCCTTTCATGATAGAAGCCTACCTTGCAAAATCAAGTCAAAAGTCCAAGCCTCCAATCTCTCCAAGCCAATCCCAAAATGCAATCCAAAAGCCAACTCCAATCAAACACAAGATATCTCAAAATTTTAAAAATCAATAAGGATCAAAGTTAATGAAACCTCAATTCCCCCAAAATTGAAGGATAAATAGAAAAAACCCACCAAAATAGAAACCAATAAGGAGATATCTACGTGGCATCTAGTCATCATCCAACGAGGTGTCGTATCACTCCTCTCCCCCAAACCCAAGACAAGAAAATGAGTCATAAAAGAGAATTTCCCAATTTCAAGAGATATATTCACCCACTTGAGGTGAATTGAACTCACCTCAAGTGGTCTTGGCTAGACCAAGAACCATGATGAATATAGGTGAGTAAATACACATGGGAAGGGGGAAAGGCCCATTTTGCATTGGAAAGAGCATTCCTTATCCATAAATATGGCTTTGGGAGCTCTTTTTAAGGCAAAAGAGGCCCTCTACAAGCCATACACACTTCCCAAAATATCATTCTTCCCAAATTCGGGTTTGGGTGAAGGTATTCCTAGGGAAGAGTGTAGCCTCCACTAAACAAGTTAAGATAAATCATTAGCCAAGTTGAGATATGATTAGTCATAATCCACTCAATTAAAATTAAGGAAAATATTTTCTTAAAATTAAATAAAGTAATCACGGTTACCATCAAACTTAAATAAATAAAACTAAATCAAAACTATGAAGTAACAAAGAAATTCAAGATAATAATCATACCACAACAATTAACTATAAGGAATGACATAATCAAATGGTCAACAAGCCAAATGGCTCCCAATCCCAATTCTCCAAACCATACGATGGTGATAAAAAGGGGGTATAATTTGGCCAACGACCAATTATACCAACCATGAGAGAAATCTCCTAAAACCCATGTTTGTTAGCCCAAAAATATTCAAACTTGATGCATACACATCACATATGCCCGATATAATATAACTGATGGACATAACATCCAAATATATCAACAACCAACGCGACATCAATGCAATACAAAACAATCCAATACGAGAGGTTCACACATCCCAAAACATGCTACACATAATCTAACATCATATATGCCACCATAAGCATCATAGAAACCAAATATCATATACAACTAAGAATCATGAAGTAATATCCATCTCATAATCACCATAAGGCTCAAAATATCTAGCAACTAATGATCCATCCTGCCAAAAAGTTAGTATAATCACAATATACATCATATCCATAAAAATCATAATGCCAAGTACCTAAATTGTAATAAAGACAATATAATAATCTTGATATCATACGATGGAACAAAATATAAGTCAACGTAATCCAAGATAAAATGTCAATAAAAGGTGGGCACTACATTTTTTATTAGTTACATGTCATTTAAGTTGATGTCAAAGGTGTGTGATCCTTGACAACACACAATGACAATTGTTTCTAGACCAACATCGATCAAGTGAAGTTATAGAGCTTCATCATTTACTAGGAAAAAATCATACAAACTAGGCCTAGATCATACTATGCACTAGCCAAATCTGTACGGTTCTTTACAAGATAATTTTCCAAGAACAATTCTTTAGACGAATCATTTCGAAGTTTATATCATCCAATGTACACATCTAGAACATTTATATTCCTCTCTATATAGTTAAACATTCATCCCTCATGTTTTACATTGTCATTTCATAGTTCTAGTATTTTTTATTGTATCAACAACTATATTTTATATTGTATAGTAAATTTGGATTAATATAATTATAATATTCTACGTATAAAAAATCTTACATCCTTATAATATTTTTAGAGTGTAAACATTTGGTGAACCTGACTGTTGCTCTTGTGCAATCTTAACTTACCTAAGGGTTTCATATATTTTTAATTTTCTAGGGTTGGTATTGAAATTTACTTTCGATTTTTATTTATTTCTTGTCCTAAATCTATATTTTGAAATTTCCCTTAGGGTTCCATGTTTGGATCTCCCCTTAGGGCATCTTTCTAGGATTTTTAACCTGTAATAACATGTTTCATGCCATATCAAAAAATTAACAAGTCTATTTTCAAATATATTCAAGGTTTTTTATTTATTTTGATAATTTAAAAGAAAACCTCTTTTTGTTTGTCCTTATTTTTACATAATTTTTTGAATTTCAAAAGTGTTATTTTAAGTAAAATAAGCATAACTGGGAAAATATATAAGTATTCTCAAATTCCTTAGAGGTTTTTGTTCATAAAAATTATATTTTAAAATAAATCTCTTAATTTTGTAAATTTCATATTATATTTTTATAAATATTTGTTTTATTAATTTGACAACTATTTATTTTTTCTTAAAATCAATTTTGGGTTTTAACACTTTTGTTACCTTTGAGATCCCTATTATGTGTATTCAAGTATCCATTTTTAAGATCTATCCATCATGAAATTCAATTTTTCCTTATTATATATGGATATCTCATGTTTGAATCAATCAGTAACCATTTTAGTTAGTCTCCCATGCATCCTAAGTCCAAAATAAGTCATGACAATGACATATTTTATAAGACTATCCTACAATCTATTCAATCTCTACAAAATGATTTTCAAATAAAAAATTCAAGCTATGGATACTGAGATCAAATCACTTAAGGATATAATAGCACATCTAAGGAGTCCCTTCCATGCCCATGTCAAGCATGTATTTATGCATCTTGATTAATCTAGTTATAACGGTAAAGGGATGTTATGTGACCTTACCATATACACGATATATATGTTAATTCGAGAGCAAGCAATCAATCTTGAATACTAATGTAACCACATCGAAAGACACCTCTTTGGTTTGAAAAAATTGATAGACCATATGATATTCTATATGAGCTACTCAATAAATAATCAATCACTTATCTACCTAATTATTATTATCCCCTTTATAGACTTGACAAGATCAAAGACAAACCATTTTACAATTATCATAGAATAAATTGACATCGTGACAATTATTGTCATGATTTACAAAAAATAATGAACAAGTTGATAATAAGGGCATTATTTCCTTCAATACAAAATATGCTAATATATCTCCACAAGCGGTGTCTCTAGGAGTGGAGCCTCCTACAATTGGTGACCTACATCTTCTAAACCTATATGGGTACTTAAGACTAACACATCTATATTAGACAAGAATAATGATATACTAAATAATACACATTCATTTACAATGCAAGGGAAATTTACTCCATGTTGGTCAAATAATTTGTTGTATGTAAAATTATGTGTTTCCACTAACACTCACAGGGCTATGCCCCTCCTTCTTGTGTATGGGGAGGCTCCCATGATTGAATGTAAACTAATATACTCCTATCTATTACTATGGGGTGGCCAAATAGGTTGGGGATCACAAAGGAACACTTCACTAAACCTGTGGTAAAGTGCTTGTATGGGGTATGAGGGAGGAAATTGCAGTGGTGAGGGGTGAAGGAGAGAAATTAGTAAAGGGAAGGTTGTTGTTGTGAGTAGGACATTATAGAGTTCATACCCAATAACTAGAGTAGTTCAACATTAAATTGGAGGAAAGCACAACGAAGCCATTAGTGAAACTAACAAACCTAGAAACATAGTTCTTAGATTCATTCATCAAAGATACACAACTCTTTCTTGATCACTATGCTTACAAAGTGCATAAAAGAGATAATAGAAGAACACGTGAGAAAGGGAAATTGGAATAAATGTAGCTTTTATTTCTTGAGTTGGTGATACAAAGATCAACACCCAAAGCACAATCCAAAATTGGTACCAAGAACTAAAATTCAAAATTTCAGGATCCTTTGGAATGGAGAACCCATCCCAATTTATAGCAATGTGAATTGACCTTTCACCTACCCCCCACATGACTCTTCACGATCTCATTCAACTTGTGACTTTACATCTTCCTCAGAAGTGAAAACTAAGTTCCCTTTTTATAAATCAAAGTTACTTTTACAATATAAATTTAGAAATTCAATTAAGTGAATGAGACAAAATAAAATGATTACACCCAATGAATAATTAGAAAGGGGAGAGAAGGAAGAGGGAGAGAGAAAGGGAGGAAGAATTTTGCATATTTGATGAATAAGATCTTTGCGATGAAGAACTTGCTGATTCATACCTCTCGATGATAAGTTTCTGGAATGGGCTCTTGTTCCTTGAATACCTTACTGAACTAAGCTATCACCACTGTCAACTTATCTTGGACCTTTGAAATTCAAATGCAGCCCAACACCTTGTCCGATGTCCCAGGGACATAATTGATCTTCTTACATTGACAAAGCCATCCTTCATGATTCATTGCAATTGCAACAATGAAACTTCTAATATTAGACATGGAATTTAAGTTATCTTCATTAAAGGAGAGAGAGTCACCTGCCTCTTTCTTGACCAGCTCTTGGAAAGAAACAATTACTGATTTGGATGATGAGTCCTCAATGAGTGGAGAGAAATCAAGTTTATGAATACAATTGTAAACATCATTCAAGATCTCGAAAGCATGTTGTCCACAAGAGTCCAACTAAGAGATTGCATTATTTATCATTCCATATTTCACATATATGATGTGGATCCAAACTTGGACAAGTTCTCTGTAGTGGATGCAAACACATTCTTACTCATGAGGGTGTAAGAGTCAAAGGAACTCATCTCAGACACCAATGGGAATAACCCATCCAAGTGATTTACCTATTTTGCAAACTCCTCTTTTTCTTTGTTTACTTCTAAAAATATTTTAAGAATGTACTTGATGAGAGACATGATATTTGGAAACAATGCCCAGGGACAATTTTAGTGGCGAATCTTCATTGTTTTATTAATTTTCCAGTTTTTGAAATTTGAAATTGGTGAAATTTTAGGATAAGATTTAGGAATGGGTCGCAAATTTTTTTGGGTACAAGTTACTTTTATGGGTAAATTCACCATTCCCATGAAATATAAATTTACAAAATTCTCCTTAATGTTGCCGGCTGGTAATTAAATTATGCTACTGAGACGGTATGCTTGAAATCTTAGTTACTTAGAATAAATCAAATATACTAGCTTGATGTAGCATTTTTTAATGTGCTTGACATAATATGGTCCTCTTGGACATAAAGAATAACATAAAATATGCTACCATCCAGTCACATTTTTTTATTCTACCGGCCGATAACATATATTTATGTTGTCAGTCGGGTAAACATGGAAAAATGGTCATATACTGTACGAGTGACTTGTTTACTTCACCACTAGTGTGTAAAGTCATTTTCACATTCTTAACAAAGAAAATTTCTGAGATTAAAAGAAAAGATGGAGGTGATTGTATGAGGTAATTCTTCAGTAAACCATGTAATTTCCTTATTCAATGATTTTCTCAATCCAATTCTCATTAGCCTTCACATACATCATGTATCCTTGTGCTTTCTTGATTGCCTCAGGATCAACACTGTTGATTGGAACAATTTTTTTGACTAGAAGAGAAGATGCTTACTCGTGTTCCAAGAAGGGTTGAATGTAAGCATTGAGAGCTATTACTTATTTCTCTAGTTGAACAAAAAAAATTTTATATTCTTCATTCCAAGAAAGGATTCAGGAAGCATATTCCTTAAACAGATGAGAATCACCCTCATGCAAAGCTTGAACCAATGAGATGTAGGTCAACTCATAGCCTGACAGAGTCATGTCCTCAATGGGCTTATCATTATTAGGTCTAGTAATCTCAACATGTAGGTTACCTAAAGTGCCACTGAAGAAGCGAGATGTTGTCTGGGCATTATTTCTTCGTTTGGACTTCATAGTTCCTGACATTGCTTTGAGAACAAGCATGATAGCAGAGTTGTGTTGTCCTTGGCTCAGTCTTGAGGGTGCATTAGCTTGAATCTATGGAAAATGGAGTATTAATGATTTGACACAATGTTGGTCACCATAGCAATTTCAAAAGCTTGTTGTGGAACCAACTCTTGATCATCATGGGGAGATTTTCCATCGGGGAAGCCATACCTGGATGCCCTTGAAGAGGAAGGTGTTACAATGAATCACTCTTACTTGAATTACGAGGTTATGTGAGATCTTCAATGATATTTTCCTATTTACAAGCTCTCTTGAAATATGGGATCACTTTGTTCTCTTTTTTCATTACCCTCATTTCATGTTTGCTAGCTTCTTCAGGGGCAAATGTCTTTACTTGAAATTTGTAATTTTAAACTCACCTTGATCTACTTAGCTCATTGCACTCATTCAACTAGATCACCAGGGGGTGTGGATGGCTCTACCTCATTGACTGGTTATGATGACCTCCCTTAGTTTAAATTTCAATCGATATCTTGGCTCTTTTAAATATCCTTTGACTATACAATGCCCATGTATTTTACCTATTGTGCCTTGTAGTGTTCTGCTTTACTACTGTGATCAAAATGATGCCTCAAGACCTTTGTGAAGGATGAATTTCTCTATTTGAGATATGAAACCATCATACAACCTTGTGAAGATGTCAAAAAGTAGTGAGATGATTGAAAAATGAACAAACTACAACTTTCTGCACTCAAAACGGAGTTTTTTTATTTTTAGCAGGTTGAAATACGACTTGCTATTTTGGGAAATTTCACATGTTTTGCTCAAATTTGAAATTCCTCATCATCTTTCATACTCATATTAAATTTTTTGATTATGCTTTTATATTTTTGGAAAATTCTATTTTTAGATAGTTGCCTTTGTTTTTTTCTTTTTTCAGCTTTTTTGCATTTTCAATTAAAATTGCCTAATTTATAATTTTTATTGTTCAATGAGTGCATTGTTCTAAAAGGACTTGCTATTTTTAGTAAGTGGAGAAATTTTTGATGACTGACTTAATATTTTTGAAATACATTTTCCCACCTCGGATCACAACAAAAATTTCATCATTGGATTAGGCTCGCTCTCGAGATTTTGTGCTCAAAATTTCAGTTCAATCTCCCCACCACAATGTTTGGAAACTAAAAAAGAAAAAGATAAGGAAAAAACAAGGGTTTTCTACCATTAAAAATTTACAAGCATCCATCTAATATTTCATATTAATTCTTATTGTAGGAACCTGGGATGAACTTAATTGTGAAAATCTCGTTCAGATTCGTTGACCCGTTTGAAAGATATGAATTTTTCAAGTTTCGAAGCATATGACAACTTTGGAGAAATTTAGGCAGAATGTCTGCACAATTTTCAGGTTTAATGGAGGTTTTGTAGCAGCATTCATGGATCCATATAGAAAAATATATGTGGAAATGAGTTATAACAAGTTCTACAACTTCCTGACAACACTTTCTATTCACGGGCAAGGAAGAAAGAAGAAGCAATGAGTTAAAACACTTAGCCAAAATTTTGAGGTTTTCCACCAACTTGGAATGGGGTGCATTATTTTTTTCCCAAACTGATGGGACCATTAAAAAGATCAGGTGATCTTGCACACAAATATGACCAAAACAAGAAAAATGCACCTTGATGTGAGCATGATAAGTGTCGTGGGGTTTGATTTGCCAATGGGGAAGAGAGGAAAAACTAATAATAAGTACTTAGGGGCTGAGACCGGGTCACATGAAGAACCATGCAAAGAGAAGGGATGGCGCACATTTTTTTTTCCCAACTAACCCAAAGGGAGAGGATAGATGGGGTAGAAAAATGTGCCCAGATGTGGAGGTGACAAGGGGTGAGCTGTGATTTGACAAGACGAAAGGGAGAAAGGGCCAAAAATGCCTTGTGGAGCTTATTTAGGATCATGTCGAGAACCATGGGCTAATACAAGCATAAGGTGCATTATTTTTTCCCATTTTTCCCAAAGGGATGGGACAGATGGAGGAGAAAAATGTGCCCTCAACTCGAGTTGACAAGTGGCATTGTTGCATTGGTCAACGGGAAGGGTTAGAATGAGGTGAAAAGGGCTTAAAATGCATCATAGAGCTTTAACAAGGTCATATGATGACCATAGGGCATAAATGGGGCTAGGCACATTTTAATTTTCCAACTTTCTAAAAGGGACATGGAAATATGGGATGGAAAAATCCACCATGCAGCAATAGGTGGAAAAATTGACTAAGTATGAAGAACATACCTCGTGAGAGAGAGAGAGAGAGAGAGTTGTTGGTGAAGTTTTAAGAGCTCTAGGAGGTCATTTTTTATGAAACCGCATATTATTTTGACTCCCAAGATAACATACCTTATGAATATCAATGGGATGGTTTCCTAAGATCCAAATTCTGTCCAACCCCCTCTAAAAATATCCTTTTTTCTCAGGGACAACAAGGGAGTTTGTTCTGAAAATGAGCTACCTGTGGTAAAGAATCATTGGGTCTTGTGAAAAATATGAAAGTATCATCATTTAGAGAATTACATTATCTATATAATGATATCTTTTTTGACCTCTAACTCCTTACGGAGCTCCCAAAATCATCGGTTGAAGCTCATGCACTATTTTGAATTGTAAGCTCCTTCACCTTCAAAAACCCACTTTCACTGTACTTGTTCCTAAACCTTCTAATCTTCCATAAAATTTCCTAAATCAATTGAAAAATACGCTATACTCTTCAACACCACTTTTTGATGATTTTGAGCCTTCAAATCTGTCCCAGAGGATGCACGTCTATCCTGGAAAGGCTAGAAATAGCCTTTTTAGGCTTACTGAAGAAATCTCCTTTAGAAGCATTACACTGAACTGAAGTGAGTTACCCATACTTGTTAGAAATTCCAAAACAATAGGGAAGGTATATAAAATACATATGAGGGATTTAAAGGTTAGGATAGGCATGGCACATAGGGAAGACTGACCCGAAGAGGTCTGTAGAGGGCTTTCAAGCAAAATTTTTGACACTAGGGTAAAGTTGTCATGTTTCAACATAGAATTTTTCCCTTGAAAAAACACATGAAAAATACCTGGCTCTATAGATTGGGGACATGTTTTGGATTGAGTAGTGAGGACAAGAGAAAACAGGAACCCCAGAATCTTAAGAAATTGTGTGGACTAGTGCCTTGTCCATTGGGCTTATGGAGTCATTTCTTCCAAACAAACACACATGAACAACACATGAAAGGGAAACACACAAAAAGAGGGAAACAACACACAATAGAAAGGGAAAATATATTATAGGGGAGGGAAATTTACAGAGGTAGGGAAATAATGTACACATACCCAGAAATGGGTTGGGAAGAAGTACATACCATCATGAAATAATGGATTAAAATCCAACCTTTGAAGCAAAAAAATTGTTATCTGATCATACCATGCTCTTGTGATGGTTTTACAAGGTTTGAGAAGAAGGAG
The DNA here is from genome assembly GCA_019776745.2 of Taxus chinensis. Taxonomy (NCBI): domain Eukaryota; kingdom Viridiplantae; phylum Streptophyta; class Pinopsida; order Cupressales; family Taxaceae; genus Taxus; species Taxus chinensis. The sequence continues at coordinate 338,362,068 of CM034146.1, forward strand.
ACATACCAAGATTCCATATTCATACTTTTCTTGCACTGAGAACATTCTTGCATCAAATGAGAAATTTATTACTTGATTGAAATTCTTGTACCCTCCAGGTTCTACTTGATGCTCTGTGATCATGAGGCACCATTCCTTCCATGTTCTCAAAAGTGGAAACATTGTATTTATTGAAAAACATTCATCATGAGGAACTTATAGGAGTTACAATAATGTTTCAAATCAAAATCTTCTTGAATATCACACTTTTTGAGTTGATTCACTTCAATCCAGCAACGTCTTCAAACCTTTCACAAATTTCTTTTATATAGGCCACATTCAATGGTATGAAGGTATTCATCATCCTCGAGAGAATGTTGTAGCATGGGAACAATGTTCTAGATTAACAGAGGCTTTGGGAATGGTAAGTGTAATTTGATTCAAAAATTGTTCACAATATTCTTGTGACAGTTTCACTTTGTTGTTCAAAACAATTGTTATCAATACCTACCAGCTCTAATTTTACCTTGACATCATTTTAAAGAAAATTCCTTGATTTGGTCATGGAATAATTTATCAAGACTTGAGTGAATATTGCAGTATGGATTCTTTTTCCGAATTGGTAGGCAATTCAAAGGTCGTGAGAACAAGTTGATCTTGACTACACTCACAAAAATCATGCACCTTTTCACTTTGTCTTGAAATAATTATTTTCAATACAAATTAGCTCAACATTTTCTTTGTTATCATCCTCCATGGCATAGATGTTATATTTAAGATTGAGAATATCAATAGGATATTCAATAATTCTTTTCCTTTGCATTATATGATCTTCTTTACAAAAAAGGAAGAGGAAGACTTACCTTCACTTTTTCTCTCATCCATCAATGCATTGAGGAATACATCAATCTCATATGTTTCCTTCATATCATCATCAAACATTGGTGCATAGAAAAGAGAAAAAAAAATCGTTCATATCTATCTATTGCATTTCCATGGCCTGAGTCAGGATCTCAAGACTGAGTTGAGGGTCTTCAATTTCTTTCGCCATCCTCAGAATGTCTTACAGTGATCGCTCTCTCAAATCTGAAATATTCTCATTTTCATCTTTATTAGAAGATTAATTTCATTGGCCTCAATGATATTGTTGAAAATATGATCCACACATTGTCCAATACTCATTTGAAACATCCTTGTTCATCTTCTTATTTTACAATTCTTGTCATCCAAGGCTCACCTCCTTGCAAGAATGGGCATACTTGATTCTCAAAATTATCAGACAAGGAGAAAATATCCAAGCTACATGGGAAGGGAACACCTTTGAGATAAAAATCCATTTCATCATCCTCATGATGGGAAGTAGAGAACCATTTTTGGAGGTGATGTGAGAAAAATCTTCAATTCCATTTTGATCATTTCTTGTAGCATCATTCTTGTTCACAAGGAAAAGGAAAGACTTCATACTTACTATGATGATTGTCATTGTGTTCCTTTGGCGAGGATGGTGAGATCATATCTTTAGAGTGGTCATGCTTAGTTTCTCATCCTCCTTGGTTTATAGAAATAAATTTAACTCTTCCATTTGTTCATACAATCTGACATCGAGAAGAGGATAATTTGATTCTTTAACTGTATCCATTTCATCATTCAATATTTCTACATCACTTAAAGAGTCAAAATTGGAAAGGATATTATCCATGATTACCTCAAATTCATCATCTTGAGTCCAGGATGCAGGATTTATTTCTTGTAAATTTTCATGTTTGATGAATTCTTCAACAAGCATTGGATCTTATATTATACAACAAGAATCTTCCTCTCTTGAATCCATTATTTCTCCAATGGGTTGGGCCTCAAGAAAGAAAGATTTCATGAATGAAGGTTCCACTATTGTGTCATCTTCAACATCCTCCAAAATGCTTATTTGATTCTCATCAGAAGGTTCAAGGATATAAAATTCATTGAAATTGCACAAGAATCTTCTAGGGATGAATACCTCGTAGTGCGGATAATCATTAGGGCCTTCTTAAGTTTATTCTTCCTCAAAATTACCAAGTGCTTCAAGATGTGCATAGCTTCTTTGCAAGGCCAATGCATACTTATTAACTTCATGATAGCTTTCGGGATTAGAATTTCCTTCTTCCGCATTCAGAACCCTTTGCACATATTCTCTTCTCAAAATATCCATTTCTTCATCACTATATGCAAGAAAATTATCTAGAGGAAGGGAGATGAAGGAAAATGTTCTCAACTTGTTATTTAGTTGTGTGAAGTTGAAAACGTTAACTTTAGTGGATTCTGCACCCTCATGTTATTCGTACAACATTTCATATCTTTTATGAATTCTCTTCATCCATTTCTTGGATTCCTAATCATCAGCAACAACAATTCTCATTTTATTTCCATTAGCAAAGATCTTCTTGAATTGTAGCCACATGAATTTTTTGATGGGGTCTTTACAAACAAGAATATTCTCCATTTTGGAAAGTCTTTTTCTGGATACTGCAGAGATGGTATGGACCTTCTTTCCATTAGCTGATCATGAGATTTTGTTTTTACAAGATATGTTCCAGAATGATGGCTGATCAAAAAAATTACATTTCTTTCCTGTCATCTTCTTCTTCTTCACTGTAACTCATTGGTACTGAACTCCAATCTTGAAACTTTGTCATTTTGGTGTTAGAGATGAACATGACACGGATTTGTTCCTTGATAGAGTCACCTTCAAAAATTGATTTTCTTTAAAATCTTATTTTTTGTTTTTTATTGTTTTATAATTTTTTGTAATTTGCAGAGATATTTACAGGTGCACTTGGGAAAATATCTCCCCAGTGGATTCACCAAAGATTGTTGGTGAAATAATTTTTCATATGACAAATTAGGTGTTTCCACCAACACTCACAGAGTTATGTTCCTCCTTCTTTTGTATAGGGAGGCTCCCATTATTGAATGTAAACTAATATAATCCTATATAAATGTTGTGGGGGTGGTCGGTAGGCCTGGGATCACATAAGAACACTTCACTGAACCAGTGGTAAAGTGTTTATATGGGGTACAAGGGTGGAAATTGTAGTGATGAGGGGTGAGGGAGAGAAATTAGAAAAAGGAAGGTTATTGTTGTGAGTAGGCACAAGCAGATTCACACCCAATAACTAGAGCAGTTCAACATTCAATTAGATGAAAGTAACAATGAAGCTATTTAATGAGACAAACAACCTAGGCACACAATTCTTTGGATTCATTCATCAAAGATACAAATCTCTTTCTTGATCACTATACTTAAAAAGTGCATATAAGAGAGAAAATAGAGGAACACATAGGAAAATGGAAATGGAAGAAATGTAGCTTTTATTTCTTTGGCATTGGTGATACAAATCTCAACATCCAAAACCATAATCCACAATTTCTACATAATAGAAACTATCAAAATTAGGATCCTTTGGAATGGAGAATCCATCCTAATTTATAGCAATGTGAATTGACCTTTCACCTACCCCCCACATGACTCTTCATGATCTCATTCAACTTGTGACTTTACATCTTCCTAGGAAATGAAAACTAAGTTCCCTTTTTATAAATCAAAGGTACTTTTACAATATCAACTTTAGAAAGTCACTTAAGTGAATGAGACAAAATACAATGATTACGCACAATGAAGAATTAGAAAGGTGAGAGAAGGAAGAGGGAGAAAGAGATGGGAGAGGTAAGAAGTTTTCCATATCTGATGAAGAAAATCCCTGTGATAAATAACATTTTATTCATGCTGTGTTCCTGATGAGAAGTTTCTGGAATGGGTTCATGTTCCTTGAATTCCTTGTTTGAATGAAGTTACTATAAGCAACCAACTTATCTTCCTCTAGAATGAAAATGCGGCCCAACACCTTGATCCATACCTTGAGAACATCACTGATATTATTGCATTGACAAATCCATCCTTCAAGATCCATTGAAAATGTGTAATGCAATGCTAATGTTGGCTTATTGATTCTAAGTTATCTTCATTTAAGGAAAGAGAGTCAATTGCCTCTTTCTTGAATAGCTCTTGGAAAGAAACAATGAGTTCTTTTGATGATGAATCTTTAGTGAGTGGAGGGAACTCAAGCTTCTAAACAAAATTATAAACATTATTCAAGATATTGAAAGCACATTTTCCATAAGATTCCAACTCAGAGATTTCATTTTTGAGCATTATGTATCTTGTATTCATGATGTGGATCCAAACTTGAGACAAGTTCTTAACAGTTGACAAAAACACCTTTTCACTCATGAGAGTGTGAGAATCAAAAGAGATCATATAAAACACCAAAGGGAAAACCTCTTCTAAGATAATTACCTCTTTTTCAAACTCCTTTTTTTTCTTTACTTATTTCAAAGTTACAAGAATGTACTTGATGAGAGAAATGACATCTGGAAACAATGCCTTGCCTTGCTCTATGATTTTCTCAATACACTTCTCATTAGCCTCCCTATGCATCATGTATCCTTGTGCTTTCTTGATTGCCTCAGGATTAACACTGCTAATTGGAAGAATGTATTCAATTGAAATAAAATATGTTGAGTTGGGTTCCAAGAAGGGTTGATTGTAAGCATTGAGAGATTTTACATGTTCCTCCAGTTGAAATTTTGTTTGTTTGTATTCTTATTTTCGAGCAAGGAGGGAGGTAGATTCCTTAAATAGATGAGAGTTAACCTCATGCTAATCTTTACCTAATGAGATGAGGGTCAACTCGTAGTCCGAAAGAGTCATGTCCTCAATGGGCTTATCATTCTTAGGTCTAGCAATATAACCATGTTGGTTACTTGAAGTGCCACTGAAGAAGAAGGATGTTTTCTAGGCCTTCTTTCTTTGTTTGGAATTCAGAGTTCCTGAGATTGCTTCGAGGCTGGGTGTGATAGCGAGTTGGGTTGTCCTTGTCTCACTCTTGAGAATTTCTTGAATCCATGGAAATGGCTCTTTAGGAGTTAACACAATGTTTTTCACCAGAGCACTTTCGGGAGCTTGTTGTGGAACCAAATATTTTTCATCATGGGGGAGATTTACCATTGGGGGAAGACATACTAGGAAGCCTTTGAAGATAAAGTTGATACAATGAATCACTCTTGCTTGACTTATGAGGTTATGTGATATCTTTAATGAGTTTTGCTTGTTTACAAGCTCTCTTAGAATACGAGATCACTTTGTGCTCTTTGTTCATTACCCTCACTTCATGTTTGTTAGCTTTTGTTGGGGTTAGTACATCGGTTATACAGACAATATAACATATCTAAGCATACATGCAAATAAAAACAGATATTCTACCAGAAGAAACATACAAAACAAGAGACAAAAATCAACACCATATTTAACGTGGTTCACCCAGTGTGGGCTACGTCCACCAAGAAACAATCCAATCTATTATCCAAATATTTGACAAGATATACAATGAATATTTACAATCTTCCACGCCTCTTAGATGTATAGTACTCTTTCTCTCAAGCTTTTACTTCATTACCAAGAATTCTCTCTCTCACCAACTTTTACAAGTTCTTCTTCTTACTTCTAAACCCTAGCTTACATGCTTATATAGTCATTTATAGACTTAGGGCACTTAGCCATGCAATTACAATTAATAAATCTATTTTAATGCTAAAAATAGATCTAATTCCCGAGAGTTAATTAAAACATCATCACATAGGTAACCGACGCCGATTATCCTTAACCACATGCCAGTTCCTACTTGCTCTAACCAATGCCGGTCTTTCCTGACCGATGTCGGTCATCGATGACCGATGCCGGTTACCCCTTAACCGATGATCGGTTACTGTATTTCTCCAACAAGTTCCACATTGCATACTAAATTGAAGTAATTGAGCTCCACAACTCAACAATCTCCCACTTGGTGATTAATTACTTCACAATACATGTACAACGTCATTCTTGGATCCTTCCTTAGATTTGTTTCTTCCTCCTAAAATCTCAAACCCAAAGACAAACAGAAGTGGAGTGTAGCTCAAACTTCTCCTTTGTTAACGGATTTGTTAGCATATCCGCAGGGTTCTCACTCGTATGAATCTTTTTCAGATTCAATTTTCCTATCCTCCAATACCTGCCATATGAATTTGATAACTTAACTAAATGTGTTTCGTTCTCGAATGAAATGCGTTGAGTTATTTGCCAAATGAATTGACACTCTGACTGTCATTGAACAACTTGCAATTACCTTACTCCTTTCCCGACTCTTCCATGAACCTACTCATCCATATCATCTTCTTGCTAGCCTCTGTAGCTGCAACATACTCTACCTCTGTATGCTGATTTCTTTGCCAAATGAATTGCACTCTGACCGTCACTAAACAGTTTAAAATTACCTTGATCCTTTCTCAACTCTTCCATGAACCTACTCATCCATATCATCTCCTTTCTAGCCTTTGTAGTAGATAAATCCACAACCTTTTGCAATCTTGAAATCCAACTAACTGTCGTCCCACCTACTGTGAAAATATATCCAATAGCGCTCCTCCTACCATCCAAATTTGCAACCATATCTGAATCAACATAGCCACATAATGAAATATCTGAACCTCCATAGCACAACAACCTGCTAGATGTCCCTCTCAAATACTTGAGTATCCATTGGACTTCTTTCCAATGCTCTTTACCTTGATTGGCCATATATCTACTCACAACTCCCACTACTTGTGCAATGTCTGATCTAGTATAAACCATAACATACATGAGACTCCCAACTGCTGAAGCATATGACACTTGTGTCATGTATTCTGACCTCCTCTTGTGATGTATGTACACTGATCTTTGGTCAATTTGAAGTGTCCAACCATAGGTGTACTAATAAGTTTTGCATTATGTATCTTGAACCTTTCTAACACCCTGTAGATATAATCTTCCTGAAACAAATACAATTTCCTTATTCTTCATGTCTTTATGTATTTGCATTCCAAGGATTCTTTTTGTAGACTCCTAAATACTTCATAAAAAATGTGTGAGCTAGATTTCCCTTAAGCTCACCAATATCATGCATACTAGATCTTGCAATAAGCATATCATCCACATATAATAACAAAATAATATAGCTCCCATTTTCAAGCTTCTTGAAACAAACACAATGGTCAGATTCACATCTCAAGTAACCATGCTCATGAATAAAACTATCAAACCTCATGCACCACTGTACTTGGATCTTTCTTGAGCCCATATAGGCTCTTTTTCAAAGCCTACACACTAGTTTCTCCTTACCTTTGAATTCATACCCAAGCGATTGCTGCATATAAATATCTTCATCCAAATCACCATGAAGGAAAGCTGTCTTCACATCTAGTTGCTCTAAATGCAAATCTTTTACCACAACTAAACTCAATACAGTACGAATAGAATTCATCTTAACAACAGGATAAAATATTTAACTAAAATCAATACATGCTTTCTGTGTAAATCCCTTTACTACAAGCCTTTCCTTGTACCTTTTTTTTCCACCCTCTTCTTCCTTGATCCTGTAAAACCACTTGTTTTGCAATGTCCTCTTACATGCTGGAAACTCAACCAAATCCCAAGTCTGGTTCTGTTCCAAGGAGTCCATCTCCTCATCCATGTTATGCTCCCATTAGCACGTGGGTGTCATCATGCATTGCTTCTTCAAAACTTTCTGGTTCACCATTATCAATTAATAATAAATAAAATAGAGAAGGTGTAAATATTTCTGGAGGTTTACTTACCCTTTGTGACCTTCTCACATGAGTTTGGGGTACTCAGAGGTTCAATCTAGACCTCCTAAACATTTGTATCGAAATCTGATAATGAGCGATGCCGGTCACCTATAATCGATGTCGGTTCTGATAACATTTACATAAAACTAGTTTGCAAACTCTATGAGCAACAATATCATATATTATTATGGAACTCAATGAATTACAATGAGAATGGACCTTGCTTATATACCGACACCGGAATAACAATCTAAGTAACCAGTCAAGGTCGTAGATCAAGCTTTTAAATCTAAGGAAGTTAACTAGTCATTCAAAGAACTTATCAAGACCAATAGATCCTTGAGGACCAGAACTAGATCCTTGTACATTCTCTAGTCAATACCATAGATCAAGGATCAGAACTATACCTAACAAGTTTAGATAATATCTCCTAATATCCTAAATAATAGTAAACCGAAATCATCCAGATCACATAACCAGTGAAAGTGCATCTCTTGGATAAATACAATCCAACTTTTAAATAAAGTACCTAGGTGAACATGAGCTACAGGTAAATATTCTGAACTATAACACCCCCCTCAAGTGAAGCTAGATTTACCTCAAAATCCGAAGTGACATGATTACACTGGTATGAGTCCATCTAGTACAACTTGAAGGGCTAATGAGGTACTCATGTAAAATAACTAGGAAAAAGGGACTGCTGCAAGGTGCCCAAAACCAGTAACAACAAAGTAAAGAGATGTATCCTCATACCCGTTGCAAGGACATCCCAAGATTGCTCCAGCTCAAAAAAATCTGTAACACCATGCTGAAGAATTTTGGTGTACACTGTGGAACCTGAATCTTTATGCTACGTATCACATTCACTCAAAAACAATCGGATACTGGGAGTCTCACCATAGTATTCTCCACTATAAGTCAGACTGTCAATGGTAGTTTGACTGTCGAAAGTGTAAAAAAAATACTCAAACATAATGTGATCCAACTGTTACAGATAGGTGTGCCACGATCTAAACATCATGTTTATACCAAAGCAACAAGGCAAGGACACATAACTTTCCAGTAGTATCATCAATCTAAGAAACATAATCCAAGGTAACCTTCACGAGAAGCTTGATGTGAAGCAGGATCAACACCACACCCTCCCATATTGATGAATGGGTGGAGTGAAGCTCCAATTTATACTCCTATGAGTTGCCCAAAATCACCTACTCGAGACATCTAACAAAATGACTTTTTGGATTTCCAACTACAATAGATCCCCCACAAGAGATACTGTCAACATGTCAAATAGTGTCGAAAATACAGATAAAAAATCTCTCAACAAACAAGAGAGATACTGCATTCCTTTTTGACTCATATGGCCCAGCCAATGATGCAAAACAAGGATGCATCTACAATGCTAAAGTAGGTAATGTAGAAAGTGGAGCAAGTAGGCCGACATGGTGGAGGAACCACGCCTATAGACGTCCTCTCAACGAATGTCTTACCTCTTTCCACAATCAAATATCCACCCCTTGGTGACTTTTCTAAGAGTATGCCTGTGAATAGTAACCATGCAACTAGATTCACCTAGTTTCATGCAAAGGAACATCAGAATGTCCTCTTCAGGCTTGGCACATGTCTGACATCTTTGAAATCTTAGGTATTCTCAAGCCTGAGTAAAGTTAGTATGAAGTTCCCATGTTGCTTATTATATTGCAAGTTTCAGTCGAGCGACCCAAATAGAATGATGCTCTATCAAATTGTGATCCCAATGGACAGTATCTTTTCGAAAAATAACCCTGTCATGATGAGAACTCCACTGGAACATGTGGAAGCTCCTGATAAACTAATACCCTGTGAATGTCTACCTATACCTATTATCCAGTGAAGACCCATATAATAAGATCATGCTTACATTACCTTTGAATGCAGTGGTATGCTTATAAAAAAAGCCATGCAGTTGAGTAGAAGTAGGATACACAACATGTGGGATCCTGTAATAGGCACACAATGTGGAAGAACTTTGCAGTAACAAGCCTCACATTATTAGGAGCATCAAGCAGAAACAAGATCAAAGACTGGCAGATCAATGTCAGTGGATACAAGAGCAACATATGCCAGTGGACTAGGACTTATGGATATCCCATTATTCTTACTTTTATGATGGTGATGCTGTCTGGCTACCTTTACTTTCTGCTGTAGGGTTCGTGAATGAGTGATTCCCAAAAGATTATTTTGCTTCTTAAGCGATCTATTTTCTTCCATGAATTTATTCATTCAATATCCTACTTGAAGTCCACATCACTTTAGAGACTCAAAGCATATCATTAATCAGAATCCATGATAGATACTAAGAATGCAACTCCCAAATGTTATCCCAGGACTATCAGGCAAAGAACATCAGAATCGAAAGTTACGTTCACAATTCATTATCAACACTCCTCCATATTCAGCAGTTTATAACTTATAGTGCAAATCTCAAAATAGAAATCATTTCCAATGGACTAGAGTACAAAAATTAAGCACTTCATGCAAAAAATGGCATTCAAAATCAAGTTTACCGATCAAATCAAACAAACTTTTCAATTTTATGCCCTATTATTTATTTTAGTTGCCATTAAAACAAAATAAAATACTCTTGCCTTCACCACACAAAAAAAATTAAAGGGGGCTAGAGTTAAACACCTACTAGTAGGAATCAAAAGCTTAAGAAGTCATACGACCATACCATATGACCAAGGGCTAAGGATTTTAATGGGTGATTTTCTCGAAATAGCAAAAACCGTACACATCTGTCATGGACCCCTACCAAAAAAGTAAAGAACTGAAATCCTCCTGCACGCAACCCGCAACCCAAAAATGTCAATCCACTCTAGAAAATAACCTAGTATAAGCCTCACGAAATCCAACAAACCCAAAAAATGGATTTCTCAGTTTCTTTCTGTCTAGTACGATCTCCTGAGGCGAACCTGTGCGTTTGTCTGCAACAACAAAAAAATAAAAAAACAACTGCCCCTAGAAATGGCCGAGTTTACAGTCAATCTTAGGGTTTTGATGCCTTCTGGATCCAATGGAAGCCTCTATTTTGCATAGATAATCCACAATCTACAACTTCCAAAATATGACAATTTCAGCCATCTAAATATATGACTATAGAAAGAATTTTATTTGCAAAATTCAAACTTACAGCTCGAATGTCAATCAACAATCTCCTACTCTGAGTAAATCTGTTATACACATAGGAACGATCAAGAAAATCTTGGATACCGGTTGTTGGGCTAATTTGAACAAAGATGCTACATATCAATCATATCATATCTAAGCATAGATGCAATAAAAACGCCATAATATTCTACTACATAAGAACCTTTAGAGACACAATGAGCAATATATATCATATACCAAATTATGAAACTCAATGAATTCACCAATGAGAATAGGCCTTGCTTATATAGGCAAGGAATAAGCCAATCTAAGAACCAGTCAAGGTCGTTCATCAAGCTATAAATCAATTGAAATAACTAGTCATCAAAGAACTAGTCAAGACCTCTCAGATTTAGGAGATACTTTCTAGACATCTCAGGAGCTCTCCTTCAATCTCCATATAATTCTCTAAGGAAAGAACTTATTCAATCACAATAGATCAAGGAAAGAACCACACTTCTAACACCCTAGATAATATCATGCTTATATAGGCACATACAAACTTAAGGTACTTAGAAATATCCATTACACATCAAGTGGGTGAGGATAAATGACAATAAAGGTAAATATTAGTACTCTAGGTTCCTGATGAGCTAAGGTAAATACACTACTCTAATAGTAGGGAACAAGATGTCAGTTGGCCCTGAACACCCCTGAATGTAGGTTCCTCCTTGAGATGACCGATGCATGATCCCTCCATGAGGACTAATGTTGGTTATTGTGGTTTCCTATAATTATAATATAAACAAGCTAATACTGATGTGATTCCAGGCTCCACAACTCAACACCTTTGTCATTAGAGGTGGTTTTATTCAAGTCACTGAGTGCTATGAGTGCAATTGTTTACACTTGGATTAATTTCACAATTCCAATAAATCTAGTTCTAATAATTCTAAAGAAAAATACAACCATGTTCTCCTAAAAAATATGCGAAATCAAAAGGCCACCCCAATTTGTTATGACTCCTCCAAATTAAAAATTAAATGCGGTTAATTATTAATTTTTATAGGAACTTATTCTCCCCCAATATAAGAAGGCTAAGGTCACCTCAATATCTAGATTTCAGATTCTGAAGGTCAACAGTTCATAGAGATTGAACCTGTAACCTAACCCAAGTCCATTTTAGAAGATGAAAGTGGAACTTCTCACTAGGACTGATTTTTGGACTTGGATAAGAATTCCCCTTGGGATAATCTTAGAGGCAACAAGTGAAGCTTGGGAATTATTGGCTTGCATTATGGATTTGGAGAATTTTTCTAGCTTGTGATGTAGGCCTTATTACCTCTTGAGCCTTAGGGGAAGCAAACACAATGAATCTTGTTGTTTGTTTTCTTAGATTTGGAACAAAATCAAATGTTTGTCTAGTGTTCATCAAGTCCTTATGAGTATTGTGTTCATAAGGTGTAATTCATTTTTCTCTATTTATCTTCCCTTGGGGTTGTCCTACTATGGAGTCCATTGGGGAAGAGGGACGAACCCCTCTAAATACATCCATAAGCATGCTACTTCATGGAAAAGCAATGTCAGCTGATGGGATTGATATTATCCTCCCCTCAATTGATTCACAGTGGGAGAATTTAATTGAAGAGGCATATGGTTTGGAACTCATAAGAAAATCCTCGCCAAGGAAACCTACAAGGCTAGGAAAACCTTTGCTACTACACTCAGTGGGCATCGATAGTGAAATGAAGTTATGGAGTGAGTGTGTTCAAGACCTCAAATTGATGAGCGAGAATGTTTTGCGTATTCTTTTTACCAAAGTTACAAGGTTGTTTGATGATGTAAGTAACAATTTTTTGTCCAAACAATGGGCATTCTTCAACATTGACTTGGAAAATAAATAACTATAGAGGAAGTTGCATTGGTTATTGTGCTTTGGCTTATGTTTTTGTTGTTTTTTGGTGTGTGTACGTTGAAAAGAGTTTGCGAGAATCGAATCGGAAATGAGGCACCACGAAGTAAGTTTGCACTCCAAGTTGAATCGTGAATAGCTCCAGCGTAATCACAAGAAAAAATCGATCAATAATGGAAGAAATTTCTCAACAGAAACAAAGCTTGTTCATAGAGGAAAGACAGTGGAGTGTCTTGGCATGCTCATAAATGAATAGAAAAGGGGTACATATAGGGTGCTGAGTAACCCTAGTGCATGACACACATAAAACCCTAAACCTAACCCATGTGAGATGACCCTCCAATATGAGAAGAGGACACATAGGATAACTCACACTAACACCCCCCTTCATCGAAGTTGGGGTAGCGGCTGTGATGAGTCAAACGGAAGAGGAAGACACTCCTAAACAACTAAGAAAGATGTGTCAATGGGGCCCCGACAACTAAAGGCCTGATAAGGTGCCCATATACAAACACAATCTTCCTAGAAGAAGAAGAAGAAGAAAAGAAGGACTACATAGCCCGAAGAAGATGAGCAGCTGCAGAAGACCTCACCCCAAGAAGAGACCGTAAAAGTGAAGAAACTTCATCTTAGTGAAGGGCTTGGTGAATAAATCTGCAATTTGATCAGCTGTCTGAATGTACTGAATGTCGATGATACCATCATGAATAAGCTCCCGTATGAAGTGCATATGGATCTCAATGTGCTTCGTCTGCTGATCTTGAACTGGATTTCTACAAAATAGATATTGTGCTCGTGTTATCACAGTAGATAATGGTAGGCCCACCGAAAGTGGATGCCAAACTCTGTCAGAATACCCTGTAGCCAAATAGCTTTCTGTGGCAGCGTTAGCTGCTCCTCTATATTCTGCCTCTGTAGATGATATCGTAATTGCATTCTGATTCTTGCTAGACCAACTAATAGGACCCGAACCAAGAGAGAAACTGTAGCCAGAAGTAGATTTCTGATGATCTAAGTCACCGGCCCAATCAGAATCTGTGAATCCAATCAAGTCAATATCAACCCCTCCATGATAGTGAATATCATCAGCATAAGTGCCATGAACATAATGAAGGATCCGATTTTAGCTACTTTCCAATGCAGCTCATGTGGCTCCTGCATGAATCTACACATGATACCAATAGCATACGATAAATCCAGTCGAGTGTGAGTCAAGTAAATCAAGCTCCCCACCAACTGTCGATAAAGAGTACCATCAACCAAGGGAGTAGAGAAATATGAAACCAACTTAACCTTGGAAAGAAAAGGAGTAGGAGAAGACTTGTAATCGGACATCTGAAACTGAGCTAGCAAATCAAGAGCATACTTAGGTTGTGAAATCAAGATTCCCGAGTCAGATTGTGAAATCTGGATCCCAAGGAAGTAATGAAGCAGACCTAAGTCAGTCATGGAAAACTTGTTGGCTAAGGCAATCTTCACAGAATCAATAATAGAGGAAGAGTTGCCTGTGATCAACAAGTCATCAACATATAGAACAAGAATGAGTATGGAGTCATCTTGCCGTAGAATATAAACATTTGGATCAGAGTGACACCTAGTAAACCCTGATGTAAGTAAGAAGGAGTCCATCTTGGCATACCAAGCCTGAGGGGCTTGTTTAAGGCCATAAAGAGACTTCTTTAACTTACAAACGAGGGAGGAATCTTGGACATAACCCAGAGGTTGTTCCATATAGATCTCTTCCTCTAGGTCACCATGAAGGAAGGCACTCTTAACGTCCATTTGATGGACTTTCCATCTGTTCGTTGCGGCAATGGCTAGGGTCAGTCGAATAGAAGTCATCTTCGCAACTGGAGCAAAGGTTTCAGTATAATCAACCCTAGTTATCTGGGAGAAACCCTTAGCCACTAATCATGCTTTAAAATTTTCGACATCTCTATCTACTCCATACTTTGTTTGGAACACCCACTTACACCGAACGATTTTTCTTCCTTTCGGAAGAGTGGTGAGATCCCAAGTATCGTTCTTCATGAGAGAGGAATACTCCTCATCCATGGCAGAATCCCACTCAGGAATACCAGAAGCCTCCCAGAAAGACTGTGGATCAAAAGCAGAGGTGAAGAAAGAGTGGGGTCCAATGAAATTTGAGCGAGTACATCTCATATCCAAAGTATCTCCAACTAAATCTCCAGCACTTTGCAAAGTTTTCCTAGCCCAAAGGGGACTAGGAGGATCAGGCTCAGAGTCAGAAGATTCTTCACTTGAGTGAGAAGGGACATAGTCCTCGTCATCACTACTGTCAGAATCAGAAGACTCAAAGGTCTGATGGTCGGGAGGATCCGGAAGAGGAGCACACTCAACAGTATCATCATCTGATGAGTCAGAATCTGAATCAGCACGAGCTGAAGAACCTCAATAGGTGGAGAAGTAGAAGTTCGAAGAAGACTCATCGAACTTAACACTTCTCTCAATATATAAGCTCATGAGAAGTAGGATTCATCAATCGATATCCCTTCACGCCATCAGGATACCCTACAAAGATACAAGGATTAGATTGTGGTTCCAAATTCCTTGTGTTTCTTCTTAGGAATTCCGAGCCATAGCCTCTGGATCCGAAGACTCGAAAGTGCTCAACATCAGGCTTGCATCCAAACAAGGCTTTAAAGGGTGTCATCCCTCTTACTGTCTTGTGTGGAACACGGTTCTAAATGTAATTGGCACAATTCATTGCTTCAGCCCAATACTGCGAAGGAAGAGACTTCGAGCGAATCATACAAGTGGCCATCTCCTTGAGAGTACGGTTCTTTCTTTCTGCTACTCCACTCTGTGAAGGGCTATAATAAATTGTATGTTGCAAGGAGATCCCTCAAGAAGTACAGAAATCCATGAACCTATTATTTACATATTTGCCTCCATTGTCGGTTCGAAGAACCTTGATAGACCGTTTGACCTGTTTCTCAGCAAGAGCATTAAAGTCTTGAAAATGTGTTAAAAGACTTCAGACTTAAGCTTAAGAAAATAAACCCAAGTATATCGCGAATAGTCATCAATGAAGGCGAGAACATAAAGAGATCTAGTAAACTAAGAAGATGGAAATGGACCAGAAATATCACTGTGAACAAGATCCAAGGGACGAGTAGCTCTCCAGGATTTTCCTTTGTCAAATTTCTTTTCAGGATGCTTTCCAAGGGTACAACCCTCACAAAGACCCTTAGAAAACTTGACACGGGGTAACCCGTTGACCATTTTGTTTTGGCTCAATTGTTCAAGGTAGCGATAATTTAGATGTCCGAAATGCTCATGCCATAGCTTACTAACCTCATTTGCATGAGTGAGCAAGGCAGTGGGTGTAGAATCAAAAGTAAAGTGGGAAAAGGTATACAACCGTGAACGGTGATCCACCTTTCCCTCAGCCACTGTAGTGTCATCATTAAGCTCACGAATAATCACCGAGTTAGGACCAAATTCCACTCACATTCCTTCACCAAGGTGAGTAATTTGGTAAACCAATAGGAGATTGGTAGAGAGATCAGGAACACTCAACACTTGGTTGAATGTTCCCCCATCCATCTCTACCGATCCACTACCGGAAACTGACACTGTCGTGTCATTACCCATCGTGATTTGGGACATACCACAAGGTTCGATGTTGGAGAACTCAACATGCGAAGAATCCATGTGGTGCGAGGCACCGAAATCTATAATCCACGTCGATGAAGGAGCAACTTTGGCTACAAGGGCCTTTCCTTTCTTCTTATCAGATTTAGAACCTTTTGCAGTAGAAGGACTCAGCCTTAAGAGCATTTTGTTTGATAGACTTAGGAACACCTATTTTATTTTTCTCAAGTAAATGAGTAAGGTGATCAATTTGTTTTCTCATACATAGATTCTCTTTATGACCAGGCTTCTTGCAATAGGAACACAAAAACTTGTCTTTCTGTGCTCTAGGCTCAGAAGTCGAAGTGTTCGTGTTAAATTTAGTTTTGGTCTTGGTTTCCTTCTTAGGTTGATCCTTTCTTTCTTTCTTCTTTTCAGTCTTCTTTTCCTTACTAGTACTTGCTACAAGGGCATGTGACTTGGACTTTAGAGACCCCATTTGAATGAGTTTGTCCTGTTCTCGAATGAGTTGGGATGAAAAATAGTCAAAGGAGGGCATATTCCAATCATTTCCCAAGGCAACTTTTGTAGCATAAAAAGTTGACACAAAGACAGAATATTCAGGACCTAACTTAGAGAGAATCGACAAGATCAGTTGAGAATATTTCTTCTCTACTTGACATTCCTTTAACAACAATCTAGTGTGGACAAACTTAGAGAAGTATGCTTGTAGGTTTTCAAAATCACTAGGATTTAACCCTAGTAGTTTGTTTTCCAACTCATGCGCTCTCATGTCATCTTGTTGTCCAAACATTTTATCTAACGTTTTCCACGTAGAATTAGGTGTTTTATATGACTCAATGTGGAAGAGCTAGTCAGGAGAAACAGACATGCAAAGAAGACCTAAAGCTTCATCACTACGGTTTAACCATTTAGATTTTTTAGGGTCGGTCATTTGGTTCAGTCTCAATTCCTATGTTGATGTGGAATAACCCTTTACCTCTTAGTTTCATAATCATTTTTTTATCTCCACTTGAAAAAGTTGAATGGTGTAAGCAAAGGAAGAGAATAAGTGCATCCATTGTGAAGAGAGAGAGAAGGAATGCAGAAAAGAATCACAACCCACCCAAGACAATACAAAAACCCCCCCCTACTTTCGAAACTTTATAGTTGAGTGTGTTGGATGCAATTGGGTCTGAACGTGTGTCTTGAAATAGTTGGTAACTCGCCTTGCAATCAACATAATAACACGCAAGAGAGGAGACCACAAACGTGTTTCGTGGAGCGCAGCAAAGTGACACCGTATACAAGCACAATTGCAAAAAACTAGGAAGTAGGTGAAATCAAATCCTGGTTGTGAGAAAGAGCGTCTCACGTCGCAAATAATACCCCCTTGCTAAAAAAACGGTGGCGGAAGCGCTCACTCGTCGCAAGCAATAATAAGGGTAAAATACAATGAAGAAAGGAACTCAAGATGAGTCTTGAAGACCTCCAGAACGCCAGAAAGGCATGCGGAAGACAAAAAGGCACTTAGAGTGATACTGTACACTTGAGCACATAATTAGTAAAAAAAAATTGACAATAACGCCTAAAGAATTATCGCTTTGAAATGCCCAATTTGGCTAATTTTAGAGCTATTAGAGTTTTAAAAACGAAAATTTAACGTTAATTTTAAAAGATGATTTTAATTATTTTATCTAATCGAGAATGAAGAGATCATAATTAATAGAAATAGATTTAATTACAATTAAATCTAATTAATTACGAATAGAAACTAATTAAGATCTATTAAATGAAATCTTAATTAAAAAATGAATATACTTCCTTTTTTTTTAAATTCAAATTTGAATGGTTTCCCACTACAAATTGAAAAATTTTCGTTAACTTGCCTTAAATAAATTTAAATGAACTTACCGTTAGGAAGAAATTCTAATTAAGATCTAGTGCAAATTAATTCCTAATTAAAAATCAATTACACTTTCCCTTTTAAAATAAATTCCCACCCAAAAAAAAGAACATCGTCAAAAGAAATCCCACCAAAAATGAAATTTAAAAAAACTTACCAAACTTACCAAAAATGGGAGGTGGGAGGATCCTGAGTTGGGTGGAGACAGTTGGAGGTGGAGACCGTTCGGGAACGGGAAAGATAGGAAGCTCAGAGTGGGAGGTGGGAGGATCCCATGTTGGGTGGAGATGGCTCAAGGAGTGGGATACAGGCAGAGGCAGAGCTCAGGAGAGCTGTTAGAGATGGCGACAATGTGGGGAAAGAGACATATGGGCTCAACATGGATGGGACCAAGTAGAAAAACACGTGGGCGTAGGTCACCAACGGATATGCGTGAGGGTTCGTGCACAGAGGAAAGGCAAGCACGTGCACAAGTAGGGGAAGCCAAGGTGAGGTGGAAGCTTGCGGGGATCAGGGCACGCGGGAGCAAAAGCCAAAGGAGAATGCATGCTTGACCTCATAGAAATTGGCCACAGGGAAACACAACATGAG
Organism: Taxus chinensis; assembly: GCA_019776745.2. Taxonomy (NCBI): domain Eukaryota; kingdom Viridiplantae; phylum Streptophyta; class Pinopsida; order Cupressales; family Taxaceae; genus Taxus; species Taxus chinensis. The sequence continues at coordinate 338,380,883 of CM034146.1, forward strand.
CCAGAGATCACAAAGGATTAAAAATGCATCCACACACCAAAAAATGCAGGGACCTGGCCGAGCAAAGGGAGAAAACATGATGAAAAAAAACACAGGGCAGTGGTTCAACTTATCCACATAGCCAAAAAATGACGAGTTTATTGTTTAAAGGAGCTCCCACACACAAAAAACACACCCACACAATGGGAATAGAAGTTGAGTGAGCTCGGTGATGAGTTGAGCAAAGCACAAAGCACTTGCACATAGGAAACACAAAGCAACTCAGCCAAGCTTACAGTATGAAACTCGCGAGTTGAGGGAGCTCGAAGGTAGGTTGAAGAGGAGATCGGTGAGGTGCTCGATGGAGAGTAGTAAACCAAAACACCAAACTTCAAAACTGTAATTTTGAACTTGAATTTTTGCAAAACCACCTTGCAAACACAGAAGAGAGACCAAAAAAATAGAGATCTAAAAATTTTCAATTTAATAAAAAATTAAAAAACCATAAAATAACCTCTATTTTAACTGATCTACCAGATTTAGCTGTAGTTAGCTAAGTGTAGTTGTAAAACCCCTGAAAGCTTCAGGAATACCTGCACATGCATGAAGAACATGGCAAAAAAACAACTTTCCAAGAACAGCTTGTTAAATATGTTAGCAATAAATTTCCAGAATGTAATGATCAAAAAACTTGCACAAGGAGTAAAAAAATGAGACCAAGAGTAATCGCAACTCAAATGATGAATGCACATTTATCCGATCTCAACTCTCATACCAAACAATTTTCTGTCACACCAAAAGCTCAAACTTTTGGTGTGATGGCAAGTTGTGCAACTTTGATACCATGAAAGTGTAGACACCAAATTTGTGTCTTACGACCCCCTGTGCCCCGCATCTCATTTCGCAACCTAACCTCATCACCTAAACCTTACACAATTATTTATTATTTACCTTATAATTAATAAATCCACATCGCCATACCTGCCACCTCATTTCGCCACCTCATCATGACCTAGTCTTAACCCTAAATTAACCTAATTAAGACCTATAACTTGGTCCACATCCACACCCATGACTAATTACTCCTCACCCGCACCTAAAACCAACCTCATAATGACTTGACCAAGCCCGCAACTAATCCCTCAGGAGAAAAGGAGGGAAAGCTGGCTATTTTACCAAAAATAGCCCGCTTTGACCTGATCGATACCGGTTCCTACTTGATCGCCATCGGTTGCGTAACCACCATCGGTTCCCTGTAAATGACCACTCCCAACCAAAAACAAGGGTTGGATTTTCGTGGATCCAAATCAGAAGTCATTGGAAGGATCCGGAATTTACTTGGCTGAATAGAGACAAGTGAAAAAGAAACAAGAAGAGTTTGCAGAGAAGGACATCAAGCCCAAAAACTACAACTGAGTAACTAGAGCCTTGTGACACTCATCTGTTCACCGGGAGGGAAGATAGCTCATCTCCTGATTGTCAGGTCATCCTACCTAAGTTCTGCCATCATCATCACAGTTCTTGGACCTGCATCCTTATCAATAATCAGTAAGTAATATCTTGTATGTCCTTTTTAATAACATTTCTTGAACTTCTAAATCACAGCCATCATAAGTCTATTCCTAGATCTACTACCTAGCAAACACACTACATCTAATTGTCATTCCTCCACCCTTACGTTACCCCAAGAACACCCCCCGTATTCTCTGAGTCCTTCTCATCACCCCATTACCTAACCCCACCCATTTATCAGCCATATAAAACAACACAACCACCTTACAATCAACCTTCACCAAAAGCCCCTAAAACATTGCCCCTACCGATATCGGTTACCAACAACCGGTACCGGTTACAGTGACCGCCATCGGTCACCGTGATTCTAAACCAAGACCAGCCCTTTCTCTATTGTTCTAACAAGGTAAACAAATTGTAATTGGACAATAGCTTATTTTTTAGAATTTGTGTTAATTCATATTAGCAGGGGAACTGACCACCTTCGAAAGGAAGTTTTATATTTCCTGGACCCAAGGCAGTTCACTCATTTATTGTCTAATTAAAATTTGGTGGTCTTGTATTCTTACTTGCAGGTAGTCCTTCCCAGACAAAAAGGAGTTCTTCGCAGTCGATCTGATCTTTCTCTACGGTACGTGCACACCCTCTCGACATTCAACAGGTATTCCTCCTAGCCCTAACCCTTATCTGTTTCTCAAAGGAATGAAAGGATAGAAGCAACTCTATTCCCAAAAGTTGAAACATTCCGTGCGAAACAGAAAGAGTTTGCGAGAATTGAATTGGAAACGATGCACCACGAAGTAGTTGCACTCCAACGGAATCATAATGGCTCCAGTGTAATCACAAGGATCGATCAACAATGGAAGAACTTGCTCAACAGAAAAAAATCTTGCACATAGAGGAAAGACATCGAAGTGTCTTAACATGCTGTAAAATCAAGAATGAAAGGGTACATATAGGGTGTTGAGTAACCCTAGTTCATGACACACAAGCAAACCCTAAATCTAACCCAAATGAGATGACCCACCATATGTGAGTGGAGGACACATAGGATTTCTCTTACCAATAGTTTTTTGTTAGATTCTTCTTGTAGGCACTTGGGATTAAGAGCAACTGTGAAAGTCTTGTTCAGATTCGTTGACCCGTTTGAAAGATATGATTTTTTCAAGTTTCAGAGCATGCGACAACTCTGGAGAAATTTGGGCTGAATGTCTCAAAAAAATTAGGTTTAATGGAGTCTTTGAAACATCATTCATGTAGCGATAGAGAAAAAATTAAGTGTAAATGAGTTATAACAAGTTCTACAACTTCCCGTTAGCACTTCCATTCACGAGAAAGGAAGAAAGAAGAAGCAATGAGTTAAAACTCTTAGTAAAATTTTGGGTTTTCCACAAACATGGAATGGGGTAAAAAAAAATTCACAATTGTCCCAAAGGGACGTGATATATGGGGCATAAAAATTCCCCTTAATGTGAGTGTGACATGTGGCGGGGTTTGATTTTCCAATGGGGGAGAGAGACAAAACTAGCAATAAGCGCTCAGGGTTGAGACTGGGTCACATGAAGGACCATGGTAAGAGTAGGGATGGGACACATTTTTTTGTCCCAAATGTCCCAAAGGGACAGGTTAGATGGCATAGAAAAATGTGTCCTCATGTGGAGGTGACAAGTGGTAAGCTGCAATTTGACGAGGCGAAGGACAGAAAGGGCCAAACAATGCCTTGCAAAGCTTGTTTAGGGTCATGTAGAAAACCATGGACTAAGAAAAATATGGGGCATATTTTTTTCCCAACAGTCCCAAAGGGATGGGATAGATGGAGTAGAAAAATTTTCCCTCACCCTGGGTTAACAAGTGGCATTGTTGTATTGGTTAACGGGAAGGGTTGGAATGAGGTGAAAAGGGCTTAAAATGTATCACGGAGCTTCAATCATATGATGGACCAGAGGCAACAACTAGGGATGGGAACATTTTTTCCCCAAATTTCCCAAAGGGATAGAGACAAAATAATTTTCCATGCACTAGGAGGTGGAAAAATTGACTAAGTATAAAGAACATACCTCATAAGAGAGAGAGAGAGAGTTTTGGGCGAAGTTTCTAGAGCTCTAGGAGGTCAATTTTGATGAACCCATATATGATTTTGACTCCCAAGAGTATTATAAAGACAATGGGATGGGTCTAAAGATCCAATTATGCCTGAGACCCCTTTAAAAATAGCCATTTTTTGGGACAACAGGGGGTATGTGCTAAAAATGGGCTATGGAAAGAAATGAATGGGTCTTGTGAAAAATATGATAGTAACATCATTTAGAGCATTTAATTATATTTCCAATGATATCTTTTATGACCTATAACTCCTTGCGGAGCTCCCAAAATCGTCTCCCGAATCTCAGACACTATTTTTAATTGTAAGTTGCTTCACCTTCCAAAACCCACTTTCATTGTACTCTTTCCTAAACCTTCAAATATTCCGTAAAATTTCCTAAATAACTTATAAAATTATCTAGACTCTTCAACACCACTTCCCAATGATTTTGAGCCTTCAACTATGTCGTGGAGGATGCACACCTATCTCATAAAGGGTGCCTTTCTAGGTCTACTAAAGAATCTGCCTTAAGAAGCATTTCACTGAAATAACCTCATGAACTTGTTACCATGTTTCAAACACTCGGGAAAGGTTATTACGAAAAATATGAGGGCTTTCAAGGATTAGGATAGGCATGGCATGGAGGTCAAACTGACACTAGGGTAAAGTTGTCATGTTTCAACATTGAGTTTTTGCTTTGAAAAACCACATGACAACACTCCCTAAGATGATAGAAAAGTGATACATCATGCAAAAAAGTCTATATTAGTGTTGAAGCCACATTATGATATTGTGCAAACTGAAAAGGAATTAATATCTATCACATGAGAAAATTTCATAAGAAACAATGCAAAAGGAGAAATTCGAGCTACACAACCTCAAATAAGAGAACTTACACTTGACTACAAAGAAATTATAGCATAAACAATCTCAATTAGGGGCCAATATGCAAACAAATCCTAAAGATTTTCCTGATTTACTAGTCAATCCCAAGAAACACAATGAATCAACTATTGATTACTATGACAATGAATATGAGCAATTTGATATGTGAGATGAACATCTTCACATGTTCAATTTCAATCCCATTGATGATGCAAATTATTGGCTTATCTCTATGGGCCCCATAACATGAAGAATATATCATTATAAGGTCAAGTCTACAACATCCTGTCCAATTACAAAGGTCAATCAAAAAGGAAAATAATTCCTAGTGCATGATACAAGATTTTATGTCCTAAGAAGGGTTTCTAGACAAGGAAGAGCCGCATCAAGATATACTAAGGATACTATTTCAATAGATTAATTAATTATTTATCAATGTCTAGTTTCCAAACATCAAGTCACATAAAGCTCTAAATATTATATACAACAATTTACTATGATTAATATTCTAATGATAAATTAATATATTGTACAACAAATGAATAATCCAATATCAGATAACTATAGAGTTTTCTCATGGAAACATGTGATCAAGTGCCCATTATTATGATAACCCATATTTTAATTTTCAACACCCTTTCAAGTGAGGGAAACCATCCTATTCAACTTCCCTTACTTTTTCCAGATGTTTTTAGTGTAGCTAATTATCATGCTTAAATGCTTACTTGAGCGTAAGTTTTTGTCTCTCCCTCTTAGGCCTTATGATAGTTCTCCCATGGCACATACTACTTTTAGATGGTCTATCCCTCCTTGGCCTCCTTCTAGGTCTCCTATTGTGCACACTATGGCTCTTAGGAAGGTCATATAGCCCTAGCTTCTTTAGGTCCATCCTTATCCTACTACACATGTGTTGCATTTCAGGTTCAATCCTCCTTTTCCTTATGGGTCTGTTTTTCCTCCTACTAAGGCCCTCATCAGGTAGCTCTTTTCCTACCTCCCTCCTTATTTATATCTAATTTCAAAAATACAAAAACCATTCAAATAATCACATAATATAAAAACATTCAAATATTTACATAAATTAGGACTTATATATAATTTAATTAGCTAGCTTGTTACTGTATATATGTTTTTATTCATATTGGTTTGATAAATATCATAATTTTCTATACACTATTTATATGCATGCCTTCACAATTATTATCTTGTGACACTTTGGTGTCCCATGTTTGTGGCTCTAAGCCATGATATGAATATTGTACATGTTATTGCCTATGTTAGCTTACTTGACCAATTTATTTTCCTTAGTTACTATTTCAATCTCTACACAATTGTTATTGTTATTATTTTTTGTTGCTTGTGTACATACTGCTTTCTTTGTGCACCATGGTCTACACCATGCACAACCCTCTTCCAGGAATGCGGATCCCAAGAATGTGATCCACCACGAACAGCCTTCAATGTGATCCAACGCATAGATTATCATGGATTCATCCAACACGAGTACACATCATTTATTTTGAGTCACACACTCTATTGTCATATCTTGCGTGCCTCAAAAGAGGTGGCATTCATTGGGGTATAGTATACATATACGGATGGTACAGGAAAGATTACAGGACTCCGATATATGGTTTACACGTGGCACAAATTCATCATAAAATACAGAACCAATACATAGATTAGGGACAAAATGCATGCATCATACAAAACCATCCACTAAGGGACGATCTAACTGATACTATGGCTATGGCCCGAAATCAAACATTTCCATCATTGGTGGGCAAATTCACAGAAATATTGTAGCATTCTAATATTCTTACAGATATTTATAGACTTCTTGGTACATATTCAGATGACAAATAACACAGTTCAAAGCTAGAATACAAGTGGGCATGAATTATGTCATTCCTTCTTCACTCACATCACTCAGATATAAGTCGCAAATATAGGGTATGGGGGCATGGGCTTTCTTCTTCTTTGCATCATTTAGCATTTTACATAATCAGACTCAGTTATTACGAAGACACGGTGGGGGCATGGACCTTCCATTCCCTTTTCAATTTGTGTTATTTACAAAATTGGACCTAGATTTGTCTCCAACTGGTATGGTCTATGTGTGGTTGGAAGATATTGAGGTGGCTAGACACTTCGTAGGTTGGTTTTCTTTCATCCTCTCTCTTTATGTGGGAAGATATCAAGGAGCCTAGATACTCTGTACACTGCTCTTCCCTCCTTGTGAGATTCTTTTGGAACAAATGTCCTATGGTACCTCTTCTTGGTGTCAAGTCACATGGATACTCAACTCCTGTCCTACTTCTGGCTTCTCCTTCAGCAATAATTGGGGACTGATCACCTCCAAATCCTTCGATAATCTCAACACAAATTAGAATCTCCACGTACAGCAAGATTTGAGAGCTCCTCCCTCCACAAAGAAAATAAGTGTATTCAATTTCGTGCTTTTGCATCTCTTTAATTTACTATGCACAAATTCTAATTTTTCAAAGTTACATATGTTTTTTCACACTTGAGTTGCAGTTCAATTTCTTCTATGGACATTGACTACACTCTGTGTGTCACAAGTTTTCACCACGGAACATGTCGACGACCAACGTAAGGACAAGAATTATCGAGCAAAGACAAAGTATGTGTGCATTCTTAGGTATGATTTTTCTATAAGTATGTAATTTATAATTCCACTCTTAAAGTGGGAAAAATGTAGACACTCAAATTTGGTAACTTATCCTTTAGTAAAGACAAGTTTGGATTTTGTTCCTATGCTAAGACTTACGCTCGACCTTCTTAGCCACATTTACATCGATGTATTTTCTCTCTTCCATGACTTGTACTAATCTCTACATATTGCTTATGTCACTTTCGTTCATGTAGATATTAATTATCCTAAAGAAGCAATATATCTCTTAGGCATCTTTCCTGGACTTTGGCTTTGTTATCATTAATTGCCATATATGGGACTGTATGAAAACATGAACAAGGTCAGAGCACACCATGGTCTAGGCCGACCTGTACGGTCCCCTACCACTCTCTTCTAATGACTCATTTCTTAATTGAAAAATCTTATGTGTCATCATTTCATCTTCCCTAGGTCAACCATTATGTGAATATCTAACCTTTGGAAGCCATATATAAGCAAGTTCAAATGCACTTCATAACTCACCTTGACATTATCAAGTACTTCTATTGCAAAATATCAACACTAGAGCACTCAAGGCTCTCCTAAATATTTCCTAAAGCAAATGCAAAGCCTTTGGAGCAGCCACCACACATGATCTAAAGTCACTAAAACCAAGTTCAAAAGTCTAGCTTCTATCCATTACCAAGAATTCAAAGGTCCTAGAGACTATGTCTCGAGTAAGAGCAAGTCACTCCAAGCATTGCCAAATGTCTTAAAGGACAAAGGGAATTAGTTTTAGCATCTGAGATTACAACACACCACACAACTAACATGTTGGGTACATCTTATATTCTATTTATATTTGTGAGCGCTATTATTTATATCAACAAACAACAAGTCAACATAGCGAGTTGGCTTAGATTACATACACTATTTTGCATCAAGCAGTAGGAGAACTACATGAAGTACTTGCTCCCACTTAAGGGGATGTAATGCAACCCCTGGATTGGTTCAACAAGGGTTGACTGCCAAGGTAATTCTAGTCCTTATACACACTCGCCCTCACATGGATTTCTCCTTTTGTCTATTTAATCATTTCATCGAAGTTCGGTATACGTATTTACGGATTTCTATTTGTTGTAGGTCATTACATGTGGTGGTCCAAGGTGTATGAAAACCCTAACGACATATCATTTCAAAGACCATTTTCAACATTGGTGATGCTTGAGTGAAGTTACAAAGCTCCATCATTTGTCCTAGGATGAAACCGTATTAAGAAGGCTTAGGACCATACCATACTCCTACCCTAGCCAAATCCATATAGTTTCGTACAGGAGCATTTTCCACGCACAATTCTAAGGAAAAAACCGTCTCCCAGGTTCAAATCATCCATTCTAGCCACATCTACAACCCCAGAACACTTTTGCACCTCTCCACACAACTAAGTATTCATCTCTTTTTGTGTTTTATGTTATTGTTTTATAGTTATAGCAGTCGTTTACTATATTAATAGCTATATTTTGATTGTATGGTTAATACATACTAATTCATTTAAAATATTTAACATGTAATATAACTTACATCCTTATAATATTTTTAGGGTGTAAACAATATTTTAGGACATGTGTATATGATGCATAGATATATGATGGCGCTAGAAAAACTCCATCAATAAACCCCAATTAACCACTAGGCATGTTGAAGCAGATGAATCTTGTCAGAGATTACAAAAATCGTGTATTAAATTGTGCATCTTAAGTGCGCACATTCTCAGTTATCTCCTTCTTGATCCCTTTCAACACAAATATGATTTCTTATTCAAATTATGGTGTATTAAATTCATTCAAGAGTGTGGCATTCAAAATTTTAAAGTCTACTACTATCTTGTTCTGACATAACTTGTAGTACTAACTATGTGCTAGGTCTAAAAACTTCATCGCAAACACATTTTATTTTTCTTATGACAAGGTCACACATCTTACACACCAAGCCAACTTGGAATTGTGAACATGTTCATGTGTATCGTAAATATCCCAATAATTCGATATTTTCATATTCATCTTATACAACATTATTTGTTGTGGCAAGGCCTAAACGATCATCTCCACAGTACTCTTGTTACAAAGTCAATGCCTAATCCACTCATGTAAACCACACTACATGTGTCTGACGCATATTGATCTCCCTAAGTCAAGGTTCCATGTGTTTCCCTAATAGGATTCACTTATTTGGTGTGTTAAGAACCAAACATTGGGTAGTTGGTCAATATAACTCTAAGAGATCTAATCAAAACAATAATAAAATGGATCTCCACTAGGTTTTACATAATAAAACCACACTCCATGAATATATAAATTCCCACAACCTCTGCGTAGTATGCAATATTATCCATCCAAAGGAGTGTAATCATTCAAGTATTCCAACATAAATTTATTCTCACTTTCTAGAAACCTCTTAATCCAACTCGCCTTAACAAAATCAAATGATTTTCCTTACAAAGAATGTAATCACAAGAAAAATTTGACATGTTATCAATTATAAGCTTGCGTTTCTCTCTAGTTCCCCATATTATTCTTCTTCAATTCGTGCATCCTCTCCACTGACACTTTGATAATTGTTTTCTTTGAGAGTCTTGTTGTGTAGTTCTCTACATCAATAAAACATTCTCTCGTATACAAACCATTTTTTCCCTCCATGTCCTTTTTTGGTACTAGTGACATTCACCTAATCTGATTTCCCCACATTTTTAGGGTCCTTGGCTTTGAAATAATTTTTTCCGCCTTCAAAATTTCTATCCAACCTCATCTACCTCTTAAAAAAACCTATATCCATTCTTTATGTCATTTTCCTTACTAAATTCCAAACCCTATTTTTTTCTCAAACTACCTACCCAATACACACAAAAAATCTAGTTATCCATAGTCATAGTCTCAGGTCTAATATTGACCAACAACATCTTTATCCAAAGAGGAATATTTGTGATAAATTTTCCCCTTGATCCTGTAAAAACTCAAACTTTGCCTCCTTAGGAAATGAATATGTTGACATGGAGAATAATAAAATGTATATATTTAATACAATTCTCTACCACACATCAACATCTACAATCCAAACCTCATATGTCTACTTCAATTTTTCTAACCTTGCATCCTTCGAACAATGTAACTATAAAAAATGGTGTATCTTCCTAACGGAATAAGTAAAAACCCACACATCTAATTGTTCCAGTAATTCTACAAATAAACACGTCAAAAATATCATTTCACACCTTATCTCACAAACATACCAAATGACACCTTTTTATCAGGAGAGGGGGCTTGGGATACTTACTAGATTCGAATATCTGGGAGAGGGATACTTACTAGACTACACTAGAATATGTGGGTAATGTCTACTATATAATATCATATTGGTCATCAAGGGGAGGATCTTTCTCCATAAGTCCTCTATTTAGATTACTACGACATTGAGGGTCTTGCTCTCAAACCACTTTTTGATCCTTTAATACACGATTTGATCTACATACACATCCAATCTTCATGAAACAATGGAATGAGGCCCCATAAACGTAACCAAAATGTTTCCTTAAATTTCCCCTAGGTTTCTCTGGGTTCTGTATTGGACCAAACCCTATCATGATAGATACAAGTCAAAATAAATCTATTTACATTAGAATTTTCACTCAAGTTTGTGTTTTAGATCCTCATACATAATGTAGAAGGGCATATTAAGTACTTTATTACATTATAGTATCATAAAGATAATCTTAATATATATAAATGATGTGTAACCCTATCTACTCAAACATATAACATACATATGACTTTAACATCAACATAACATAAGTAAACACAAATAACCCTACTTGCACTATTCATGACTAACATCCCCACTACACAGAAAAATATCTTTATTATTGAATCACATCTCAT